>JAQLOM010000034.1:13057988-13095367 GCA_030068315.1 Chrysichthys thysi
TGTGTGTGTGTGTGTGTGTGTGTGTGTGTGTGTGTGTGTGTGTGTGTGTGTGTGTGTGTGTGTGTTTGTGTGTTTTTCTTTTCCAACTGCAGAGCAAGCAGCTGGAGTGTACCACCGGGAATCTCGCAAAGGGAGATACCAGCTGACGTATAAGGAGGCCAAAGCTGTGTGCAAGTTTGAGGGGGGATCAGTAGCCACTTATGATCAACTTGAAGCTGCCAGAAAAATAGGTCTCTATTGCCAATTTTTTTGTATTTAATCTCATGTTGAAATCTGGATTGGGGCAACACATGGGACTTGTATGTAAAATGAAAAAAAAAAACAGAGATAGCTTTAAACTGTATTCTGCAACTATCCAAAGCTGGTAGTCATTAATTTAACCATTATTCAAAAAGACTTTTTTTTTTTTTTTGTAAACTCTAAATTGCACAATGGCACATAATGTGCATTGTGAAAATTAGTAAAATAATTTAATTCTGTGCTCTGTTACTAGAGTAACACTTATATAACAACTAACCAGATCATGTCCTCATTTCAGCTACATTTGATTTCAGTTAGGTCTGTTATTAAGACTATTATTTTGGACTTGTTGGGGGGTCTGCATTTCCTCTCTTTGCTGCCCTCTAATTGTGCCAAAATGCTGTTTCTTACACACCAATTATAGTACAGCGGATTTCCTCCGATTACTATTTCCCTTGGGAACCACAATTATTTTCCAAGTACCTCTTTAATGTTAATAGGGACTGATCCTTTACCAACAAAGCATGGTTCATCATATGTTTTGATTACGTGAAAATTAGAAGTGGCATGAAATGATTTGCTAGAACATTATCAGTAAAGTTTGTGGACAAGAATGATTTATGACAGAACTGATCTGGTCACGCATAAAATACTTCTAAAGTGGGAAGCTGTTTCAGGCAGTGGTTTTCTCTACATCCCTATATTTGGGAATTTTCGGGAAAACACGTGGCAGCTAAGCATCTACGTAGTACATAGAAATGACCTTAAAGGTGCAAATTGTAATGTGTTTCTACATCCATAAAAATGAAATTTTACAGATGTCTTAGGATGACTGTGACTCACAATGATTGAATGCTATGTTTTTGGCTAGTTTCTTCATTTTGCTGATATTGTAAACATTTTACTGGTCTGGTCATTAGCTCTAATAGCTCTAGCACCAGCTGGAACAAATCTGTAGAGCTCTGTCCTGTTTCCTTACAAGGCACTTTATAGGGCATGTGTAGTTTCAATTATTATTATTATTATTATTATTATTATTATTTGAGGTCTGAATAAAATATTTCTCTGTTTTCCATAGGCTTTCATGTTTGTGCAGCTGGATGGTTTGATAAAGGTCGTGTGGGATATCCCATTGTGAAACCTGGTGCCAACTGTGGATATGGAAAGGTTGGAATTATCGATTATGGTTATCGGCTAAACAAAAGTGAGAAATGGGATGTCTACTGTTACAACCCTACTTGTAAGTAATACTAAAAAAAAACTAATAGACAAGTGGTAGTGAAGAAATTCTGGAAAGGCAACGTGCAATCCCACAATTTCTTGTTACAAACTGATGTCCTTCTAAATAGTGAATGGTGCGACCACTCCTGAGACACACTTTTTGTGGGTGGCAAATGCTCTACATTAACTATGTATTTTATAACCAGAACAACAGTCATTGGTGTCTATGGAGCAAAATATCAAGTTGTGTGTTAGCCAACAATGACAGCATGTGGATATGTCATCTGCATCGAGACTCATATGTCTGTGAATAAGAACCAAGGAAAATATAATAACTGTTTAATTATACCATGCATGAGCAATTGTGTAACATTTACTGCTACAGATGATTCACCTAACTCAAAATTCAACTCAGCTGTAACACACAAATCTGCCCACTGGCTTTTACACAAGTACACCTTTAAGATGATCTTACAGAACATTTCCACAGTCGTTAGTACTGATGTTATTTGAATAACACTTTCATAAACAGTCTGAGGCAAAGGTTATCAAAGTTTTGGTGGGGCAGCATTCTGATGGCTGTTAAATACCAGAAAGTCACTTAAATTTTAACATCTTCACAGCAAGTGCAAGAGAATTTTGTAAAGCATGCTTCATGCCAGCCATAATCTTGAACAAACTAGACATTATTTTGACCTTACTAGCCGGCATGGTGGTTTCTGTGCATGTTCTCCCTGTGTCTTTGTGAGTTTCCTCCATCCTCCCAAAACATGGGGTGGACTAGCACCTCTTTATTGCCCCTAGGTGAGTGAATGCATGGTACCCTGACCATGATGGACTGACATCCCATCCGGGGTGTATTCTCACCTTACACCCATTTACCTGGATCTACCACAGCCCTGACCAGGATAAAACCAACACTGAAAAAAATTAAAAGATTTTGCAAAATGCACTAGACATTGAAACTGAGTCTTCAAAACTGAATTATGTAAATTAGCAACTCTGTGGTGCATATGGTAGCCTGAGAATATCAGACTAAAGTGTGCCTCCAAACATACCTTATATTCATATCTGTTACACCCTATAAATAACGGTGTTTAAATGCATGTTTGTACAGTATGTGGTACGCGTGTGGGGGAATGGTTCTTGATGCCAATATCACACGGTTGTTCACTCTGTTTTACAGCAGTTTGTTCCAGGTCACAGCAGACAATAACACAAATGACTGACAGACTGTAAGGTCAATATGTCATTTGCGTGACTATTTATTCCTTTTTGAACATGTGGGTTTCATATGAATTAGTCTCTTGTCCTAGAGCAGATTTGTATTTTAGGCATTCAGTTTAAAGCAGAAAGGTGACTATCCTTAGAAAAATGCTTGAATGAACTTTTTACAGCAAAAGAGTGTGGAGGAGTGCATACAGACCAGGAGAAGATTCTACAGTCACCAGGCTTTCCAGATGAGTATCCTGATGAGCAAATCTGCTATTGGCACATCCGTGTGCGCTACGGCCAGAAGATTCACCTGCAGTTCCTTGAGTTTGATGTTGAGGATGATGTAGACTGCATCAGTGATTATCTGGAAATCTATGACAGTTATGATGATGTCTCAGGTTTTGCTGGAAGGTATGAAGGCATTCATTTCGAAGCCTATCTCGTACAGAAAAAAAAAATACAACCAAGCCTGACCTGTGTGGTTTTTTTTGTAGGTATTGTGGGGATGAACTACCTGAAGACTTTCTTAGCACAGGTTCGTATTTTATCACGTTATCACATTTACTGTATTTCACCTTGCTTAAAAATGCACAAAAGGCTTAACCTTAATCTATTTGTAGTTTTTTTTTATTTATTTTTATTTAACTTTAAGAGATTTTAGAAATTTCTCTGACAAAACCTTAAGTTTAGATGATGTAGCAGCACAGCTGTCATCTGCATGACAATGTGTCAGGTATATTTTCTTGGCTTTTCTCCAGGTAATGTTATGACGCTAAAGTTCCTTGCCGATTCATCTGTGTCTGCTGGAGGTTTCAAGCTACAGTACACTGCTATTGGTTCATCTCTGCTCTCCAACAATGACACAAGCACATACACATGACCAGTTCTTAATCAAATGTTTTGTTCTTTAAATCAGTTAATTGTTTAGGATATCTGTTTACAAAATTATAACCCACCATTTAAAGAAGTGTATAGGACATTAAACTTCTTTTGTACTTCACTTGTGCTTTCACTTATTATCCTATATCTTTATGCATTTTGTAAAAAGTAAAATTATAATAGGTGTTCTAAATAAAATTGTTGCGGGCATTTAACAGAGAATTAGCTGTTGGCCAAAAAGCACTTGCACCGTTGCTCTTGTTTCTGATGTTTTTAAGACAACGGTCAAGCTGTTATGATGTGCTAAAAATCACCTTTATGTGTTTCTAAAATGGATTAACCTTATCCACTTGATATTTTTCTGTGTAACAGGGCTTTGTACTGAATTGGACTGCATTAATTTTAAATGTATGTTTAACAGCATTTTGTGAACACGTTTCTGTAAACGCAAGAGATGGGGCAATTTGTCTGTATTTAAGTAAGTGCATTTTATTAATAAAGCACATTTAAAACAATGAACTGTCACGCATAGTAAAGAGCAAAGAAATCACAGTTATAACTTGAATATAAGAAAAATACTCATTGCAGGGAAGCTGGAGCCAATCTCTGCTGTCTCTGGGTAGAAGGTGGGGTACACTCTGGACAGGTCACCAATTTGTTGCAGGGATAACACAGAGACAAACAACAATTCACATTTATGGGTAATTTAGAGTATTCAGTCAACCTAATCCACATGTCTTTGCACTGTGGGAGGAAACCAGAGCACCCAGAGGAAACCCACACAGGCACAGGAAGAACATGTAAACTCCTCACAGAAAGGCACCCTGGTTGACCAGGGGATCGAACACAGGACCTTCTTGCTGTGATGCGGCAGCACACTGCAGCACTGTGCTACCCATAAGAGAACAAGTACACAAAAAACTCAATTACTCACTCATCTGCCGCTTAATCCTTTTCAGGGTCGCAGGGGGAAAGCTGGAGCCAATCCCAGCTGCCTTTGGCGAGAGGCAGGGTATACCCTGGACAGGTCGCCAATCCACCGCAGGGCCAACATTCAGAGACAGACAACCATTCAAACTTACACTCACACCTACGGCCAATTTATAGTACGGGCAATTAGCCTCATCCCCTCTGTGCATGTCTTTGACCTGTGGGAGAAAACCGGAGCACCAGGAGAAAACCCCCGTGGACATGGGGAGAACATGCAAACTCCACACAGAAAGGCACCCAGGTCGACATGGAGTTTGAACCAAGGACCTTCTTGCTGTGAGGTGGCATACGGGGAACAAGTACACAAAAACTCAAAGCATATTACATTACATTAGTATTATTTGGCAGATGCTCTTACCCAGAGCGACTTACATCTATCTCATTTATACTGTACAACTGAGCAGTAGAGGGTTAAGGCCCTTGCTCAAGGGACCAACAGCAGCAGCTTGGCAGTGCTGGGATTTGAACTCCCAACCTTCCGATCAGTAGTCAAGTGTCTTAAACACTATAGGTAAGAGCCTCCCATTGGATAATTACTGCATGGATTTCAGCTGGCAACCTTTTTTTTTTAAGATTTTTTTTTGGCCTTTTTGCCTTTATTTTTGGATAGGACAGTAGAGATTATGACAGGAAGTGAGTGGGAGAGAGAGACAGGGAGGGATCAGGAAATGACCGCAGGTCGGAATCAAACCTGGGTCCCTGGATTTGTAGCTTGGTGACCCAGCCTGCTGCGCCATGGCCGGGGCCTGGCAACCATTTTTTTTAACCCTAACTGATGCAGTGAATAGCTTCTCATTTCTTAAGCAACCATGTCGGAAACCATGTTTATCTGTTTCAGAAGGGTCAAATTTTTGGTACACATCAATCAAAGAAAACATCGAAAGAGATTGCTGAAACAACTAAAATTGAGTTAAGAACTGTTCAGTGTTTTATTAAAAACTGGAAGGATAGGGGGGAACCATTATCTTCATGGACGAAATGTGATCGGAAAAAAAATCTTGAACGATTGTGATCGGCGATCACTGAAACGTTTGGTGAAATCAAATCGTAAAAAATCAACAGCTGAACTCAAGACTATGTTCAACAGTGACAGTAAGAGCATTCCCACACATACAATATGAAGGGAACTCAGGGGATCAGGACTAAACAGCTGTGTAGTGTAGAAAACCAGTGATCAGAGAGGCTAATCAGAAAAAAAAGGCTTCACTTTGCTAGGGAGCATAAAGCTTTGACTCTGGAGCAAAGGAAGAAGGTCATGTGGTCTGATGAGTCCAGATTTCCCCTGTCCCAGAGTGATGGGCACATCAGGGTAAGAAGAGAGGTGCATGAAGTGATGTAGCTATCATGCCTAGTGACTACTGTACAAGTCTGTGGGGGCAGTGCTGTGATCTGGGGTCACGGTAGTTGGTCAGGTCTAGGTTCGGCAACGCTATGTGCCCAAAGAACAAGATCAGGTGACTACAGTGGATCCTCACCTCGTGAACTTAATTCATTCCGAGACTGTACACAACCCGAATCAATTTTTCCCATTAAAATGAATGTAAATACAATTCATGTGTTTCAGCCCTCAAAACATGTTTTTTAAAGTGTATTATCTGTTTCTGTGTGGCAATAAAACATAGAATAAAACTAAAATAATAGAAAAATAAAACTAAATTAAAATAAACAGATTACTTTAATACACGTTACCTTTGCAGTGGATATGTAGTTAGTGGTGTAGGTAGACAGTGGCAGTGGGATATGGTGGTGATTCTCATGTTTTGTGACTATTTCTTTCTTTATTTCAACTGTTATACGCTTAGGCATCTTACCCTTACTACCATTTCCACTTTTCACTTTCTTGGGACCAATAATGAAGGTTTATAGAGCAAATATGCAGAGAAACACGAAACTGTCGTTGGCACACTCACACCTATGGGCAATTTAGGGTAGCCAATCCACCGAATGTGTATGTCTTTGGACTGTGGGATTACAGTGGAACCTCGGTTTTCGTTTCCAAAAAGTGAGGCAGTTATTTCCATATGAATAAATGTAAATCCAATTACAGTGGTACCTCAGTACTCGAAGTCATTAGAACTCGAATTTCTTAAAAGACAAACCAACCAGTTCGAAAAAAAAAAAGACCTAGAACTTGATCTGAATCTCAGATGTTGAACCGTGAACACCGTCCTAAGATAACTTGTACGCGCAGGGAAATGAGTCATTTGGCATGTCTCTCAGCGGAAACAAAGGGTAACTCTTCAGTTTCAGCCTTGCATTCGCTGTGATAGCATCGTTTGTTGGTGATAGTGCTTTTTTATTGAAAATATCAGGTAATACACTGTACTTTATATAATTTGGTAGCCATTGCTCACCAAAAAGTTAGGAATTCAGAGTAATAATAAAAATAAACAATGGACCGCATGACATAGCATGACTCAAGGTAGTAGTGCTGTGTTTGGGTTTATGAAAAAAGTGTTATTGGCAGACACAAACACAGGCTGCAGTCAGACGTAAAATCCCTTTCAGGCTTTATTTAGGCTCCAGGCAGAAGTTCATGAGACGGCAGGCAAACTCGTAGTCGAAGAACAGGTAGGGTAACCGAACTGTGTCCAACACCACGAAGGAACAGACTATAATCATAAACCGAATAACAAGTGAGAAGATCAGAACCAGAAGAGAATACAGACTTAGATCACGGCTCGACAGATTCACACACGAAAGCGGCGATCAATGCTTCACCATTTGAGTGTCCAAGACAGAGTCTATTATAGTCTGAGTCATTAGACCAGATGCGGATCACCTGCGGAAGATCACGTTACGCCCCCGCACCTGGAGCGAATCCTCACGCATGCTCCCCGCAGCGCCACGGAGGGGCAGCGCAAATCCCTTAGCTTGCGCCGCTGCTGGGAGCAACCAAAGTGGGTGTGCGCGTGTGGCGGGTCTATGACATACACATTGTTAGGATCCATTTATTTTCTTACTTTACAAATTACTGCTTTGATAAATGTGCTTAGATGTGTTTAGTATATGTTCTTCCTTTTGTATCCTGTTCATTTTGTGTTTAAATGCTAAAAAAAACCAACATAGGTGTAATTTAGGTGTAATTTTTTGGGGCCGAGAACCAATTGATTGGTTTTCCATTATTTCTGATGGGGAAAATTCGATCAGAACTCAAACTTTTTAGGATTCGAACCTGAGTTCTGAACGGTACCGCTGTAATTCGTTCTAGACACTCCAAAATACATACCAAAATAAACGCAAAAACAACACATTACACCCAATATGTCCTGTATGCGCAGAAATCACTAGTATTAGCACTCACAATCAATAAAAAGAGCACCAAAAACACTGGAAAGCAGTGGAATTGTTTGGCTAGACGCGCGGGGTGACGCACACACGACGCCGCACCGAGCAGGAGAACGCATGGGTCACCCTTTGCTTATCAGCTGTTTTCGCAAAATCAGCACCGAAATCCGACAAAATCGACGAAAACCGAGACACATGTTTCACGGGGAAAAAAATCGATGAAAACCGAGGTACCGCTGTACTGTATTTTATTGACTTCCGAACACCAATGAACGGCTCGGGTTGCTCTTTGGGGATGAATTATTCATGAGTGGGCGGGGCTTGCGGCGGGTGAAAGGTGAAGCTCTTCAGCGCGCCTTGTTTGGCGCCAGCGTTTTCGCGGGACTGCTGAGGAAACAGCCCGACGGCGACTTCCCCGTTATTGACATCCATTCATAATTTTTTTAAAGAACTAACCCTCGCTATATTTGTTAGTATACGCTTTTCGTCCATGCCAACGCCGCTTGTTGCTGGTTGTGTTCCTTTAATATCACTGAGGTGAGAGAACACTACTTTCCCCCCTTTGCTTCCTAGTTAGCTGCAGTGTGCTCAGGGCAGGGGGTTGGGTAAGTTAGCTAGCCACCATGCTCATTTTATCAACCCGCAATATCACATGCACCGCCTGAACTACAAACAATATTATCGTCTGCTTCGCACCAGAGGACAGAATACAAGCAGCTGCTGCATCTCTCAGGCCACACGCGTATCGTTTAGGGCTCTTTGTACGAGTGCAGATGTTATTAGCTGGATCTTCTTAGCTTCCTCCACATTGTTTACACGACGTGCTAAGCTAGGACGAGGTCGCGAGATGTGAAGCCGATGTCCAGCAAGACGATCCTGCCCCTGCGTTTGCTGCGAATTCTGGAGAATGTGTGATTAGCCAAAATGTCTGTCGTTACGCAACCCATTTCCAATCAGTTGGCTAGGCAAGCTTAGCAGGGAGGAGGCAGGGAAGCTAGCGTGCTCCCACCTCCGTGTCTACTCCTCCTGATGCCGAGCATTTAAATGTGCAAGCCGTTCCACAGCCTCCTTAAGATGTGACATTGTTGCCACCTGTTAGCTGCCACGCATCAGGGTTTAAAGGGGTTTAAAGTGTAGCTAAACACTTGTAGTCATACATGATGGTGTGCTTCAATCAAGTCCTCCAATCAGCTATGAGACCCTCAGTGATCTTCCTTGAGCTTGATTCTGATCTGAAGTTCATGGATAATTGTAAATTGCATTGATAAAAAAGGTGTTGGTGTATTCAGAACTGGGCATCAGTGCTCGGTCTGCTGGTTTCAGTTAATAACTGCAAAATTCAAATTGGATGCTTAGTGCATGCATTACACGCCGTAGGTGTGGGGTTTTCTTTGTTGCACCCAGTTCAGTACATTAAGATGATGGTTTGATTTGCACGGTAGAGCAAGAAAAAAATAATAAAACGGGGTGAGGTCGGGATGGGGTTTGTGTTCCTGTTGAAATTGTTTGTGCTCCTGCAGGACGTGAGGATGATGGCCACAGTCCCCATGTCCAGCTCCAGCCTCCTCCCTCTGCTCGGGACTCTGGAAGACGCCGCTGCCGGAGTGTCCGAGCAGACTGACGCCTACCTTACCATAGCCAAGTGAGTGATGGGGGCTTCACTAGATCAGCTTGGTTACTGAGATGGTTATACTAACCACTGTGAGGGTGTAGAACATTCCCAGGACGTTCCTGTATGTTCGTGAAAAGTTACTGAGCTAGTCTGTGTCTCTGTGTGCCATTTTCAGTCGGCTCAGTGGAGATGATGGACGGCAGTTCTTTCCTTTAATCGTTAAGCACTTTTCACGCCTGGGTAAAGCTTTTCAGGTAAGAGCTCGCTGCGAAATCTGTTAGGATTCATTTGTCAGATTCATTTGTAGGTTTTAAAACAAATTGATCTTTGTTCTGTCATGTCCTCATTTGGAATTTGGCACTATTAAACGTACTTGTTTTGTCAAGTCTGCATTCATTCGTGCTTGTGTTTTGTATGGTTAGACTCACATATCCAGCGAGAATGAGGAGCTAAGTCAAGCTGCACTTCAAGCACTGGGATTCTGTGTATTCAACACCAACATTGTATCTGGCATTCCAGGTGAGCGATAGAGCAAAGTGAGCAGAATACAGATACCATGGAAGTCTTTCATGTCTGATTCGTATTGGTTTTTAAGATGCTTTCTTTGATTCTTTTTCAGCAAATTTTGCAGAGGAGATCTTGTTGGCCCTTTGTGCCCTGGTGTTAAAGTCCACAGACAAGAACACCTGCACACGAGCATTATGGGTCATCTCAAAGCAGAACTTCCCTGCGGAAGTCGTTGCCAAGAAAGTCAGTAATCAGAAAATTATTCTGCTGGGTGAAGGTGCATTTACTTTCATTTAGGCTGTATGCGCGACATTCCTCTTTGTCTTTTAGACTCCAGAAATACTCAAGACTCTGGAGGCACTGCAGACAAAAGACGTCCAGTCGGTCCTGACAGATCACGAGTCACTAAATGTTGTTATAAAGTAAATACTTCTTGCATTTTCCTTTTAATTTTTACCTCTAAATAATATACTTTTTGTGAAACTTGTGTGCACAAGGTATGTCATCTGTTGTTAGACAAGTCCTATTTCCACAAACCATTATATTCAGTCTGTTAGCCAAAAATGTCAATTACTTACTTTTACAGCTGATAGTATTACTGAAGCGTTTAAACGTCATATAAACTGTTAAAGGTTTTTTACAGATTTTCATTTCTCTGCCCCCTGCTTAAACCTTTGAACTGACTAAAGTATGCAGGTATAAATACTTAAAAATGAGCTTGTTACGAGTGGAAGACAGCAAGCTGGTTGTTAGCAGTTTGAATGTTTCGATTGCAGGATGCTTGAGCAGGCTCCTCTTCAGATGGGTGAAGGAGCAGTCTTGTGGATTAAGCTGATTATACCTCTGGTAGTTCACCCAGCCTCGAAGGTACGCTTGCGTGCGGCTGCAGCTCTGGAGATGGGAATGCCTCTTCTTCTGGAGAAACAACAGGAGGTGGCGGCCATTGTGGAGCCCATGATGTCTTCTGTAAGTCTTTCCCTCATTTTTCGTCTTTCAGAGACCCTGCCAGAGTGAGTGACAGGCTCCTCTGCACCTTGTGCTGAAGCTGTTTGCCCTTGGGTAGGAGGACAGTCTGGCTTTTAATGATTATTTGGGTGATTGTTACTTTATTTTGCTTCCTGTTAAAAAAAAAAAAAAAGACCACAGTCTATGATTCTGATGAAGCATGGCTCTACTGTGAAGGTGATTATTTCAATTATTTATTTAGAGAACAAATTGAATGGCTTTTCAAAGATTAATGTTTCTCTTACTGAAATACAGTGTTTTGGAACAAGTTGTCTTGGAACAAATAGTCTTGGATGAGATTATGCATTTCCTTCCTAATGTTCTTTTAATAACTGGCACTTTATTTTAAATTTTTTTTAGCGACTTATTCCTGAGATGCAGAAACTTTTCTCCACTAAGAATGAGAGCAATGTGCTGAAGCTCTGGCCTTTATTTGTAAAGCTTCTGGGCAAGGTAAGGCATGCACATGATCATGCCACCCATGATCTTTCTTTTGTAAGTACTGAAGAGATGTTTGGGGCAGGTGAATCTGAAATGTGTTGTGTTGTCTCTGTTCAGCTTCTCCACAAAGGAGGTGCCTTCATAAACTCGCTGCTCTATTTAGAAGAGCTGGGCTTCCGCAGCTCCTCTCCCAGCATAAAGAAAATTGCCTTCATAGCCTGGAAGAGCCTCATTGACAACTTTGCTCTTAATCCAGGTGAGCAGTTGACCAGACCGCTACAAACATCTACCTCTTTTTGTCAACTAATATGAATGAAATGTCTTCCAGATATTCTGTGTAGCAGCAAGCGGCTAAAATTGCTCATGCAGCCCCTCAGCTCAATCCTTGTGAGGACTGAAGCCTTGCTGCTCACCAAATTAGAGGTCTGGTGGTATCTGGTGGTCAAACTAGGGCCTAATCTGTCTGCTAACTTTGAACAGGTAAACGAGAATATAATGTAACTTACAATGTAAGACAGGCAGCACAGATTATTTTTGTAAGGCTCTAAATCATGAAATGTTTGTGTATAAAGGTTGGTGTACCATTGCTGCTTAGCACACTTCCTCCAGATGGCTCAGTGGTGTCTCCAGTCACTCCTGCTAGAAGCACAAGCCAGAGCAATGGCATTGGACTAGTTACTCCTAAACCAGGTATAAGAAGGTCCCCCCCCCCCCCCCCGCTCATTAATCATGTTGTTTTCCTTTGAAACCTATATGTAATCTTTGTATCTCTCTCTCTCACTCTTTCATGCATCCATTTCAGGTGTACCCTCATGTAGCAGTCCAGGTGCTAGCTCTCGTCTGAGCCTTAACAGCAGTGTGAGCACCCCGCAGTCCTACTCCTCCATCCAGCTGCTGGGGCTGGAGATGCTACTGCACTATTTTCTAGGTTCACAAGCCAGTGCTGCTGCAGTGAAGAATAATCTGCAGCTCAGTCTTGGTAAAGCACTAGTGCATACTTGCTGTCTTTTTGAATTCAAATAACAAAACCACAATTTTCATTATTGTTTTGGACTGTTTAATGATCTACTATTTTGTGATGATTGTAATTCCCTGCTCTTTCCTCACTGTATACCTCAAAAGCTATTTTAGGACACAGCGGATGTATGTGAGCTGCATTATAATCGCACGCATACTTTGCTTTTTCAGAGCCTTTGACGCACAACCTTCTCAGCAGCCACACTTTCTTCAGCAAGCACTCCTCCACGCTCATTTCAGCAGTTAGAGAGGGCTTCATCTCTGTGGGCAAAGATGCTCCAGGTATTCAGTTGTCCTAATTCATGCTTCAGTGTCTAATTATTGAGACTGTGTTAGTGTGCAGTTAATTCCAGTCTTTATTAGGTTAAACTAATTTGCACTTTATTCCTAACCATTCTCTACAGTTATTCTATGTATTGCTGATCCATAATGTTTTCCTTAAAGTGTTCAATGTGTCTGTGACCCCCAGAGTACCCCTTAAAATTGGTGTCATTCTATTCTAATTGGATCTGGCGTACAAAGATCCACATTGCCATGACATTTTAAAAAAATATCTTGATTAAAGAGCAAAACTAGTCCTGATGAGCGTTGTCCCACCTGAATAATATGAAATTTGTTAATTTGGCATGTGCTCTTAGGACAGAATAGTCCCATTGTGCAGATGCCAGCCCCAGGACTGGTGTTTTGTTTTAACGTGCATTCTTATATCTACCCAATAAGCTGTATGCACACTCACTTCCGCATTCTGACTAAGCCAGCTGCTTCACTTCCGGCGCAGGCTATTTCATGACTTCAGATTAGCTTCGTCTATTGACCGACATGGCGTTTTTTTTGTTTTGTTTTTTAGTTTGTTTGTTTTTTTACTCAGTCTCTCCAAGATTTGCCACGAATATGACCGTCAACAATGTTAGTCGTATTCTCCAGTCACTGTGTCATACATCCACGAATACAAAGAAGAAGAAAATGTCTATTAATGCCCAGAAGCGCATGAGCTGCTCATAGGATGCAAATCTGCATAGTGCAGTTACGATATGTAGCATGTTCTCTTCTAACAATGTCTTAGTTTTTTATTCATTAAGTAGTAATATGATCAGTGTAGCTATTACCTTAACTTGTGAAAAAAAAACGTATGTTTTTGTCTGAGGCTGCAAAAAGGTGGATGCCCAACAGCTGCTTCAAAGTGAGCTCCTCCACCTATTTCCTCAGACGCAGGGTCTCCTCTCTGAGAGCCACATTTTCCTCCAGAGCTATGTCAACATCGACGGGATCCGGAGCTGAAGCATCATTGTGAGGGGACTGTATGAGCTTCCTCCTCACTGTGTATTTTTATCCTCCAAGTGAAACCCCAAGTCGTGGTGGTGGAGCTGAATAATTATTCCATTCAAAGTTGAACCACTCCCTTCTTTAGCAGTCGTCCTCTGTCGGATTCTGGCTCTCAGACATCTTGTTTAAAATGGTATGGGACTGACTGTGAAATTCTCCCTCCAGATAGAAACAATCCATTTCCGCCTAGTTTCCTCATTGGAGGGAAATGTGTGAAAGATAAGTACTTTGTTGTACTTACTGGATGCCTGACACAAAGGCACACAAGTGTTCAAATGTTGTGCTGTCGGTTCGCTGAAATTTAAACGTTTTCTTGAGAGAGATGGTGATGGTGGTAATGCTGAAAATACGAGCTAAACGCAGCAAACAAAAGGGGACCGGAAATGTCTGAGCTGGCTGAAATTTTACCAGAACTACGTCAGCACCGCTCTGTGCATATAGTCCATTGTACTGTATTGCCTCCAGATGGCTAGTAATGTATTCAGATGTCACTCAGGCTGCTGTGACCTGATTTGTCCTGTTGCCCAATTTCTGTTTGTATGCAAGATACCTGGCCTTTTGGGCACCCCTCAAAAAACTTTTGGATAGAAACTTGCTTCTGTTTCTGTATACCCCCCATGCCTCACTTATCGTTTTGGCTGATTTATACTCCTAAAAATGAAACTAAAATGGTTGTATTTTCATTTCTTTGTTTAGAAGCGTTGCTGAGTCTGATATGGACCAGCCTTGTTGGTCATGTCAATACAACAATCGAGGCTGGTAAGCTGTGCAGTGGTCTGTAAATCTGAACAAATACTCATGCATGACTAAAGTGTTCTGTTGCTGTTTAAGCTTACATCTGTTCCTTCTTTGTGGTTCCTTTCTGTACAGCTGGCAATAAGAAGGAAAGACAGGGTTCTGAAGTACTTACTCTCCTGCTGCAGGCCCTGCAGTCTCTTGTGTCCGCTGACGTCCTGCCAGCTCCACGAGCTATGGTAAATCATCTCACTTTGTAAATGGCATCTCCTGAAAACCAGCTCCATCAAATGCTCTATGGCGAATGCTAATTACAAGTACTCCATCAAGAACTCTGAGGTTTCTAAATCTTGGGATGCCCACACCAAGACTTTAAAGCCTCTTGGCATCTAAGACTTGGAAACCGCAAAGATTTGTCTTGAGAATTCATTGCTATAGTAACTTTCTATGCATTTTTTTTTTTTTTTTTTTTTTTGAAACTTTGTCCTACTCTACAGATTTTGTTGGAAGCTACTGTGAAAGCCATACCTCAGAAGGTGCTGGGGTCTGCAGCATATCAAGTCGCCAACATGGATGTCATAAATGTGGGTTTGGGGTTGACATTGTTTGCGACTGACCATTTTATAATGATGTGTATTATAAATTCTAGTGATTTTTTTTTTTTTTTTTTAAGTGTGGTACTTTGTTTAAAAAAAAAAAAAAAAGTTACCGTGTCCATTTCTACCCAGGGTACCCCAGCTCTTTTCTTAATTCTCCTCTTCTACAAGAGCAGCATGCTCTCATCATTTGTGACTGATGAAAGGTGAGTCCTTTAGAGGGTGTATTGCCTTATTGCCATTTAAATGAGTCATTTGATCATAAGGCCAGCACTAGATTTTGTTAAAGTATCAATAATGAAAACATTTCAGCATTGCTTAATAACCTTTCCTTTTTGCTACCTGGTAGGTTCTTTGTGTGTTTGGAGACCCTCGTCAGTTGTGGTCTCTGTGGGCCCACGTCCCCCCTGGCGTTCGTAGAATCAGTTTTGGGGACAGTCAGTGGCAGTGTGGAGACTGTGGAAAACAAAGAGCATTTGTGGAGAATGTGGAGTGTAGTTGTGAACCCGTTAACTGATACCATTACACAGGTTTGTTTTGGCTTATAGTAGGTTACCCTTTGTTGGCTCTTATTTTGAGCCTTAACACACAACCTCCTTTTTCTAACAGACAAATGAGGTGAATCAAGGAGATGCCCTGGAGCATAACTTCAGTGCGATTCATAGTGCCTTGATGTTTCCCATTACTCACCTTTTGCCTGGCTCAGGTCTTCCACAGGTTAGTAACCATCTGCATTTCTGATGTGGACTTTGGGCTTTATAGTCAGTTTCTCGCACAGAATTTTGAGACTGCTTTACTGTCATTTCTGCATTAGATGACTCAGAAAACCATGCTGAGCACCTGGTCTCGCCTATACAAGGCTTTTGCTCGTTGCTCAGCTCTCGTGGCCACAGCAGAAGAAAATGTGTGCTGCGAAGAGTTGTGTGCCAGGATATCTGCTGCACTGGATGGTGAAGCTCTGAAGGTATACAGCATACATGGCACATGACAGTTTTGTTCATTTTAGATATTTTTTTTCCCTCAAATTTCATTCACCCTTTTCCTCTGTCTAGAGTTTGTCCACTCTTGAGGCAGTCGCAAATATCTTGCTATCCATTATTGAAAGTGTGGACTTTTCTCCATTTACTCCTCAGTTTGAGCAGAAGATGAAATGTAAGATATCCTATGTTTTTGCTTTAGATGATGTTTTGCTTTTAATGGTCTTACACTTAACAATGAGCCTTTCCCTCCTTAGCCCCTCATACACCACTTGCATGGGTTCGAAAGAGAAATAAACCTCTGGGCAATCTCTCACACTTCAGTGTGCTCTTGGTGCAGTCTTTAGAAGTTTTCCTAACTTTGGCCTCATCAGAGGAGAACAGTGCAGTTTTGGGTGGCATTGGAACAATGCTCTTCACTATCGTGTCTATTATTTTCACAAACCTTGCACTACCCACTGTTATCCAAGAATCTTTGGCTTCCCTCACCAAACCTCTTGCGCTTCTTTGTGGTCAAGTGGGAAGGTGAGTTCAGTATTTGACTCCCTTATTTGATTTGGTAATGATCAAATTACATCTGAATATTTCAGTACATCCTGAATGTAATTTTTGTCTCTTAATTCATGTAGTTCAGAAGGTGACCAATCAAAAACCCCCTCTGTGCTAGGATCCAAGGTAAATGTATTTCTGAAGATGAACATGCTGTTCATCACTTGCAGATTTTACCTCATGCTTTTGTGCCAATCTTGATATCCTATTTCGTATGTGTCTTTTCCCCCATCTTTTCTACCTTCAATTTAGTTGGAAAAGTTGGTAGGAGATGTGCTTGGTACCCTGCAAACACGTTCTGCACTGCAGTATGATGATAAGCTGCTGGAGATTTTGTCTCCTTTGCTCTGTGTACTTTTCCAACACAAGAGCAAACAAATCCGCTCTGTTGTCACTCACTTCTGGAATGCCACTTTTGGACATGCGCTTGTGCTGACATACCCTGAAAGTCTTAGGTGTGTGTATATATTGGGTATTAAAATGTCCACCTAGGTTTCACTTGGAAGCCCTGTATGTCTAAAATCTGCTCTATTAATTATGATTAATGTTGTACAAAAAGTGCCTTGAAAAGCCTTGACTGATGAAAGAAAAATTCTTTTAGGCCTGTTTTAAGTCAAGTCAAGCAGAAGTCTCCCTTAATTTTACCTGGATTTCAAGCAGTTGAAAATGTTGAGGATTTCAGTGGACAGTGCTCGGTAAGTTCTTTCGATCATTTTTATCTTTAGAGAGAATCACAAAGTTAACTGGCCAGTAGAATATGACCTTGCAAACTAATTATACTTTTTTTTCATGCTCCATGTTTGTGGAATGACAACGTGGCGTGTAGGACACTTGAATTTCACCACCTGAAGGGGATTACCTAGGATGCCATACATTTTAGAAAATGATATTGGTAAACCTGAAATTGTACACAATATATTTATCTGCATAATTCCTTTTGTTTTGAGCAGAGTGAGTGTTCTCAACTTGACACCAAAATCAGTGGGATGATGGTGACATCAGTGGGAAAGAGAGAATCCTTACTGTCCAGGGCAGCAGACCTAAAGGAAAGGAGCTCTGGAACACCCTCTAAGCCTGTATCTGTAAATGACCTAGAATGACAGTTTATTTTTGGATACTCAGTTACATTATACATATTTTGTCTAACGGTGGTATAACATTTGCAGGTGAAACTGGATTTCGGGTCTCCAAAGCCTCCACGAAAAGAAGTTCTTGAGGAGGAGGCATCAGTTGATTTTGTCTTCATTCCACCTGAGGCAAAGGAGAGAGTACTGACTGAACATCAGAAGGAGGTCAAAAGAACTAAAAGGTACCAAAGCAAATGTACCAGGTTTTGTACTGAAGCAAAGTGTCTTGTACTTGAACATGTGTACATTATGTACTGCTTTATTCCTTCATTTCTAGAGTTGATATCCCTACTATGTACAATAATTTGGATGCCTCTTTGGATACTACAGTCTTTACACAGTTCACTCAGAGCCAAGAGGAATCCATGTATGTACTGGTGGTTTTTTTTTTTCCTTCATTATCTCAATTTCTATGTCTGAGTATTGTGCTGTTTACTAGCCTGTGTTTCCATTTAGGGACAAATTGCCAACAGAGGAACAAGCAGAGACCAAAGAAATTATGACTGAACTGAAGGTAAGACTGTATAGCTGATAACTGTCATTTACTGTGGCTCTATTGTATTTTGGAGCAAGAGAATTCAACTCAAGTAAGAAATTGTGTCTGTGTGTGTGGGGTTTTTTTTTTTCTTTTTTTTTAAATCCATAGGATTTAAAGGACAAGGTATCATCTGGAAGCGATGATCAGAAGGTGCAAGATAACATCAGTCCAGGGACAGTTGAACAAGACGAAGGAGCAAATGAAGCTAACCAAACAACTGAGGTGCTGTCTTGTACGGATGGCCCAGCCTTGGATGCTAGTGAACTTCAGGATTCTGTAAGCCATAAAGAGAGCCAAAGTCCAAATGTGTCCGATTCATCTGATGTGGTCTCTGCTACTCCACCAAAGCCTAGCAGCCGTCGTCAGTCCTTCATCACCCTTGAGAAATATGCGGAGGGTAGGTCAGCTAGTTCCTCAAGTGTTAAAAAATTTACTGGCCCACTCTCTAGGATTTCGTGTAGTCCAGAGCCTCCAAAGTCACAGAATGACTCAAAATTACCTCAACTTGCTGCTTACTCCCAGACTGAAACTGATGTAGAGGTCTCCAAGGAACTTGCTACTAATATTACCCAGGAGTCTACTAATCAGGGTGATGCACAACATGTGGAGATAAAAGCAGAAATAAAATCAGTAGCTAAATGTCCAAGTGAAGGCACAGAAGATGATGTGATCCCAGACACCCAGACCCAAGAGCTAAATGTAAGAGTTGATACTGCTGACAAGTCTTCAGACAAATCTAGTGTAGAGGTGAACACTGAAATTGCCTCCCCTAGTGGAGAGTCTGAGGTTTTTACTGCTTCACAGGATTCAAGTCAGGTTGAACCAAGGAGGTCGGGTAGACGCAGAAGTAGACCTGTCCTGCCAGGGGAAGAGTCAGATCAGGAATCAAAAAGCAAGCAGCAGAAAAAGGCTCCTGTTAATGCATCACCTGATGCACAAAAGTCTACACCTCTCAAAAAGACAGACATTTTGCCTACAAGAACCAGAAGAAGTAGAGTCCACGAAGAGAACATGAGTGAAGGTGGTAAATTGCAGAATAGTGAACATAAAGATGCACAGCATGAATCAGAAGTACCATCTATGGCCACCACTGTGAGTTCATCACAGGGAAGAAGAAGTAGGAGTAAAGAGGTTGTCCAGACTGATCCTGCTATTGAAAAACAGTCTCCTTTAAGTCAAACAGATAAGAGGGGGTCTCCTCTTAATCAGTCAGATAGTCAGTCCCATAGTAGGCCAGTAAGGCAGACCAGATTAACCAATGCTAATATAGACGTTTCAGGCAAAAGCCAAAGATTTGATAAGTCTCAGGGAGACACTCCAGCTCGTGTATCCAAACAACTCGACAGCTCTGCATCTGATACTGATAGCCAGTCACCTGGCAGGCCAAGAAGAGCAAGGAGGGCTGAAACAGCTGAAGTACAAAGCGATAAGCCTGGGCTGAGAAGTGAACAAATGAGTGACCCAAGTCATGATCAGACACCAACAACTTCAAAATGGAAAGTAGGTAGGCGGAAGAAGGTAGAGGGAGAGCTGAGTAACATCAGTAAAGACACTACAGAATCGTCAAGTTCTGAAGTTTCGCAGGGTAATGAAATCAGTGACTCTCAAGGGCGTGGCAAATATAGAACTCGTCGGTCATCTCAAGCCTTGTTGGCATCTGTTGAGACCTCGGAGACCGATGCTTCTGATACCCGAGAGGCTCAAAGATCTAAAAGGGCTAGAGGGCAAAAATCAACTTCCGAAGTGATGCCAAACACAGTGATGAATGAAAATGCTCCTGGGAATACTCTGGGAACGGAAGCTGCAGTTTCTCCTTCAGTTCCGATGGACGTGTCTGAGAAGGAGCCAGAGACTTGTATAGATATTGGCGCACAGAATGAGGTTGAGGACTTTCACAAAGGTGAGGCTTCTGCAGCTGAAGGCCAAGCACTGGAACATTACACTTCAGAAGTAAAATCTGTTGATGCTGAACAACAAAATGACACAGACTCTAAGATGCCAACAGATTCTGATAAGGAAGAGTTGGTTAACACTGGTCTGGAAGAGAGGGCTGTTGAGAAAGAAACCCTTCCATCTTCACAGAACAGCCTTCAGCTACCCGCAAAAGTTGGGTTAAAGGCTCCGGAATTGCGTACATGTCCACATAGCAAAAGGGTTCGTGGACGCAGACGCTCCACTAACTGTAACTGCCTCCAGGTTAGAAGCACACCTTCAAAAGAAGGCAGTAATTCTCAAGTTGTACAGGATTTAAAAGAAAACAAGGTTCTACTTGAATCCAGCAGCCTGCCAACTGAAGCTGTTGAGTTGAACAGCATCACATCTGTCTTGCCGGAAAAAGAGAGTGCAGCACTTCAAGACAGTTGTCCTGAAGTTGCAAATGTACAGCCTTCTCCATCTTTGGCCAGCCTGACTGAGACGGAGGTGTCTGCTGAAACCCCAGAGGAAAAGCATAATGAAAGCATTTCCCAGTCCTCTGATGTAAACGAAGAGGCAATCCAGGAAGAACAACGCTGCAAAGACGAGGTCAATGACACGGATGATAAGCATGAGGAAATGGAACAGGATAAAATTTCTTCAGAAGACACATTTAGCCAGGAGCAACCACAGGAAGGCCCAAGTGCATCAGATGCCACTCCCTGCCATAGCCAACCTGTGGAGGATACTCCAGTATGCCAGGAACAGTCCAAATCTCCTGTGAGTCAGGAGAAAATGGTTCACAGTGAAGAAAAAACAGAGATGCCAGAAAAGGAGGAACTTGTGCCTGAATTAGATGGTGCAGTTACAGCACTTCCAGAGGGTACTGAATCCGATAGGACCCCTCATGAAGAGGGGGATGATGGTGAAGCAACACAGATAGACAAAGATCTTCAGCCTGAGACTGCTTTACCTTGTGAAGCATCTGTACCTCCACAAACTGCCTCAGTTGAAGCATGCTTGGACACCCCACCCAAAGAGAAGTCTTCAGATTCTCTTTGTAGAAACACAGAAGTGAGGCAGAGTCCCAGTAACAGTGTAACACGTGGTGTATGGTCACCATCAGCTTCTCCATCTACAAGCATACTGAAGAAAGGACAGAAGAGGCAGTGTGAAGAAGATTCTCCTTCACCTCTCATCAAGGTAGAGGTTTATGGATAAACTGTTCATTGAAGATCAAAACCTTAATTCTGATAGATAATAATGATGTAGTGTGCCTGGGTGTATTGCTGTTTACAGCAGAAAGCATTTTTTTTTTTTTTTTTGGTAATTGTGTGTGCTTTTTCTTCATGTAGTCTCGCAGAGTGTCCTTCGCAAACCCGATATACCAGCAGGAACTGGCTGATGATATTGACCGCCGTAGCCCAGTTATACGGACCAGCTCGCCAAAATCAAAAGCTGTTGGACAGTCTAAGGTATTATAGTTGATATTTGTATATTAAGATATAAAAGCAAGTTGTGAATGAGCTGCTTTAATGAGAAAGCAATTGTATTACAGTATATTACAACACCTACAAAAGGCCTGTTGACTCTCAGCCCTCGCAACCTTCGCAGTCCAGGATACAAGAGTTCAAAGAAATGCCTGGTATTTGTTTTTGGTTATTATTCCTAGAATATTTTATACCATTTTATTTTTTTAACATTTTGAATGACTGGGATAGGTTTGGTAATCTTAAACCTGTTCTCTTGAGTCCAGCTTAATGACTATTTAATAGTTGACAAACAAATTGCACCTTTCATCTGGCAACAGATCTCAGAAATGAGTCAGGAGCCTCGGCCCATTCCAAAAGATTGTGTTTATCCCGCTCTTGTCTGCTGTTCGACCCCTGTGGAGGCCGTTCTGCCCCAGATTTCTTCTGCAGTGTGGTAAGCTTTTATTGGTTGGCATTTGATCTGGTAAACAAGTAATTTGAACTTCATTTTAGACAAAGTGGATGACCCTGACCTCTCTGACATGTTCTTCATTGCATTCTCATGCGCTTTCTGTTCTGTTCTCAAGTTGACCTAATGACATTGGCCCCCATGCTGTGTTAATCCAACTTTAAAAAGTACTCACTGTACAACTAGACTTAATTTTTTTCTTCTTGCCTTTTGACTGACTCAAAATGACAGCAGTTCATTTTTTTTTTCCACTCGTCACTCTACATTTCTCGTTGTGCCTAGGCCTCGAGGCTTCGGACAGCTTGTGCGTGCTAGGAATATTAAAACGGTTGGAGATCTGAGTGCTCTATCACCAAACGAAATCAAGTTGCTCCCTATTCGCTCACCTAAGATGTCAAATCTGAAAAAAGCACTGAAAGCCTATCATGAGCAGCAGGTACACTAAAGTCAAAGAATTGCTTAATTGTCAGTATTGAACTTAATTGATATTGCATTTACTGATATTTGATTTATCCTTTTAAGCGCAAAGGGCGGCCTGATGACCTGAAAAGTTTTGATGAAATGGAGAAAATGACCTCTGAACCTGAGGAGAGTATTGCAGCTCCAAATCAAGAGGAGGACCAAATGTCTGGAGATGTACAAGGTACACCTGATAGACTGGCAGTATAGATTGCCTGCAGATTTAGAAAAGAATACAGAAAACTTCTAGCGCATCATTTTCAGCTTGTAGATTATTTATATTGCCTTTTTTTTTCTTTTTTTAAACTGCAGAAGTTGTATCTATGGATACTGTTGTATCTACAGTTGAAGCGCCATCAACTTCAGAGCAGAAACAAGACAAGCCAGTGCCGGTTATGCTGCTGTCAGATGTTGCTGCTTTGGGATCTCGTTTTACCCCCGAGGAGCTCGGTCTCTGTTCACCAAGAGAGCTGGGTGTGATGCATGAACAACTATGTGGCATGATGAGAAGTATCGTGGATCATCTTCAGTCACGTTTTGTCAGCAGCCTTGAGGACAGTTTGTCATGATCCTCATCCTCAGCCTTTTACATGGAACATGCCTCAGTGACTGGTTTTTAACATGGTTATTAGCAGTGGACTACTTGGTTTTTAGTGCTCGTTTTAGCTGTGGATCTTCTAACATCTTTATTTTCCAGACTGATGGGATGGGTCTGCAAACTCCTGCCTGGACATTAATAGCTTGTACCATAGTCATATCCTTGGAGAGCATTATATGGATACATCAGCCTCTCTTAGCCTTTTATTGTTGCTTTTTAAAGAAATCCGTGCAGACCAGAATGCAGATGGCACTTTTAGTATTACTATACTTTTTTCCCTTTTTTTTTTTTGTTTGTTCGTTTGTTTGTTTTAATAAAGGAATGAAGATGTAAGAGTGGTGTTTTTACCTGAGAATTTACCAGCATGATTGATTGCCTTGGTGCATTTTGTTTCAGAATTAACAATCTGTAGGTCACATTGTAATCCTTGATACACATTCATTTCCTAGAGCTTAAATGTGTAATCCCCACCCCCCGTGTGTTTTTTTTTTTTTTTTTTTTTTTTTTTTTGTAGTTAAAGACCGCCAGTGCACGTAATGTAGAATTTGAGTTTATAAATAATAAATTACAATTGTGCAGCTTATGTATCGATGAATGATCTTTAGTCGGTTGAAATTTATAAAATCAACTAGGTTAAACGAGTGTTAACTCAGTGTGACCAACTCGTGTTTTCAGTTACTGGCAGTCTTTATTTAGGATTAGTATTTGATTTCTATTATTTAGTGTTCCACATTCATAACAAACAAATTCATGCAGAGATCTAATTTCAATGACTGTTCTTTTATCAGTACTTTTTATTACTATTGCTAAGTATCCATTTAATCATTTCATACATGATCAACACAAGGACAGTTCAGGAAGTGGTGTTTTTGTCTCAAAGGGATATTATAAGTGGAAATGCATGTTGCTGCATGCAGTGTTATGTAATAAAACCATCTGAAAACCTGGATATAGATTTAATAGTTAATTTAAATAATTTGTGCATAAAAGAAATCAACTTCTTTACATAAAGCTACATATTCAGGACAAGAGACGGATATACTGCAGAAGCGAGGTGTGCTTTATTAGCTACTGAGTCAAAATAGATGACCCTAACCCTAGACATAGGGAAATGGAAGAAACAAAACACACAGACAACCTGACCAGCCTTCAGCAAAGGAGGGAAGAGGCTTGTTTCCTGGAACTCTCTGGCGTACGTTGTTTTTTGTTTTGTTTTTTTTGGTATGTGGGGAACTGGTGGTCTCTCCTCATAAATTCCAAGGTTTTTTTCCCCTTAATTACAGTTTGAAAATGTCTTTCTTTGGTAAATCACTTTTAGTTCAGTGTCGGATTCTCTTTACAGCAAAGCCCATCAGTTCTTGTGCAAACAATTCAGTGTTGGAAAAGGCAGAGATGCCATCTTGAATCTGGTATTTGTCAGTAATATTTAAATAATGGGCTTTAGTTTGCATTCAAATGTTCTGCTGGGTTTGGTACTTAACAGATAAATAGAAATGTCTAATGTCTGTCCATTTCTCATGTCACATCCACTGAAGATTTGTCAATAGGGGCACGAACAAATTTGCACAACGTGTGAATGCAGACAAACAGGACTGATGCTATTCTAAGCCTAACCTACCTTCAACTACACATAAACTAGCTACATGCCTGAGATGCTTAGCCCTGTGGATGTGTCATACTCCCAATAGTCTTTAGATCGCCTCCACGTAGTTGGCTGGCAGCATGCCGGTCTTTCCCGTACGCTGCACGGTGCCATACATCCAGCCCTCGTCGATGGACTGCACGTTCACGATGACATCGCCATCTTTGAAGGACACCTCGTCACTGTCAGCAGCAGCGTAGTCGTACATGGCACGAACAGTTTTCTGACAAGATGAGAAATACATGAAATGAGCATTTCATACGTAGGTTGTTTGTGTGTTTGGTTTTTTTTGTTTTGTTTTTTTAAATGGGCAAAAGTGTTGTAAAGTTGGATTAGAGATTGCTTGTATTTGAGGAAACTTCTACTCACCCCAGTGGTGGACGGGTGTGAGGGCACAGAGGACACCGTGGTCTGCTGGGTGACCACAGAAGAAGATCTCTGCTGAAGTTCAACTGTCTTGGCCTGCTGGTAGCCTGTAAGACAGAGAATGAAGTATATGAATGTAAGTACTGGCTTTCCAAACTAAAGAAACACTTGATGCACACATCATCTTGTTTAGTTATTTAATGCCAAATGTATGTACTGATGGTAGGTGTAGGGAAGCCATTGCTGTAGAGGGACAGGTGGTGGTCCACATTCTCGGAGAGCTCGGACTTCTCGTCACCTAAGCCACTCATGGCACTTGTCGAGCGAGAGTGCTCCTTACTGCGGCGCTGAGCTTGAACTGAAAGGTGCAGAAAGTTGTGGAAAGTTTCTCAGATTGTGCTGAAGTGTCAACGTCTTAACGTCTTACTTAAGTAAAAATGGCTCTAGTTTGATAAACATATACCTTAGTGAAAGTTAGCATACACCCTATAAAATGTACTTAAGTATGTAACAGCAAAAAGCTAGATGTGAAGGTTTTTTTTTATTATTATTTGCAAATTTATTAATGATCTAATTCTGTGCAATGAATTGTATAGAAATTTACAAATGTTAATGCTTTTAAGAACATGGTTTACCTTTATACCTTTACTCAATTCAGTCACAATACCACAACTGAAATTAAAGCATCGTGTTCAACTGAAGTTGAAATTTTTTTTCAATATTGATTTATTTTGTTTTCTATTAAAATACATTTCATAAACAAATTGCAATTGAGACCCATATGTAAATTTATTATATTTATTATCAGTTACATAGAAAAGTAGTTGATTTGGTAGCGGAGCAAAAGAATATCAAATTTTTTGAAATGACAGTAAAAAGGTAAAGTCTAAATACAAATGCAAGGAATAGAAAGTAAGGATGACTTTTTTTTCAATGTAATTGAGCAATTTACTCACACAAAGTGCAATTCTCCTAAAATTATACTTAATTATTGCAACAGAGCACAATTACTTTGATATTCCTACCTCTGACTGTGTGCACAATGATGCCAAATTAAGGCCAGGGTGATGTAACAATGTATGGTTTATAGTCTGTCACCTACCTGACATCATGTGGAGACTTCTCGACTGGATATTGTCTTCAGCGGGATCGTAGTCAAACACGGAGCCTGGGTTTGTACGCCACACACGCAAGTCTAGAAATTACACAACGATTAGTTACTGTTGAATTCTACCCAAACACAGAGGTATGAAAATGTCAGCAACTGCACTGGGGTTGTTTAGAGACGTTATGGGATTCAATGAGCTGACCAGTGATGGTCTCCTGGTCATGCTCTATAGCACGTCTCCTCTCCATTTCCACCACGCGCCGCTGAATGCCGCGGTAGCTGATGTCACTGAAGTCCTGAGTGTTCCTCTTTACACGCTCAGTCACGAGGTCAGTGGTGGTAGGAGTGAAGCTGCCCTTACTCTTCTCAAAGTCCTGGTGGTATTGCACCTGTGAGGTAGATATATCCTGAGTGTTATTCCCAATGTCCCACATGCCACTCATTGTTATGGGTAAGAAAGGTGCTTGAAATGAAATTTACCCCAGAGATGATACGCTGAGTCTCCCTCACACGTCTCATCTCTGGAGTGTCCAGTACGAAGGCTGCCTTGCCTTGCACCTGCTTACGGAAGCTGTCAGAGTACAGCACCTGGAGGCCAGAAAGAAAAGTTGATGCAATGGAAGCTGTTTCCAGGATATGCTGCATTAAGAGCACATCTCAGGTTGGATGGTTCCAGGAAGGAGGGAAACAGACAACTATGAAGACAGCAGATGACTATGAAGACAGCAGCCATAGACCATTTAAACATATGTTATTGCAAGAGTAGATGGACGAATAAGCACAGCAGGTCCACAAAGATGGAGGGTGTTTTTGTTCCATTCCATAGAAGTGCTACGGGACAGGGGGAAACGCATGAAATACTGTCTAATCGAGAGGAAGTTAGCAATGGACACGCGCATCACATCTATAACTGAATGCATTATATTCAGCAGGTGGATGGATGAAGTTAATATTATTAGCCACCTAAGCAAGAAGGAAGGCGTTAGATAGGTTATGTCGGACATGAACTTTTAAGGCACACGTTCCCTGGCTGAGTACCGAGCTAATATGTTCTTGGTTCCGTTTGACCCGCTCCATCTCTGGCGTGAATGAGACGGAAGTTCCTTTGCCAAAAGCATCTCTATACAAAACCTGGAGTGGAGAAGAAGAACGGCCAAACAGTGGCCAGTGAGAAGCAGGTAGCACACATCACAGTCACGCCCCAAACACTCCTTCAGCAGATGGAGGAGACGTTTGGGAGCAAACACCACGCACAGCATCACATGTGGAGGTTAAATGGTACATACGGAGAGAACCCTGTAGTCAGGGGTTAAGGAAAGCAAATATGAGGCAGATGATTGTGGTTTGTGAATTTAAAATAAAACACAAGCAGAAGAGGTTACTCAGGATCGAAAGCTTGGAATAAACTGGAGCGAAGATGATTTGAGGCTGCCGGTTGGAGGGTTTGGTGATTATATTAGCAGGTAGAGACAGACAATATGGATGGAAAAGAGGCGGCGTGAAAGATCATGCAGGTGAAGGCACTCCCAAATAAACTCTGCGTAGTTTCCACTACCGAGCTGATGTTCTTCTGAGTCTCTCGGACTCGCTTCACCTCGGGGAGGTCCGAAATCGACGTCCCTTGTCCCAACATGTCTTTGTACTTTATCTAGCAACGGATGTGGTTCCGTGCAGGCAAGATACATAGCAAGATACAAACGAAGCAAATCAGAAAAAAGGACAGTCACAAACAAACCACAGAGAAGACAGCAAACATTTTCAGAAGAATCGGATAAGAATCATCACCTCTAACATGAACAAATACCTTGCTGACACTTACAACGCATACATCGGCAGATGAAATGTTATATTTATATACAGTATATTGGGATGGAAATTAATCCCATTAACTGTAAGCATGAACATTAGAAGTATTAGCATTGAACCTGGTGGTATGTAAATGGGTGTTATATTATTATAATGTTATAATGTGCTTTTTTAAATTTTTATTTTTACAGGACCTACAGTTAACCAGGGGAGTCCTAAAGGTTTGTCTACAATGATGTATGGGTGACAGAATGATCCATAGCAAAGAATGGGTCACACCGTAGTGTACCATGCTAATATTCTCCTGATTGCGTCTAACTCTCTCCATCTCAGGAGTTTCTGATATCGCAGTTCCACTTCCTAAATCCTCCTTGTAACGAATCTTTAAACAAGTATAAGAAAAAAAAGGTTATACAAGTGATCCAATTTGCTGTTCCTCCAAATGCCATATGCTTTGTACATACATGATAAACAAGCTCACGGTTAGAATAGATCATTAAAAATGAAGGATTTAAGAGATAAAACAAGAACCTACTGACAAAGGTGAAGGAAGAATTGAAGAGATCAAAAAATCATCTTGTCAAAGGTGAAGGTAATTATGCAGTAAGAGGTAATTATCTATGAGGTATTCATTAGCAATATGTGCATGTATAGAAAGGTGGAGGATCGTTAGTATTATACCACAGCAGTGTTTCAAATTCTTGAATCTGAGAGGTCATTACTTTTTTTTTTTTTTTTTTTTTTTAAATAACAGCAGCTCTGACATCAGTTATGGCTGTAATTCAGTTCACTTGTTATAATAATAATAATAATAATAATGTGCTTATTCAAATAAATTATAGTTTCTTTAGTATACTCGTTGATATTGAAGGATTTCTTAAATAAGACATTCACGTAGCTATATTTATGGAAGAAATCTTGGGTTTTAGTGGTTTGTAACAGTCAGTAAGGGACATTAGGATTGAGGAGATTTTCGATTTTTCAGTAACCTTGCAAGGTAGATTTTCCATATTCGCTTAAAGAGAGACGAAAAATAGAAGCTGGTGTACATTTTTTTTTTTATCAGTTATAACAAAAGTGATAAGAGGAACCAGCATGTCTCGTAGGTGTTCAACAACTATAAAATAGTCACTATATACAGTTAAAAACCACGATGCTTCTTTCATAAAAGTGTGTGGGGGTGTGATCGTTAGCTAATCGCTGTGGTATAAGTGGAATAGAACACCTTAGGATGCGCTATTATGCGAACAACAACAACAAAAAAAATCAACCAGTCAGGATGATAATGGCGTCACACCTCCCGGCTGTTGATTATTTTTCGATAACAGCGTACCCCACAGTGTTTTATTCCTTACAAAAATGCGGCACATCATTTCAATACAACAGATCAGGAAAGTGGCATCTTGGGTAAGAAGAAAAGAAAAAAAAAAACGGTTACAGGTTAAAGTGATTAAGGGATGACGGATACTCAAAATAGGGCCAAAGAAACTCTACCGAGCTTATGTTCTTCTGAGTCTCCTGCACACGTTTCACTTCAGGAAGATCTGGTATAGATATGCCTTGACCTAGTGAGTCCTTGTATTTGATCTATTCCATATTTCCATTTCATTTGTAATACGGGAATAAAAGAGAAATGATCAAACACAGGAAGCATTAAATACGTAGCTGGCAAAACGACAGAAAACATATTGATACTTTACACAGGGTTACAGAAAACCTACATTAGCCCTTCCTGACTAGCTGACATAAACCTAGATAAACATTTAGAAAGGCTTATCCCAATATCTTAAAGACAACAACCTAAAAATAACATTTGACTTTCATGTAAACTCTGAAAAAGGTGGCATGAAATTACTGTTATAATAAGACTGTGAAAATGAACCATTATTTTGAGAAGGTTTATGTAGACTTATGTCATGTTATGAAGGGCTTATGTAAGTGTCACGTAGCTTTAAATCCACCATCTTTAAGCAAAGTTGGGAAACTATATTAAAGGAAAAATACACACCACCCATTAGGAACACGTCCAGAACTCAGTTATGGAGTGTATTAATATTGAAATACACAGACAAAAACCTTTAGTTGATTAAAGTATTGGGAGGTTTTGGGGTTTTTTTTGGAATGGCATTAAAATGAAGTGTTTATTAAAATGAATTTAAAATGGAGAGAGTGGAGATTAAGATTAATTGAAAGGGAGTATCCTCGTGCTATTTTGCCAAGGACGAATAACCGGGGAACGTGGTGAGAGGGAAAAGGCTGGGGCAGAGTCAGACCACAGTGTACCGTGCTAATATTCTGCTGATTGCGTTTAACTCTCTCCATCTCAGGTGTTTCTGCTACAGCAGTTCCTCCTCCCATATCCGCCTTATAATGAATCTTTGAAAATGCAGAGGCAAAAACATTACACCGATTTGCTATGCAACCATGATTTTTCTTTGCGACGTTTGAAGAAGCACCTTTGTATGGAAAACATTATTTGACAAATATGAACATTTCACAGATATTTATATATCATGATTCGGGAAACATGCACATCTACATCTGCAAAACAGCTGGCAGCAGAGTGAATAATAATAATTATAATAATAAAAGCATTACGGTTTTAGTTCCTAAAATAGTTAGGGCGGACGTTCAAACAATTCAACTGAGCTTCAACATTAAGTTAGTCTCCAAACTGGTAGTCTATAGTTAATCATTAAATTTAGGCCTAGATGAAAAAGGAATTGGGCTGCATGTCAGGGACTGTTAACCTGTTATGATTGTAGCAGAAGTAAAAAAAAACAAAACCAAAAAAACAAAAGGGAAAAAAAGCAAGAATTCAAAAAATAGAAAATGATGAAAGTAGGTTGTTAGGGGGAAAGCATATAAAAAGAGTAAATAGATACTTAATGAGTAGGTACCGAGCTGAAATTCTTTGTATTTTCTTTAACACGAAGCATTTCAGGGGTGTCCTGTACTGCTGTTACTTTGCCCTTATTGATTTTAAGGTCAATCTGGTATTGAAGCTACAGAGAAAAGAGGACAAGGGCAATCAAAGTACTGCACACAGGAAAAAAAAAAGCGCAGTGTAACAAATATGCTTCAGTGTTCAAATGAACATAACCACTGCATTTAATCATTAATAACTTGTTGAAAGAATGAGATGGAGTCAACTCATATGGTTTATCAAGTCCAGAACTTGGTTAGGGAAACCTCACATCCAAAAGACAAGACGCAAGAATCAACACTACCAAGACAAGGTCCAACCTACTGGGAACAAAAGAAAGGACCAAAACCAGAGACAAATGGACAAAAATCTTACAGTGCTGAAGTTCTTCTGGTTCTCGCGCACTCTTTGCATCTCAGGAGTATCTAGCACTGCGTTGTAGTGGGACATGGTCTTCTCAGCATCCTCCTTGTACTTTTTCTGTTTGGAAAAATTAATAATGGTAGACCTGCCTTATATACCACAACTATAGATGACACAAGGTATTTCCAAAGACAATATTCTGATGAAAAATATAAATAAATTCCTGGAAAATAAATTTAAGGTTCACCTGTTACTTAGAACTTATGTTTATGTAAACCCTACCTTAGCAAAAATATCAGATGTTCAGGGTTTGGCTATAAGCCATTACCTGGCTCACAATGTTCCTGATCTGCTGAGCGTGGATGATGTCAGGGGTGTCGATCACAGTGGTGTAGCTGGCCCTCTCCTGCTCAGCATTGTGCTTGTACTTAGCCTGTAAAACATGGGCTTCAGCTGAAAGACAGGTCTTACATGTGGACAACATGAAAAGTTTCTTGTTTCGGACAGAGATTATTTCAGTAAAATGTTATCTGAAAAATGCATTCAACAGGGCTTCATCAAACCTTCATATGAATTGCATAAGTAATTTAAAAACAATACTAGGATTTAGAAACGGCTAATGTTAAAATGTGTGATGTGACAGTCGGGGGTTTTGATGTGTGGCTTTACAGGCAGGCTTTAACTAATTCCTGAACTTTTCAGACATATGGCTGACATAAGGCATTTTTTAAATCAGTTAAATTGTAAAAGACAACCAAAGTGCTTCAAAATCATGTTGTAAATGCAACAGTCACTACTGCTTTAATCTGAGGACATGAAACTCGGAAATTTGGTTGACATGTGGGCTTCCTACCTAAGCAAAGTCTTACTGGAACGTGCTTTATAATAGTTGGACCTCCATCATTTCAGTTGAAGAAAATAAAATTCTGTGCTCCTTTATGAACTGCATAGGGTAAATATACCTCCTCAAAACTTTATGAATATACTGTACAACAGAAGCATAAACGATTACAGTGTACTTAAAAAGCTTTAAAGAGCCATCAAATCTTTATATATAAGAAAGGCTTTTTATACATTTTGTAAATATATTATGGAAGCCCAATGAAAGTACCCTAGAAATAAAGTTAAAACAATGAATTATTCACTAAAAAAATATTCATTCTGTTACCATCTGCCACTTGACGGGTAAAGATCTCCCATAATGATACATTCAGACCAGATATGACGAGAACATCAAAGCAACTGGAAGCCTTTCATTTTCTATGTGACCTAGCATCTTTTGGTAGGCGTGAAAGTTTTTGGTGTGTCTTGGGTATTGGGGACATCAGAATAAAGTTGAAATCTGGGCAACTTTATGGTAATGGGTTATGATGTGGTTCGGCGGCAACCACTCGCAATTTAGAAGTACTCCGCTCTAGACAATACTAGAGAACGCAACCGTGTACATTTTGGTTCCATTCAAACCGTTCCCAAATAAAACAAAGGAGAAATGAATTATTGCAATGATGGGTTTCAGCAAGGACTAAGATTTTTCAAACTGTAGGTCTAGCAGGTGAGCTGGAGAAGTGCATAATGTATTTTGTAAAAATAGGACGGAATTCCATGCTAATTAGCATCCGAGCATGCAATACAGCGCTGCTTGACAAATTGATATGAATCAATTGGTAACCTTAATTATTATCTTACTGATATTACTCATTTATAACATTCATCGCTTCATATTTAAAAGATTTTATGGGGATAACTTGAACAATGATCTGATACTAATCACAAAGATACTGAGTGACATGTCTGTTTGCTTTGTGGCCCCTTTAATAAAAGTTTGCAAGACAAAGCATTCTTGTAGCCACCAGATTCATCTACATCACGGAGCGTCTACAAACATTGACGGCATCACTGGCAGGGCAGGCAGAGCGAATTTTGGTCTGAACGCACCATAAGACCTTTCATCAGGATGACAGATCATCCATCCACTAACCTGGCTGAGGATTTCTGTAGCATTTCTTGCTCTCATAAAGTCTGGAGTATCGTTAGCCAAAGCCAACATTCCTTTGCCCTTTATCTCGTGCTCCAGTGCCTTCTTATACTCTTTCTGTGGAGGTTTAAAGAATGTTAAATATGGTCCATTCATACAGCTTTCAAATAAAGAATACTGTATACGCAAAGCTATCAAACTGGAGCTAGGAAATATCTGCATATAAGCTTCAAGACTAATATTAGAGGTTAAACAGCTTCATTAAGAAGACCCTTATATTTAAGAGCATCAGGGTATGGGTAAAAGTCCTGTTAGAAAATAAGAGCGATATTAAAACACAGGGACACTCTGGAAGAAGGAAAAATGAAGATTTAGTGAGAAGCATAGTGGGATCAGTAAAGTTTTGTTACCAACCCTGGTTAGAAGATTGGGTGGAGTGATCCATTAGGGAAATGGACATTTTAGTGGTTAGCAAGAATCAGGACTCAGCACAATCAGTGCAGCCCTGTTAGTGTGGTAAAGAGGCAAACGAGTCATGACTTCAAGAAGGGGATTAAGAGTGACGGGGATGGCTTCAGCCTGCGCCATTCCTACCTCGTTGAGGATCTGAGTAGCATTCTTTGCTCTTAGCAATTCAGGAGTTTCCTCCAGCACTGTAAGCCCTTTACCCTTCACCCCTTCCTCTAGATCCCTCCTATACTCTTTCTACAGGGTGGAGAAGAATAGAGAGACTGCACAGAGAGCACACAGCAAGGCACAGGCATGCAGTACCAGACAAAGCACTGCTCACACATGGAGCTCATTGTCACCATGCCTCTGTTCCAAATCTGTGTATTTCTGAGGTTATGTTATACAATCATTCGGTTGGGTAAGCATGATTGTAATATGCTCCAGGAATTGTGTGCTGCTGTTTTAGTGGTTAATTCGGATTGTTGTCTCAGAATCGACTTGCATTTTCCTTTTCTAATCACTGGATTTAAAAGAATGAACAAAGGCATTAGGGAATACACATTTTTATCAAGTGTTTCTCAAACAAACATATGAAAACAATATTCAAGAGACGTTTTATGTTTGTACAAGGTTAGCATTAGAAACAATTAAAAAAAAAAAAAAAAAGTTAAATTGTCCACTATGCAGAATTCAGTTGATTGCCAACCAACTAAATGGCCCTCCTTTACATTTTCCAGGCACGCAGAAAAAAAATATTGTAGCGGCGCTTCCGGTAAGGGGCGGTGCGTTTCCCGGCATGCCTTGGGCTGTGTGTTTTGGGACCTCACCATCCGGCAGACGATGGGTCCCTGGGGTGGGGTTTGGCCGTTTGGCCGGGATGTTCATGTTGTGAATGCGTTCTTGTGTGTGACTTCAAAGGAGTCTGCTCGCCCTGGTCGCATGCACGAGTCCTTTTGAGGACTGCGTGCCTCTGTGGCCAGGGTGGGGAAATAAAGAGCGTTCTCAGCGGTTGCTGGGTGGTTTCCTAGACCTGGTTGTCATCTCCTTTATTGTGTGTTGACTCTGCCCGCCGCCGCAATATTTTAAAACATTAATCTTTTCTGATCACCGCAAACACACCATGTCCCACGTGACAAGAAACAACCATTAGCATCCTGCCCTCAGATCCTGCGAAGATGGAGGAGCAGTACTTCATTGCTGTGCAAAGTTTCCTTTCACCTGGCTTTACATAGCGAGCATGTTAAGTTCTTTTCCAAATTAAATTGTCAAACATTTCTAAATTCATAACTGACTTAGTTTTAGAAATGTTTAATATTTTCCTCAGACAAATGCAGAGTCGTTGTGTAGGAAAGATTATTTCACAGCTAATGTTACATGTGGTGATGACTGCTCCTTTTTTATGCAGAAGTGATTCAAACTGAATGTTTGTCATGTCTGAAACATGACTTGCAGTACTTGTCATCCAAAATCAGCTCCTGAATCAATCGGTGACGTTCTTGCAGATGCTCGCTAGTTTGTAAAATGATATAGACCCACACACAGCGGGGTGCAGGGTTTATGCAGTACCGATAGTCCATGATGCAACAAGCAGACTACTGACCCAACTAACTAAAGGTAAATTGTCTTCCACGTACACATCTTGGATCGAGCTGGTTTGTCAGCAGCACTGAAGGATACATCCATGCTGCTCTTCTTCGTGCTTTCAGTGCGTTTCTGGCTGCTTCGTGTAAATGGGCCCTTACTTCTTTTTCCTTGTCTTCCTTTCTTTTTCATATTCTTTCTGGATTCATGCTACCTCTTGTAAACGCAAAGCATGGAAGCTGCACCATTCTGGGCTCCTATCAGCACAAAATGTGGCCCTGTGAGGCCTGGGTGCTATGTAGATATAAAGGGCTCGTTGTAAGCTCACAAAGACAATGATTCATAGATACAGCTAATTATACACTAATGAAAACATACCTATGAATAAACTATATTCCATTTCTGCTCATAGATCCCCCTAAATCCTACATAGTGGACCTTTAAAACTATACAGAAACGTTAATAAAAACACACACTCAGGGTAATGAATGCGGCTTTGGAGGGAGGTAGAAGAGCGTTAACAGACAAAACTGACAAACAAACTCACAAAAAACTGGAACATTTAAATGACAGGAAGTTGGATGGGGTATTACAGGGTGTATTAAGACTGGGTGGTAAAACCATGCAAACTAACCACAACCCACTCAGCTGTGACCAGGAAGACTGTATTAAGTTTGGTGGGTCTTAGTATGATTACTGGGAAGGGAGGAACAAAATATAGATTGGTCCGTTTGTTACCTCACTAGCAATTTTGGTGGCATGTCTGACATGTAACATTGCCGGAGTGACCTCCAAGCCTGACAGGTTCCTGCCTTTCATGTATTCCTCAAAGTCCTTCTTATAGTCTTTCTATCCACCACAAAGATAAGAGAGTGAAAGGCATGTGAAAGCTCAGTAACATAGGCTTAACGTAACCTCTGTTGGTCTGAACAGGTCCTCAGGTAACTGCTGTATTCTTATCCCCATAATGTAAAATGAGCGTAAACTTGAGCAGGGAATGGCTAAAATTAAATATCCACAAGTCAACATACAAGACGTAAACGTATGACAGACAACAAAACATACTTTACCATCTCCTCAAGCCTTGAGTGTCAAGTTTTACATGCCAGTTTCATGACTTGTCTTTTATCAAGGAATAAACCTGTTTTCTTAATATTAGTCAATGCATCTGAAAAGGTTCGACTGAAACATTCGAGAGAATCTACATGCAAAGTTAAGTCACCACTGTAAGACCCTGTATTGATTAATCCCTGATTTACCTGGCTCTGCATATGCTGTGCTTCTTTGGCGCTCACATAAGTTGGAGTCTCAAAGTCCAGCATGGCCTTGCCTCTCTCCTTCTCATACTTCTCCTTGTATTTCACCTGATTTTAGAGAGAATCCCTAATGTCAAACACGTGTGGAATGGTTGACCCGCAAAAAAAATTGTTGTTTGAAAAGTTTGCCTAAATATTAGTTGTTAAATTGCACTTAACTGTCCAGTAATTTCAAACTTCATAAATAATTAACAGCAGCAAGAGTGTTAGTGAATAGAAAAGCTCGCCTGACACACAGTATACAGTACAATCTAATTTTAAGCAAAAGACTTGATGTAGTCCAAATAGTAATACTGAAAGATAAACATTCAATCCTGAGAAAAGTCAGTGAAAAGAAGAATAACAGCGTCTAAGGTCGTTCCAAGGCATAAACTATTTCACTTTATTGAAATGGTGTGAAAACAGGTTTTACTACATCTATAAAAAGCCACTATCCAAAACCTAGTAACTGTAAAAAGGTTTATTGCCAAAATTACCCCAAATGAAAAATATATATATACAGAAATAGCTAGCCTGTGGGAATATGAGCTGTTTTCAAGATAAAGTTAGACGCAATGAGGTGGTTTAATTTTTTACACTTATGTTGATGTATACACGTATACAGACACACACACACACACACACACACACACACACACACACACACACACACACACACACACACACACACACAC
>JAQLOM010000034.1:13122173-13150074 GCA_030068315.1 Chrysichthys thysi
TGTTGAAGTCTTTCTTGTACAGGGCATCACTAGCAATCTTAGCAGAGTTCAGAGCCAGCATGAGCAGCGGGTCATCCCGGATGCTCAGGGCGCCAATGTGGTGGCCGACTTGCTTACGATACCCAGTTTTGTACTTGTACTGTTCAAAAATAAATGGTGTTCATTTTTGCATATACTGTAATCCATCCAGTCACACATGGATAATATTTATTTCATCCTGATTTGAGAAAAACATACATCACTAGCGATAGTTGTGGATGTCTTGGCTGCTTGAATTGGAATAGCATCATACCGCATGTCATGGCCCTTCTTCTTTGCTAGTTCATTGGCAAGTTTGTACAGTTTCTAATAAATGGAAGATAAGAAGTTAGTAATATGTATGCACAAGTACAGATACATTGTGTGAAGGCTATGCCTTAGGGAATACTAACCTCACTGTAGTTGGCTTTATTCTGACGTGCAAGAGTGACATCCATTGCATCGGGCATAATATGGATTGATGTTTTGTCCTTCTCCCAGGCCCCAATATAGCTTTTCTGTGACGGGCATGTTTGTAAGTATTCAATACAACAAGCATATTTTTGTATTATAAAACAAACAAACAAACAAAAAAAAATAGTGCCCTATGTAGGGAACAGGGTGTGATTTTACATACATTGATTAATCCCATTTATTTTGGGATATAAACTTATAATCAAGCAATTAATAAAATAATCAAAACCATGACATACAATGTGACATTAATCACCTTGTTCATAATTTGATTGTTGGTTGCAGCTAGAGTCAGGTCCATGGAGGACATGTCTTTGGTGAACTTGTATGCACTCGGGTGTGTACGATAGAGTTTTTCACTACCTATCCGACCAGCAGTTTTGGCTTTCTCTACGTCCAGTGAGCCAATGGGAACCCATCCCATTCCTTTCATGTAGTTGTTATATTCACTCTTGTACACATTCTGTAAAAAGCCAGAGCATTGAAGATATTTCATGATTTTAAAATTAAATAAAGGTTCATTTCATTTAGCTACTAAAATACACAATACAATGCTAATGTGGACTCTATTATTACTATTATTGTCAAGGTAAATTGTAAATTGAAACACTTTCGTAGATTGATCTCGACTGTATAAATTGGTGGTGTATGTATGTGGTGGTGTGTGGAGCACAAACTTAATATCAAAGACTACATTTTTTATTCATGAAATCAGCTAGACTAACATGTCAATTTACACTCACATCACTAGCAATCGTCTGCATGTTGCGTGCCAACTCCAAGTTCATGGCATCAGGCATGACTGTGTAGCGAGCAAAGTGCTGTTTGTATCCAATGTAGGTTTGCACAGTGGATGCCTGCTTAGCCTGTACAACACTCCACATATCCACAGGAGAGTGGAATTTCAGCTTAGACTTGTGATAGTCCTTTTTGTAGTTTTTCTCACTCTGTATTTTTGCCACTTCCATGTAGTGCACCAACAATGGGTCGTCCTGAAGACTACGGAAGCCAACATGGTGGCCCCTGGCCTTCTGATAATCCAGTTTATACTTGTACTGTTACATGGAAAATGTCAAATTAGATAAGGTAAAGACAGACATTGGCTGTAAAAAGGCAATCAGATAATGATTCAATCTTCATTCAAGTAGGTACTCACATCACTGGCAATCCGTGTTGAAGCTTTGGCTGCGACCAAAGGTATAGCATCCACTCGGAGATCATAACCCTTCTTCTTCGCAGCTTCCATTCCAGCTTTGTAGGCTTTCTGAAATTAAATGTCATGGACATAAAGAGTTAAATGGTCATCAAATCAAATATCAAGGACTGAGATGTAGAAACAGTGCAGTAATATATGCTTTGCATGTACCTGACTTATACTTATTGCATTGGCCTTGGCCAGAAGAATCTCTGGGATGTCAGGCATGATGTGGATCTTAAGCTTGTCCTGATTCCAAGCAGCTGTATATGCTTGCTGCAGTTAAGAACATACATTGTAGTCAATTACCATCCAGAGAAACCACTACATTAACAAAAGTATCAAAAGATATTTTGCGCAGGAGGTAAGGCACCTTGTTCATGATCTGGTTGTTGGTAGCAGCTAACATCATGTCCATGGAATCCATGTCCTTGCAGAAGGGGTATTTAGATGGGTGAGTCCGGTATTTCTTTTCACTGAGTATCTTTCCTCCGACTTTTGCGGTCTCCACCCCCAATGAGCCAATAGGCACCCATCCTAGACCTTTCATATACGAGTTGTAATCATTCTTGTATTCAACCTGAAAATATAAGCAGAAATATTGCTTAAGACCTGAACTCCCATTGCTAAGCTAACACAAATTCAGCACTGACAATGGAAAAATATTTGACTTACATCACTGGAAGTGGAATTCATTGAGCGAGCCAATTCTAGGTGCATGGCATCAGGAAGCAGTGTGTAGTGATGGAAAATCTGCTTGTACCCAGTGAATGTTTGAGCTTTAGAAGCTTGTTTGGCTTGCACGACACTCCACATATCCACAGGGGAATGGTACTTCAGCTTAGCCTTATGATAGTCCTTCTTGTAGTTCCTTTCACTTTGCATTTTAGCCACTTGCATGTAATGCACCAGCAGTGGGTCATCCTGAAGGCTACGGAAGCCAACATGGTGGCCTCTGGCCTTCTCGTATGCTAGTTTGTACTTGTACTGTAATGGAATGATAGCTCTATTAATAACATATGGACATTCACATGAATAAATTATAACATATTATATCTTAAACCAGAAGAAGAGTTGATAAACATACATTGCTGGCTATGTTCCTGCCAGATTTCGCAGCCACAATTGAAATAGCATCTGCTTTGAGGTTATAACCCTTTTTATTCATTTCCTCAAGGCCAGCTTTGTAGAGTTTCTAAAAAAAAGTAAAGAGTAAAGGATGTGAAAAAGGATTTAACATAATCAGTAGCTAAACTTCAGCTATTTCAAGGAAACAACTACATTTTTTTTTTTACCTTACCTGGCTCACATTAATGGCATTGGCCTTGGCAAGAACAAAATCAGGGCTGTCAGGCATTACATGGATTTTAAGCTTATCTTTCTCCCATGCAGCGGTATATGCTTGCTGCATTAAAACAGAAGAAGAAAATGGTTACTAGACAATAAAGACTTAAATGTTACAATATGATATTGAAGCCACAAAATCCAAACTTGCCTTGTTCATAATTTGGTTGTTGGCAGCAGCTAAAGCCAGGTCCATGGAATCCATGAGCTTGTGGAAGGTGTATTTGGAGGGATGAGTACGGTACTTCTTCTCACTCTGTATTTGTCCACCAATCTTTGCAGTCTCAACTACTAAGGAGCCAATAGGAACCCATCCTAGCCCTTTCATAGAACTGTTGTAATCACTCTTGTAGTCGACCTATAAAAGAAAGAATGATAAGAACTGCAAACTAATGACAAGATTTATACATGATAATAAGGTAGTCACAACAAGAGAAATTGATTTATTTGATGGCTCACCATCATATTTAATCTGGTTTCATTATGATGGCTGCTGGATCAGGTATGTTTTTGTTTTATACACATTGTTAAAATTCTGGTGTTACGTAGGCTTTATAAAGGAAATAGATGAGACTCACATCACTGGAAATGGTGTTCATGTTGCGAGCCAGCTCCAGTTGCATGGCATCAGGTAGAAGTGTGTAGTGATGAATGGGCCGTTTGTAGCCTGCGAATGTCTGAACTGTAGATGCATGTTTAGCCTGTACAACACTCAACATATCCACAGGGGTATGGTACTTCAGCTTAGCCTTGTGATAGTCTTTCTTGTAGTTCCTGTCACTCTGAATTTTAGCCACTTGCATGTAGTGCACCAGCAGGGGGTCGTCTTGAAGACTACGGAAGCCAACGTGGTGACCTCGTGCCTTTTCATAGTCTTTCTTGTACTGGAACTGTGAACATAATTACCTCGTAAATTAACCCTGTTCTGTTACCATGAAAAAAGTCACATTCTTGGTACCATGGGGTCTGATGACCCCATGGTGAAAAACATGCTATATAACCAGAATAACACCACTTTATTACAATATTTTCTTTTCCTTGAAATAATATGGTATGACAATGTGTTATAAAATGCAAATAATATTGGACAACGCTTCATTTGCAAGTTTCCGCTTATTTCAGCCTGTTGTAGGCAAAAATGTTACTGTTGGCACAACTAATTTGGTTTTCTTGTTACTTGATCTGGGACAAATATAGCATCTCTTGCATTGTGCTGGATGACACTTTGTGGTGCTTGCGGCTGCTGCGGCTGCCTCTTGTGGGGGATTTTTGATACAAAAATCCAGCATTGCTTGTGTAACCTGTTTTCACATTTTCAATTTTTTGGTTGGTCCATGTCACAATCTCTGTTATCATGGCATCATGGAAAAATAAATGAAATGCTTTCAAGGGTGTGTCTGCTTGACATCCATTCCCTTTCGGCTCTGGTTTCTGTCTGACAATATTTCGTGTCGGGGTAGTTCTGACATTTTTGGCTTCTGTGACCAAACATACCCGTCTTTCCATTTATTTTTTTTTCCATTAAGTTTATTTTTGCTTAGGGTCAAATTGACCCCATAGTATCCGTCACATTGAAGGTACTATGGCGGAGTGAAAATAAACCTAAATAAAAAATAAGCAGAAAGACTTTGAAACTCTCGAACATGCGTCACATACTTAGGAAGGCCTTATGCGAAAATACGTGGCAGGCAAGGTCACTAATCGTGATAGTTTCCAAAAAAAAACAAACAAACATGGTCCAAAGAGGGCTTGGGGTCACATAAACCCCATGGTACCAGAGCAGGGTTAATGGACAGATTTTGGACAAGGTCTTCAATAATATCAGAAGAATGAGACATTTGTATTTGCTTACATTGCTAGCAATATGCCTTCCTTGTTTAGCAGCAACTATAGGAATAGCGTCAGCCTTCATGTCATATCCTTTGGCAATGTCTACAAGCCACTGTTGCTTGTAGTTAGACTGTAAAAAAAAGGGAAAAAAGAAGAATGTTATGGCCAAGCAGTTACAAATAATTTTTTTTCACATCTAGTCTAGCTTAAAATAGCTAGTTTTATAAAGGAAGTATGTCCAAGATGCATGTAAAATTTCAGCACCAAGTGTCTGGGGTAAGACCCTGTTTCAGCAAATGGTTCACCTCGCTAATAGTCTGGGCATTAAACTTGGCCTGAAGAAACTGTGGGCTGTCAGCTGGAAGGTGGTAGGTATGCATGTACTGCTCTCCAGAAGCCTTATAAGCAAACTATAAAATCAGAGAACAGAAATATTGCAAATTATGAGAAAATTGGACCTTTTACTCAATCATTTTATTATAGTAGTGCATAACTAGTGCAATACATACAGGATGCATCTGCTTGGTGTTATTCATGGCTAAAACCATGTTCATTTGGTCTGTCAGGCTGGTGAATTTCAAACTACTTGGGTGAACTCTGTAATTCTTTTCATCCAGAGCAGCTTTGGCTGTTTTAGCCTTCTCCACATCAAGAGAACCGATCGGAACCCATCCCGATCCCTTGTAGATGTTGTTATACTCTGACTTATATGCATTCTGTCGAGATAAGATGAGAACAAATTAAGATCTTAGCTTTATTAGCGTTAGTAAATTAGGAGAAATGATGCTAGAGTTAGATTTACATCACTCTGAATTTCCATCATGTTGCGAGCCAGCTCCAGATGCATGGCATCAGGTAGAAGTGTGTAGTGATGAATGGGCTGTTTGTAACCCGCATATGTCTGAACTGTAGATGAATGTTTAGCTTGGGCAACACTCCACATGTCCACAGGGGTATGGTACTTCAGCTTAGCCTTCTGATAGTCCTTCTTGTAGTTCCTGTCACTCTGCATTTTAGCCACTTGCATGTAGTGCACCAGCAGGGGGTCGTCTTGAAGACTACGGAAGCCAACATGGTGACCTCTGGCCTTCTGGTACGCAAGCTTATACTTGTACTGTAAAAAGAACATGTTACAATTGTATACCATATTGTAAACAGCCTTATGAAATTAAAAGTGCAGTTACTAACATCACTGGCGATATCTCTAGACGCCTTGGCAGCAACAACTGGAATGGCATCTTGCTTCATTTGGTGTCCTTTCAGAATATCTTGCTTGTGTGCATATGTGTAGTATGTCTGCAAAATATAAAATCAATTATGTAGTACATCTATATAATATCTAACATTTTTTGGACAGATTTTGGTATGCCTTCTCACATTGCTGATATTGACAGCGTTGTATTTCGCTTGCAGAAACTGGGGTGAGTCTGAAGGGAGATGGTATGTGTGCATGAACTTTTCTCCACTAACTTTGTACAGCCTCTGCAACACAAAGAGAGCACATCATACAAGGTCGATTTTTAGTGTCAAATATACCTCAAAGTTCTCTAGTCATAGTGACATATTCACTGTTACCCACATCACTTAGCTGCTTTGCATTCAGCTTCGCCTGCTCCATAACAGGATTGTCGGTGACGCTGGTGAACTTGATAGTGTCTGGATGCTGCCTGTAATTCTTTTCATTGAGAGCTTTGCCTGCAGCCTTAGCTTTCTCTACATCCAATGAGCCAATCGGGACCCAGCCAAGACCTTTCACAGAGCCCTCATAGTCTGCTTTATAGGTGTTCTAATAAAGAGACAGAAATTGTGAGTTACTGCAAGCACGCATGCCCTTTGCCTTTAATTACTTTATGTAGACACCTTTGGCCTAATGTCAGCTTTAAAATGCTTTTATTCAACTCATGTGAGGAGAACTGTCTTACATCACTAGAGATGGTGTTCATGTTGCGAGCCAGCTCCAGACTCATGGCATCGGGTAGAAGAGTATAATGATGAATGGGCTGTCTGTAGCCTGTATATGTCTGAACTGCGGATGAATGTTTAGCTTGGGCGACACTCCACATATCCACAGGGGAATGGTACTTCAGCTTGACCTTGTGATAGTCTTTCTTGTAGTTCTTTTCACTTTGCATCTTAGCCACTTGCATGTAGTGCACCAGCAGGGGGTCGTCCTGAAGATTACGTAAGCCAACATGGTGGCCCCTGCTCTTGATGTAATCTTTCTTGTACTGGACCTAAAGGCAAAACAAATGAGGGTTTTAGTGATAGCTTCCCTATCCTGTGCTGTGCACGTTCTATGCTAGATGGTAATGAAAAAGAACGGCACCTACATCACTGGCTGCATGCCTTGCTGCCTTAGCTGCACGAACAGGGACGGCATCAGCCTTCAAGTCATAGCCCTTTGAAATAAGATCCTCGAAGCCAAGCTTGTAATATTTCTGAAAATAAAGAACAATGAGGAAAATGCCTTTAACAACACCGTCATAACCCCACTGGTTGCTCGTTAGAAATGTTTACATACATCGCTGATATTGTAGGCGTTACACTTGGCCTGGATGAACGCTGGAACATCAGGAGGCAGAGAGTATTTTTGGTGGATTTCCTCAAGCCCTTTCTTGTAATGAAGCTACAAAGCGGAATACAAGTCAAGATGCGATGCACAAAGCATTTTGGTCAATTTACAGTAGCATAGATAAAACATTAATGTACATTATACAGTAATGTAATGCTATACTCTGAAGGTGTACAATGTGGAGCACAAGGCATGAAGAAAGCTCATGCACTTACATCACTCCTCAACTGCTGATTGAGCTTAGATTGCAGCATGATGGGGTGGTCATCAATAGCAGTAAACGGCACAGTATCTGGGGACTGCCTGTACTTTTTCTGGGTTGAGGCAATAACAAAATTACAAATGAATAAAGGAGATTAAGCAAAAAACAGTGAAAATTGTTTTCAGTGAGCAGGTTATGTCTTGTCCAGTCAGTGTAATATACTAATCTAACAACAAGGTTTTAGCATACAGTATGTATGAATTTGTCAAAACAACACAGTGTATATGTAGGGATATAATGCAATGCTACTATGTGGATCTGTATTTGTTTAGTTCTCTAAATATTCCTACCTGTATTTGGATTTAAACCACATAAAACCTCATTTCAAGCATGACCTAAACCAGGTTGTTTTTAATTATTAAATATAAACCCTGCCGCTCCTACGTGGTGCAGCAGAAAAGCATTCACCCTATCATCAAGGCATCACTCGTTCTAGTCCTGATGAGTAGAGGGGTGGCTCAGGGGGTTAAGACGTTGGCCTACTGATCGGAAGGTCGGGAGTTCAAATCCAATCATCGACAAGCTGCCACTGCCGGGCCCTTAACCTGCAACTGCTCAGTTGTATGAATGTGATAAATGTAAGTCGCTGTGGATAAGAGCGTCTGCCAAATGACTGTAATGATGCTATAGGCGTCCATGGCTGGGAGCCCAAGAGAGCAAACTTGCATGAGCAGCAGTTCAAAAAGGTACAGTTGGGTGGCTTCACATGCCTTGGAGGAAACGTGATAGCCTTTACCCTTTCTGATTTGTAGTTGCTGTGTGATCAGGAAATGACCATGAATATTTGGGGGGGCAAGAAAAAAGAACCCTGCCACCGGAAATCTAGGGGGGGAAACTCACTGTGATATTTGTCCTGGAAACTTCATATCTATATGGATAAGTAAAACCCTTTCCTATTCAGATACCCTTCACACCCTTGACAATTATACCTCACTCAGGATCTCTCCTGCTTTCTTTGCCTTCTCGACATCCAGTGATCCATAAGGTATCCAAGGAGTTCCTTTAACGTAGTTCTTGTATTCTGACTTGTATTCATTCTGAAATTAAATAAAGGTTACTGTACACAAACTAAACACTAACGCAGGGTTCATTTTCTTAAATCATTGCATGTGTCCACCATCAGACTTCAGCTAATATGCTGTCAGAGTTCTATGTGTTTCTCTCAGTGAAACTTGACTGCGTCAGGCTACAGTGTGGATGCTTACATCACTCTGGAGGACATTGGCTTTCTTTGCCAGGTCCAACGCTATGCTGTCATATGGCAGAAAGTAGCGATTGATGATGTTTTTGTAGCCGGTCATGCTGGCAATAGCCTGAGACTTCTTTGCTAGTGTAACAAGCATCATGTCCAGCGGGGTATGATACTTTGTCTTCAGCTTCTCATAATCCTTTTTATATTCACGCTGTTGAAGAGACATTTCACTTGATGAACAATCATGTCAAAATATTAAACTTTAATTTAAAAAAAATCCAATATTTCAGAATGTCCTTTTAGTTGTTATGCAAATATGTAACAATTACCTCACTTTGGATCTTAGCAACGTGAACTGAGTGCATGATCTTTGGATCATCATTAATGCTAAGGGCACCAACCATGTGTCCTTTGGCCTTTTCGTAATCCTTCTTGTATTTCACCTAACAAAAGAGCCAACACAGTACAGTAATCTCAGAATCAATCAAAATACTACTGTAATGTTCAGTTAAATGCTGAATTAGTGTCTGTGACCAGCAGAGCTTTGTTTACTTACATCACTGACAATGTTGGTGTGGGCACGGGCTGCGAGGATGGGGATAGCGTCACCCTTCACCTCAAATTTTTTTGCTTTTGCCTTTTCCCATTCAAACTTGTAGCAAGTCTAAAACCGCAGAATTGTTTCAGAATAAGATCACTCTAACTTTTGTATCGAAATTAAATTATAGGGTAATGTTAGAATAGATAATACTTACATCACTCAGGTTATATGCATTAACTCTGGACTGAATGAAGAAGGGGTAATCTGGAGGCAGGTAACACTTAAACTTCTCTTCTTCATACTTTGCCTTGTAGTTCAGCTGAAAAGCAAATAGATCCAAGATCAACAACTACACATACTGAAGATACAGAGCAGTCCCACACAATACCAGGGGTTTGCTCATTTTCATTATACCACAGTGCTTATGACTTTTCAATTCTTACTGGTTATATGGTTGATTTTTTTTTTTACTTTTTTTTTTAACAGCATGGCTTTGATATTAGTTCTGGATGCAACACAAATAACAGATTTATGTCACTGTGCTCTTTTGGACACATTTTTGTTTCTTGAATCTCTTATACAGGACCCTGTATGGTAGATGTTCCAAATAAATGGAGATATGGTGAAGTGCTTTGTGTAGAGACATTTGTTTTACATTTTTGGAAGGAGTCTCCAGTTTCATCGCTTTTGTAAGAGTCAGTGGTAAAGCGGTTAACTTAGGTTTCCTGACACAAGACAGACATCAGGAGAGATCGCTTTGTGATTTCTCTATAACAGGAAAAGTTGCATTTTTTTAATATTAGTTCAAAATACAACATGCCATTCTTTGTAAATAAAAAAAATTGTTGGCACACTACTGTGGTATAAGATGAACAAACTACTTTGGAACATGTTGTTATTTGAAAATAATCAATTTCAGGGTACAGTAAATTCGACTTATGTTTGGTCGCATCACATCTCTCTATCAATGATTATTTTGTACATCAGTATGTTCTGTTGCTTAATTTATTATTTGGAAAATCATTACAATCAATGGCATCGATATACTAGTTCAACCTTTTAAAGTACTACATTACAATTATTCCTGTCATTAATGTATTTAAAATAAAAAGCTTTATTCTCTACTATAGATTACCTTATTAACCTTATGCTTACATTTTTCATATATTGATGACTAATTCAAATTATGCAAATACTAATAAGTGAAAAATGTTGTGTACTGTAAAACAGAGAAGTCACAGAAAGTCCAGTAGATGGCAATGCTGTTTCATATAAATATCTAATACTGAAAGCCTCCTTCATTTGACCCCTGTGGTCAGGAAAGTTATTCTGAGATTTTGGTATGCAAAGTCCTAAAATATCTCAGGACATTCACGTTATCTAAAGAACAGCAGCTGGGCTCTGAAGATAAATAAGTGTGGCCTAAGTATTGGTGGCATTTAGCTCACATGAAAATGCCACTGACGCCACCCAGTTAGAGGGCTTTGTTGTCATTTTACTGGTCTGAGCTCATTTAAAACTGAGCTAGGAAGTCTAAGAGACAGAGAGACGTACATCACTCAGCTGTTTGGCGTTGATAGCTGCTTGCACTTGGACAGGCGAGTCTGTTACTTGCGTAAACTTTACTGTGTCTGGATGTTGCCGATAGACTTTCTATAAAAAAAGAAATGAAACACAAAAACACAATTACACGATGGCATGCGATATAGAAGTGTATGGATGTTTTCATTTAGTCAACATGTCTCACAGCTGGCAAACTCACATCTTTACATTGTTCCACTTTTTTAATAGCGTCGTATTCAGGTGTGACAGTTTGAGGGAAGAAGCATCTTGCCTTCATATCCTCATAATCGGACTTATAATTTCTCTAAAAGCAAACAAAGGCACAATATTGAATCAAATATACCTGGGTAAAACTGCTCAAGGTGAATGCTACATGTGAAATATTGTTCAGTGACATACGAGTTACTTACATCACTCTTTAATTCTTCCACCCTCTGGCAGTGAAGCATGTTTATATCTTCATAACTCCCAATATAGTGGCCCTTTACCTCATTTTCATACTTATCTTTATAGTGCATCTAAGGAATGAAACAAAAACATGGTTTTTCTATCATAAAGCCTGTACTACATGCCTTTTAGCAACAGTGAATAAAGTAAACCAGACTCACATCATTAAACTTCTTGAGCACACTGTCCATCTTGAACTTGGGAGTGTCACAGTAATTAATGCTGGAGCCTTTTGTTTTTTCATAGTTTGCTTTATACACTTTCTACAAAGAAGGAAAGAGAAAGAGGGGGAAATGCCTAATACACACCATGTAGGTATTTGAAAGCAGTCTTCCTATGGTTTACATCTCTGAATGGCTTTAAACAATACTGAAATTCATGCAACAGTTTCTAGCCATTGACCATATTGCCTTGTTTAAGCATTTTTACTTTAAATAATCAACAATCCTCTCCAACATCAACACCAGCATTTAATGTTGATATTTTATTCAGCGATCAGATAAAAAGTCTCAAACATTAGTGCCACCTGGTGAGCAAACGTACTGCTAAGTGAATAAGCTTGGAAAAATTAAGCAAAGAGACTACGCTACTACAGAATAATACAATAGATCAAATATAGCATATTCCGCTCTCTGGTGTGATCAAATGCATTGATAATAAAAGTAAACAAATCCAACACGTTAAGCGTACATCACTCAAAATGGTGCCAGCGTATCTCAGTTGTCTGAGGAGGGGGTTTTCTGTAGCCGGGAGAACGTTGTAATCAGATTCTGATTTTGTCTTTTCGTAGTCTTTCTTGTATTTGACCTAAGAAGGAAGTGGAAAATGTTCATAAGATCAATACACGATCTATTCTGGTTGTAAGCTTTGTGGCTGTTCATATGGATGCATGTCTGTTTTCTACTTCATTATCTGTATCCACATTCTGTCTCAGTCAATATCACCACTACAGTGTGTCGACTTATGAATAGCTTTTGTGTCACTGGTTATATTCAGACCCAGACTAAAGAACACTTGCACTGACACATATCTGCTAACGGTATCATTTAAACCTGTTCTGTAATACCGTCACGGTTTCCGAGGTCACTGAGGGATTAATTGGTGATACCTAAATATCTGCATGACTCACATTCACATTGATCGTCATCATAATCTCCTAAGAGTAAAAGGTCAGTGTCTGTGTCAGTGTTCCCCATCTCCCATGTCCACGAGAAAAGAGATCATTTCCTGATATTGCTGAAAGTACTGTACCACTGACTGTCTCATTTAGACTTTTCTGTTTACTTCCATGTGTGCACAAGAAGAGAAAGATGTCTAAGCTCACCGAGCTTGCAGATTCACCAGCCCTTTTGTTTGTAGCGTATGTTGGTGTTTCAGTTTGCATGAAATAAATTTGGTCTTTCATGTCTTCATAAGCAGCCAGATATTTTTTCTGTACGGGAGAGAAATGCATGATAGAGAACATTTAGCATTATGAGGAACTTCACAGTGCTATGAATGCTATGCAGGGCTTCTTTTTTTAATGACGATAAAATAAGGGTTGAGTAATAGACTATTACGTACTTCACTTATGTTATTCATGACCATCTTGCCAACTGCAACGTCAAAGTAAGGGGTCTCGCACCACTGGCCTTTGACATTCTTGTTGTAGTCCTCATGATATACAAGCTACAAATAATAAAAACATTTAGTTAATCATAATTACAGAGCAATACTTGTTTAAAACTAGTTAGTCCTGTCTGACGCTGAGGCACACTTTCTTTAGTCTCTCCCTCTCTGGAGCTTTGTGATACTGCTCATTGTAGATATGATATGGCTAAAAATAGACACTGATCATTAACACTGCCCATCAGGCAATGCTTTAAAAGCTGTTCTTGAGTTTGTTCAAGAGTGTTTGGAGGAACAGTATGGTTTTTTAACATGGCTGACCTGATGTGTGATTTCTACTTACATTACTTCGATTGGCAAAGTTTTTCTTGGCCAGTTCCACTTCTGGGGGATCAGCCAAACTTGTGTACTTTGCTTTGCGCTCATCATGACCTTTCTTATATTTAACCTAAGACAAAGGTACATGAACGTTATTAACATACAGAATGGGAATAATTGTGCAATCACAGTTGAATTGTCAGAATCTTATCTGTTATAGCACAATAGCAGAAGTAAGTTAGGGGATGAAATTACTCATTTGAGTAACAAGTTTGCGTATTCTTAGGACCAGGAAAACAGTATTTAAATCAACAAGACATCTATTTAGGTTTCACAAAAGAAAAATGGTCAAAAAATGGCCAAAAGAAGAGAAATACAGCTCTACCTTGACTTACGACCGATCCAGGTTACGACATTTCCGAGATACGACGTTGATGTTGGGCTGTTTTTTGCTTTGGGATACGACGTTTTTTTGTGATACGACATTGGCGACATTACCACTGTATTGTGTTTCTTTCTTATGGAACGTGATGTAAATCTCTAGTTAAGTAACGCAGCATAAGCAAGAGTGCATAACTAATGACAGCCGTACCCATGTTCGGTATAACCACAGAACTGCAAGTGTGATATCGCTTTTGTGCAGCAGTTCTATAAACAAGCAATGAATATTGACTAATTGCCATTTTGGACACAATAGTGCCAAATGTGTTGTTTATTTTTTCTCCACTGACAGAAAGGGATCCAGAAGAAGTGATGGTGTGATGGCCTGTCAGACGTCTGGCTAGCTTGCTGATTGTTGGGTCCACATGGATTTGTGAATTCCTTTTCCTGGGAGATTTCAGATCATCCACAACAGTCTCTAGACTTTTTTCCTCTGGTCTCTCTTATCAACAAGGGGTTTCCACCCACAGAATTCTCACTCACTCAGTGGTTTTTTGTTTTTCACACTATTCTGTGTAAATTCAAACCAGCCCAACTGGTGCCTTCAACAAGGCCTCAATCAAAGTCACAGAGATCCAACTTTTTTTTTTTTATTCTGATGTTTAATGTGAACATTAATTGAAGCTCTTGACGTTTATCCGCATGGTTTTGTTTGCGCAGTGCTGCTGCAACCTGATTGGCTGATCCGATAACTGCAATTATAATCTTAGAAAGGTGTTCCTGATAAAGTGGACAGTGAGCATAACTTGTAAGCTTATGCTTTATAACTTCCTTTAATCTCTTTTGCGGGTGTAACATTTGGTTCCCTTTCACTAGAACATTCTTTCTGATATTACATTATACACTACCATCTTCAAATCAGGTCAAGATATTGAACCATGTGTGGCAAAACTGTGTAGATGAATTACTAAATTGTTGGAAATTTCCAACTTTTGCCCTCAACAGCCTTCTTGGTGACAGTAATATTCAGCAACGTGTAAGAGTAAACCTACATCACTGAGGACTTCCTGGGCCTTGGCCACTCGGCGGAGCTCTGGACTGTCACTGTATGGGTAGTACATGGTCTTATCCTCGTCCCAATCTGCTGTGTATCGTTTCTAATAGACAAGAAAGAAAGGTTTGATTAAAAGGCATTATCAGTTAAAGAATGCAAGTCATAATAATTAAAGGACTGAGGTCTTTATATACAAGACCTTCTAGGATGGCCAAATTCCTACCTTGCTCATATTTGCGGCATTTTTCACTGCCAAAACCAGCTCGGGTGCATCGGGAGGCAGTAAGTATCTGTCCTTGGTCTCATCCCATTTCTGTCTATACAAGACCTGAGGAGCCAAATAAAAAATTAGGCACATCTGACAGAGGTGGTTCTTTAGAAAGATTGATGGCGTTTTGATGTGTGATGTTAGATTTGCTTACCTTGCTGACAAGATCAGAGACATTCTTCACATGTGCAATTTCACGAGCCTCACCATCATACATGCTGGTGGTCTTAGCCTTCAGGCCTTCCATACGGTATTTCACCTGGAATGAAGAAAAAAGTTTTTATATTAACAGAGAGTCACAATTTTCAACGAAAGGTGTAAACTGAAGAGCAATTATGGTGATGATGATGATCTAAAGACTGACACTAATACTGAAGCGTACTCCTCACCTCACTGAGCTGCTCCTGAGCCTTCTTGATACGAATCATCTCAGGTGTGTCAGCTGTAATGTGATACGGTTGACCCTTGGTCTTTTCATATGTCTCTCTATACTTGTTCTGCAAAGATCCGTGAACTTGTGTATAATAATAATAATAATAATAATAATAATAATAATAATAATAATAATAATACCAAAGATATTACATATACTCAGAAACATTTTATACAGAACAATACATGTACATTGCTAATATTACAATACAATTATAATCATAACTGAATAAAAAAGATTGCTCTTTGTTTATTTTATTGCCTTACATGGCTGTACTGGTCAAGCATCTTCTGACTGTGTGCCAGGTAGGGGGTCATGAATTTGGAGGTGTCCACCTTGGCCCGCTTCCTGACTTTACGTACAGGAAGCCCCCCAGGCCCAGTCTAGTGAAGCAACAAGAGAGTCAGTCAGGACACAGATTAATGCCCAGGTATAAGCATCCTCTGGGACTTAAATATATAATATAGGAGCCACCAGAGAAACATTAATACCAAAAAACAATATAATACAACCCCAATTATGAAAAAGTTGGGACATTGTGCAAATTGTAAATAAAAACAGAATGCAATGATTTGGAAATATCATAAACCCATATTTTATTCATAACAGAATATAGAAAAAATCAAATGTTTAAACTGAGAAAATGTAGCATTTTAAGAAAAGAATAAGGTCATTTTGAATGTCACGGCAGGAACATGTCTCAAAAAAGTTGGACAAGGCTATGTTTACCACTGTTTGGCGTCCCCTCATATTTTAACAACAGTCTGTAAATGTATGTGGACTGAGGAGACCAGTTGCTTGAGTTTTGGGAGAGGTATGTTGTCCCATTCTTGACTGATACAGAATTCTATTTGTTCAATTATACTTCTGTGTCATATTTTTCGTGTGATGATATGCCAAATGTTTTCAATGGGTGAAAGATCTGGACTGCTGGCAGGCCAGTTCAGTATCTGGACCCTTCTTCTCTGAAGCTATGAAGTTGTAATTGATGCAATGTGTAGTTTGGTATTATCATGTTGGAAAATGTCCATAGGTTGCTCCCATCAGCGTTGATGGTACCTTTCCTGATATAAAGTCCCATGGACCAGTACCGGTCTACGGCCTGGTGGTTGGGGACCCCTACTCTAGACCACAGAATAGTTTTCCACTTAGCCACAGTCCATTTTAAATGAGCTTTGGCCCAGAGAAGACATCAGCGCTTCTGGATCAAGTTCAAATACGGATTCTTCTTTGGATGATGAATCTGAAGATGGCATGGCACATTGTGTTCGCTGGCAATGTTTTCTGGAAATATTCCTGAATCCATTTAGTGATTTCCCTCACAGAATCGTGCCTGGATGTGATACAGTGCCGCCTAAGGACCCAAAGATCATGGGCATCCAGTATGGTTTTTCAGCCTTGTCCCTTATGCACAGAGATTTCTCCAGATTCTCTGAATCTTTTGATTATATTTTGTACTGTAGATGATATACTCAACCTCTTTGCAGTTTTACGCTGAGATTGAACTTTTTTCTGAAATTGCTCCACTATTTGTTGAGCAGTATTAGGGGGATTGGTGATGCTCTCCCCATTTTTATTTCTGAGAGAAACTACTACTCTATGATGCTCTTTTATACCCAGTCATGTTCCTGTCCTGTTGCCAATTAACCTAACCCTTTTCCAGCCTCTTATTGTCCCTGTCCGAACTTTTTTGTGATGTGTTGCTGTCATGAAATTTAAACTGAGCCAGTATTTTTCAAGAAATAGCAAAATGTCTAAACTTCAAAATTTGATCTTTTCTATTTTTTGTTATGAATAACATTTTTTTATGAGATTTCCATATCATTGCATTCTGTTCTTATTCACAATTTACCCAATGTCTCAACGTTTTTCAGAATTGGGGTTGTATTAGCTTTAACATGCAATATTTCTTTTAAATGCCAATGTTGTGTTTATGAATTTAGCATGATATTAACAAAGTTTACTCCAAAAACAAGGGAATCATGAAAAGTGTAAGACTATAATTCAAGGCATCATCTAGAGAAACTTACCTACTGTAGTACAAATCACTAATACCAGTACAAAGTACAAAGTACTAACAACAAATTAGTCACACCCTTCCACATCTTCCTTGCAGCGGCATGAAGCAATCAAGCGACACAGGATTTAAGATGTTTTAGGATTTAGGAACTAAGAAGTTGCATGAGACCAGCTCAGGCTCACATGCATAATCTAATTTGAAAATAAAGGCATGCAAGAACAGAAATAGCATGCAAAGAGTATGTATATGCTGCAGAAAGTCATGTCCTTTAATACAACTCTAGCTTTACTACTTTACTGCTTTAAAAAAAAGCCTGCAGGACAGAATATGAGGGCTATTTCATCCACATTCAGACTACAAATCATATTTCAAAGTAAAAACAATAAACTGAAAACATTTCTGTACACACTGTACTGTGAATTGTTAAACAAGGAGGTTTGTTTAATAATCCACTGCCACTTCATGAGTTATTCAACTTTCTTATTTCTTTCTTTCTTTCTTTCTTTTTTTTGGTAATTTAGAAGTGAACAGTGTAATAACCCTCATGGCATGCGAGATCAGGCAACATATCAGAAGCTGTGTGTCTCTTTCAGGAGTGGACCCTGGAATGAGGCCATTTACCTCTCCGACCCGAGACTGATGTGAGCTGGTTGAGGAAGTGTGGCCAGTCGTATACTCCTCATAATACTAAAAATATAGGACAAACTCTTGGCTTTTAAAATGTTGTTCACAGAAACCAGAGACAAGCTAAAACATGTGTGTGCTGTTACTTTTGCAGTGAAATTGCTATTGTTCTTTTTGTTGCCCCCCGGCTATTTATACCTAGGTCAGTTAGCCAAAGAAACTATATTTATATGACAGCTCATTTCTTAATAGACAGTAATAATGCTTATCCTTTTTGCCATCATTTGCTCTAGTAGGGCTATTGGGTTATTTTGCCTGACAGCAGCCTGTAATAGATTGGCTGCTCTGACTGACTGAGCCTCCTGTGCTCAAACACTTAAGCACGTAGATGAGTTCATATCTATTATTGTTTTCAGCAAAAGTTAATGTCATGGTGACAAAATGAAAGCAGTGGCTCATACAAAAGGTTACGTGAATCATAACTCAAATCATTCCTATGCAGTCTGTATACCATATACACTGGCCATCTTTAGGCCTGCTCTCAAAACTACTGTTTGCTACCTCAAACACTTCTAATTTTATGGTCTAAATCACAAAATGGTACATATTCTCAGAGCTACACTGAATACTGTTTTCATGTAATAGCACACTATCAATATTAAAGTGCTAAACATTATCAGACTAAAGAGCTGGAAATATGAGATAGTACAGAGACACAAACAGACTTTGATAAACATACATCCCTTCACCTCAACTTCCTGCCCTTGACTGGATTGCAGATTTCTCTCTTTTCGCCACCTGTAGGTGTCTTTTCCAATTAAAACCCTCAGTAAAGTGTCCTCTCAGTGTGACATTACAGGCTATTAGTCTTGAGGAGTGTGATTTACAGTGCCTCTCTTCTCATTTGCCTTCCCGCGAGTCTACTGCAGTTGTACACTTCTATATTTGTATCTACTGTAAGAATAACCCATGTCAAAGCTGAACACTACTTTTCCACTAATGGTGAAAAAGTACCGGTATACTAGACATTAAGATGTATAATCAGCTATAAGAGTCGGCAGCTTTTTCGGAACATTACCAGAAGATTCTGTGTAACTAACTGAGACTAGAATACTATACGAAATATACTAAAATTGCTGAATTGTGACATGTGAAGTGAAAAACCAACCAAACTAACTAAAACGTTTACAATCACAAGGATGGATGTCATTGAGCAAGAGCCCCTGGAAGCTTCAGGAAGATTTATGCTAATCTAAGTGATTCGAGTGAATTAGGAGACGCTTAAGAAAAATAACTGCTTGGTATCCCGTGAGAGTGGACAGCTCTCAAAATGGCAAACGGACATATCTTGTGATCTTTCTAATATTTTTCAAGTGGGGTGGGGTGGTTTTTTTTTTTTTTTTTTTTTTAATTTTCAGCAATTTGCACCTCTGAATGAGGCTTGCAGGGGATCTTGTACCACTGAACAGAATGTAATCCCACTGTTAGTATAAAGGTTCCACAGCAAGTGTGAGAATATCATATCTAACAATGGTTACATCCATTCAGGCATTTTTCATAAGATGCTTAGAACACATCATCGACAGTGACAATATATAACAGGAGCAAAATCATACATCATGTTGACTATACATATTTTTAAATATTGTGTAATACATAACCAGCATTCTGATATCGTAGGTGGAGCAGTAATCACTGATTACTATAGCTGGGATTAATTTCGGTGGGGGATTGAAATGTAGGTCTTATACTGCACTACGGGTGGTACTGGGAGGAGGAGATCTGAAATGAGAGCCAGCTCTAGTCATGAATATTGGGGTAAGCGCACACTGAACTGCTGACTGCAGTGGTATCTCAGTTCTCTATTCATAGGATCTGCCAATAGATCTTCTCTGTAGACTACATCAAGAGAGGTTAACTTATTTCTTACCTCTTCTACCACTTCTTCCTCATACTCTTCCTCATATTCTTCGGTCTCCATCATCAGACACTCTTAGTGGATCTACATGAGCAAATAAACAAGCGTTAGACTTCCTTTAATCTACTTATGATGGAAATAGGAATGACACTTACTAAAGCTAAAAAAAAAACCCAAAAAACAAAAAACTCCCCACAATTGAATCAGTAAAGCACCGTTGAAATAACTGGACAAAATATATATTCGCTCCTTAGTATCAGTTGAAGGGCACACCATGCGTCCATACTAAAAATAGGCCTCAAACCGTCTATCAACCCCAAGAGCAAAGATAACGTTATGGAGACATGCTAGAATATTTTCCTCTTACAGACTCATACATACCTGACCGAGTACAATTCCGGTAGTCTATCCAGTGACTGTACAATCAGAAAGGTGCTCACTTTCCATCAACTAGGGTCCCAAACTGCTATTCCACTTAACGTATTCCTGCAAACCTAAACACAGACAGAGACGTGAATGGACTTTTCACTGAACTCCGCAAAATGTTGTCTGTTTAAAGGTTTTTGCAGGCCTCAGCTGGTCAAACAGCTTGACACTCAAGACCCCCAAAAGAGCCGCAGCTCCTGGATGAAGGTTCACGACAGCTGCTCCTAGAAGCTCCAGCTATGTGTCATGAAAGTTAATGCCAAGACCTGATTGGCTGGCTTTGTTTAGCTGCAATGCCTTCTGAGGCTGCAGGTTAAATATAGGACTGCATACTAACTAGCCTTTTTTAGCACCAAAGTCACCCAATTTGACATTAAAATGATCATTTCATTCAAGATAAAATGACGGAGACGAGAAAATGAGAATTTAAGCAAATTCCTGTTCGGAGTGGTGAGGGGCCTAAGATAGTGCTCCAACGTGGAGATGCATAGATTCCTTGCATAGAGAGAGATAGAGAGGGTCCAGCATCACAATACTGGCGAGGTTAAGAGTTCTTGTCATGTTGCCCGGTCGCAGAAGGTCGAACAGTGTCTCTTCAGAGTTTGTGTCAAGAACTGACCCTCAGCTTCACTTCCATCCAAAGGCAAAAGAGTAGAAAATCCACTTTAGGCCATGCAAAGTGCAAAATGTGCGTGCTGGAGAGGGAAATCTGGAATGTTTGCTTTGTTGAATTCCTTTGCTTACCAGTGAATATAAAGTTATAGTGTTTCCCAAGCTGCCAGAGCCTCCCCAACTCTTCCCTCCTGAGAAACGCTGGGCGACAGCTCACAGTCATGGTCGCACTCCAGTTATCATGTGCCTCAACCAGCCAATCAGGGAGCAGCGTTCTCAGGTTTCAACGGCTAAATATATAGTAGTGATGCCTTTAGGAAAAGAGCACCTGTTCAGCAAATCCAGTGAGACACAACTATGCAAATGGAGCAGTGGGATTAAGGAAAAATAGATGCATAGTCTGTGTTATTGTGGCTTCTGGCAGAGGTTCTGCAGCTAAGGTTCAATTCTATGAGACCACTGGTTAACGAAGAAACATTACAAGCAGGGTAGAATGAGATAAGTCTACACCTTTACAATACATCAATTCATATTATTTGCAGTCACTTACTAAATCATTTGACTACAAGGCTAGTTTGCTAAGGGAAGGTTTGAAGAAACTCAGATCCTGAAGAATCCTTTTAAAGAATATGTGGTGTCATTTTAGGCAAAAATAAATTGCACAATAAAACTGGTATAGTTATATTATAAATATACAGCTGCAAATATAACCTCATGCTACATCTTGGCAGATTATCACATGCTAATTTTCTCGGCGTACTCTAGCTAGCATAAATTCTTTACCGTCTAATGACGTACACAGTGTACATAATGTTGTTAACACTTGACTCTTTTGTGTGATATCTTACAAAGCTCTATTGTAATTTTATCAAGAAATCTGATTCTGTCCTTCTGATGTTGTCTTATACCTGGTAAACAATAGATCATGACCACATCATGAGAGAATCCATTACCCACATACACATAAGAAATTAAGTATGATTGTTGTTATTATTAGAGCAACAATACAATTTACCTTTCTAATTATTTCAGTAATTGTTTTATTTTTTTATTTTTTGTTTGTTATTACAAATGCAACCATGGCATCATTTAACAATAAATAAAAACCAACAAAAGGTAAGAAAAGAAAATATAGGGAGAGACATTTAATAAAATTAAACGGTTAAAAAGGTAAAATACAGGCAGATATACAATTTGAAATTGTATATTAAAAAAACTGAAATTTAAATTGTCCTGGAAAATGATCAGCCTAGTAGTTCCTGTAACTTAGTTTTAAAATACAAAGAAATAAGTTTAGCATGCAGCAGTTGTGATAACTATCATGAAATGTCATGTGTCATAAAACATCTAACTAGAGTGCACTTAATAAAACACATGGGACATTATCTGAATATATGATCAAATATGACAGCTAAAAATGATCATTTTGCCACGGTATATGCTGCATGTCAGGGTTACGACAGTCTTATCGTACAGGCTTCATGTAAGGTGTTACCTAATAGTTTTCCTGCCAAACACAGCACAGGTTGCTGGCTTGTCTTATTCTAGTTGACATTTGTTACCCAAGGATACATAAGTGATGTCTCATATTGCAGAGTCATCATGAATATAGAACATGGGGCTGGAAAATGTGAAATGAAATAAAAAAAGATTATAAACCAGCTTGTCACAGAGGTCATTGCTCAAGATTTCTGATAGCTCCTAACATCCTGCTATTGAACAGGTTACTACCTGCCTTGACATATTTCTTCTTGATGCCTCTGACACTTCTGCTGGAATCTGTGTGGGTCCTTATGTCTCCTGTGCAGATGAGCACTACAGCAGGTGAATGACAGCAACAGCTGTGTTTCATTCCTCCTCTGGGGTGCTCTGTCTGACTGCAAACTCTCACACTTCCTACAGCATCAGCAGGCAGAATGGAAGGGTACCAGATCACTGCAACATCAGCCAGCAGAGAGCTCAGGTTTTCAAACTGGGGGTTTATGAGTTCAGATTGCACACCAAGCTTCTAAAAAAAAAAAAACACCACCAACACACATCTTTAATAAATCTGTACTCATTTGGGTTTTTTTTTTTTTTTGAGTCAACAAGAAATAATAAAAATCTGCCAAGTTGAGTTTATTCAAGAATGGCTATTCCAAGACACATGAAGGGCATCAATGGGCAGCCGCTGACTACTATGAATCAACAGCAGGATGGCATGATGTTTGAATCACGGGCTACAAGGAGAAAGACGTCAAATCACTTGGTCACTAGTAAGCAATGAGTCATGAAGATTAAGATGAAATATTACAAATAATTTGGCACTCGCACTCTATAAAACACAGATGCCTATCACAGTGGAAAAAAAATCACTTGCCAACACTGAGGTAAGTGGGCTAAATACAGACAGGGGAAGAAACAGGCATGTTTGCCAAAACCCTTAAAGAAAGGCAAGTTGTTTACTGTTTTTGTGAAGAGGCAACAGATTTTGAAAAAGTGGACCACTGATGTTTAGATAAAATGTGCTGGAAGGTATTTTGAAGCACTGGGGTATTCAAAGTAACAAAAACGGTATAAATGTACAGCATTGTTCTAATCATCCAAATTTCATTGCCTTACCATAAGTATTCAACCCCCAGATATATTCAGCATTCCATAGGAAGGGCTACAATATGAAATTGACAATTAAGATTTCTGATTAATCAGTATTGATTAGTTCATTAGGATGTCATGAATAGACACAAAAAAGTAATTATTCATTTGCAATTTTTAAAATGCCTGAAATTTAAATAAATTCTCATGCAAGCAGTTACCATCAAAAATCATGTCATTAGGTGAAAGTAGAGCTGTGTGGAATTAAATTGATGTTGATGTCAATATAAATACACCTTTTCATGGAAGGCCTCTGTATCAGTGAAAGAAAATTCCTAAACAAATCACCCCATGAAGACCAAGGAGCAAGTCTGAGACAACACCTTGGAAAAGTCTAAATCAAGATTTGCGTATATACAAAAAAAACCCCAACAAATAAAAAAATATCCAGGAGAGTGCTGGTAAATCTATTAAAAACATCTCCACAGTGAAGCACGGTGCTGGTGGAGGTGGTCACAACAGTGGTGGTTGGGGAGATGTTTTTCATCAGCAGGAACTGGTCATGGTTGAGAGCAAAATGAATGGAACGAAATACTTGACAATCCTAGAAGAACACCTGTTCCAGTCCTTAAAGACATTTGGGATTGGAGCAGAGATATACCTTCCAACAGGACAGTAAATATAAGCATACTGTCAAAGCTACAATAGTGCCATTCAAATCAGCCTAGACTGTAAACATGGTAGAACAGCCCAAAGAAAACCACTGGTGGACAAAATGAAGGAAGGTCCAAGAGAGGAGTTAATATTCTGCAAGGCATTGCAAGTAAAACTGACCAGTAAAGGGGGAAATAAGAAAATAAGAAAGCCCATATAACTTTAACCAATGAGAAAATTATGAAAATGAATTATTAGAAACTGAACACTTGATGCACATTACTTTACTAATGAACAACATATCAAAGTATCATTCCCACTACAGACTTTGTTTACTTTCCCGACAAGAGAGAAAATTACAAAAATATTGATGCCTTATATCAATAATTATGTCACAAGTGACAAAAAAGTGACAATAAAGCTGCAGCCTTCATGGGTAAAAACACTTTATTTAACATTTTTTCCTTACATAAAGTGAAGTCTTCCCTTGCCTGGAGATTTCAGTCTCTATTTTGATGCCCTAGGCTCTGAAAAGATCAGATGCAGGCTCAAGGTCAGAGTAAATACTGGACTGAACACACTGGGCAATACTATGTCAGGCAGTCAGACAATACTGCAAAGTCACTCCATGCAGAGTCTCACTCAGTTACACATGCGCTCAGTCCACATGCTCCTCTGCATCTTTCCTCTTAGACTCTCAGAGCAAGTGGGCAGAAAAACACTGAGTTTATGTGGATTTGTGGATCCTGAACCTTTTTAATGGTTAGTTGAAGATTTTTGTTCACAGCTCTCTGCGAGCTGTAATAAATTAATCACATGGGTCCAGGTGACATCTCCAAGCCACCTTCACAGTGAGCAACAGCTGGCCTCCACGAGTGGAAGAGAAAGAGCGTGCACCGTTTGCTACGGTCAGAAGTCATCTCACTCGCAGTCGTGACATCATCCACTCCAGTCCCTGACACAGTCTGCACACAGAACAGGTTTCATTTCAGTCATTAAAATGCATCAGGGAACAAGTCATCAGATTTGCAGATTAACAGTTTAACATAAATAAACTCAAAAGGCTTAAAAGTCAGTTTATTTGGCATTGAACTACTAAAACATATTGGCCTTCCTTTAGTCATAGATTAAAAGCATTAAGAAGGACTTTAGAGGCTAAATCTCCTTTCTCGGTGTATAATTCTGTGCATATAAAATCTGCCTATTGACTATAATGCATCAAATGGTAAGAATTTCTAAAAAGTTAAAGGAAGTAATTTATATACTAAACAATGAGACCAAGCCTGTATGCAGCATGTAAAACATACTGCATACAAAAGTGTTTATAAAATCTGTATAGACATTAAAGAAGCATACAGTACAAGAAAATGTGATGCAGGGGTAAAATGCACAAATCAGGCAGGTGGTTCAGATCAAATCACAACATGCCTGCTGGTGCACATTTGTAAGACACAATGTTTTTTTCACATTATTGTATGTAATCTATAAAAAAAAAAAAAAATAAACAGTGTAAATTCATGAGGCATATACAGCTGGACAAAACGTCATCATTTTGACTCATTTCTAGAGCCATCAATGCATCCCAAGTTATTTTATGAACAATCAGGTGAGTGAACAGAGAGATCATCATCTAGCTAATGTCACTGCCCCATGGTTAGATTCAATGTTCCTCGAGCTTCAAAAGTAGAAAGCACCCCCAAAAAAAAAAAGAAACTGACCAGTAATGTGAAAAAGCAAATATATTCTCACCCCTCCCCTGTGAGAGCACAACAGGCCTGGATGTGCCACTGATGGTCCTTAACAGAAGTAAGCTGTAGGCTCTGGGAGATTTCAGCCACCGTCATACAACCTTTCACATCCTGCTTGTTGGCAAACACCAACAAACCAGCCTTTTTAAGGTCCTAGAAAACAAATGAATTCATTTCAAAAATGGTTACTTCCTTAAAACATTTTTACAATTTATCACACGTGATAACAATTTAGCGCTCACATTAGAACATCTGTACACGAGACTTAATATAAGCAAATACATGTGGCGGCCTGGGAAACCTCGTTTTACAGACTTTCCTAAAGTAAAATATGTTCACCTTTGGCATGAATCTAATATTCTTACCATATTAACATTAACATTAACATTTTATGACCAAAAGTGGAAAGAGACAAGGCCAGCTCAGATTCCTCTGTAGCAAGTAGGGATTTTTGCCATTTTTGAAGTCCGATAGTCAAAAAACGATTCACACCAATCTGGCATCGCAGGCCATAGGTCTTACATTGCAATGTGAAATTGAAGTTATCTTGTCGAAGTATCTACAGTGGAGATCAAAATTAGAGAACAACCTACAATTTCCTAAATATCAAGGTCACTACATAGTCCTACTTGGAAATGATCCAAACAGGAGTAAAAGAGCAGTATTTTACCCATATGTCATGAGTTACATAAATTCAGAAGTACAGGATAAGAAACTTAAATGAGATATTTGATAAAGAACACTGATCAAAATTAGAGAACAATGATTGTAGCATGAAGAAAGATCACAACTAAATTTTCTGAAGGTTGGTGCTTTGAATGACTTCAGCACATCTGTGGCTACAGGACATCACGACCGTATTTTCCGGACTATAAGCCACTACTTTTTTCCCCACATTTTGAACCCTGCAGCTTGTACAACAATGCGGCTTATCTATAGATTTTTCTTCGCCAACTGCCATCAGGGGGCGCTAAAACGTGACAGACGCAAGAGATCAATGCAAAGAAGACACTACCGGTAGTTTTTGGCACTTGACGCAAGCAGCATGACACGCACATTAAGGTATTGCAGCGACGCTTCCGGGTGTGGGCGGGGTTTCCCATCATGGACCGGGGTTTCCCATCATGGACCGGGGTGCGTAATTTGCATAGTGCAGTGGTTCTTAAACTTTTTTGGGCGCGACCCAAATATAGGTCCGGTGGGCATGTTATGTGTTTTTATTGTGTTTAACAATCTCTGAACAAGGTTAAGAGTGTTAGAATGTGTTCCATGTTGTGATATTGTTAACTGGGGGATAATTGGAGTGTTTTGTGTGTGTTGTAACTTCACCGTCCCCGAGGTGCTGTTTTGTTCGGGTGACGTGTGGCCAGTTCGGCCATATAGGGATGTGTGCATGTGTGTGTGTGAGTCTGTTTTCTTCTGGGTTGTAAGCATATCAGTTCTTGTCAGAACTATGCTGCCTATGCAACTGGGAGTGTAAATAAAGGGCCTCTTAAGCTGTTGCTGGGGGATATTCCTAAAGAGCCAGTTGTTGTCTGTGTGAGCATCTGGCAATGGAAGAAACCCGCCTTCGCCACAGTATGTAAATAAACATTTACAAAAACTTTCTTGTGCAAATATCTCATTTCACAACGTATATATCTGCGGCTTATAGTCTGGTGTGGCTAGTATATGTAAAAATATTTTTTTCTTTTAAAATTTAGGGGGTGCGGCGTATATTCCGGTGCGCTCTGTAGTCCGGAAAAAAAGGTAGTCTCTCACACAGCTCTGGTGTGATTTTGGTCCACTCTTCTTGCAGTCTCCTCCACAGTTCAGTGACTGTAGT
>JAQLOM010000034.1:13173993-13200458 GCA_030068315.1 Chrysichthys thysi
GTGTGTGGGTGTGTGTGTGTGTGTGGGTGTGTGTGTGTGTGTGTGTGTGTGTGTGTGTGTGTGTGTGTGTGTGTGTGAGGAGGGGAATTGCCTTACGCATTCTCCTGGCTCTTCTTGTCCAGTAGCTTCACTGCAAGCCTCCTGTCTGCAGGCCGGCGTTGTCATGGCAACGCAGGCAGATTGACACCCGGACTGGGGAGTGGTGATGTCAGTAGCGTTGTGCTGGTCATGTGACAGCCTGATGGGGGCTTTGGCGCTCATCTCTGCACTGCAGCTGAGGGAGGAGGACAAGGAGTAGAAAGCGGGGAGGGGGGGTGATGAAGGATGAGAGAGGGAGGGAGAGGGATCTATTAAAGTGAATTTATGACTCCTGCCTCCTCCCCTATTTCTTCTCTACAAGGTTTGTGGCTGAGCATCCCCCATTTTCTCCAGGGATAGTGGGCACTATGCTTTGGAGGGGCTGAAGAGCAATTAGATGCTTCAGTTCACATTAGCACCTGAACTCACAAGATGTACAGCTCTTTGGCCGAGCTCTCAGATTCCTTTGTGTGTGTGCGTGTGTGTGTCTGTCTGTCTCTGTTTAACTATACTGTGTGTATGTGTTTGTAAATGTCTCCATTTGACATTTGTTATCTCATCACACTGATCTCTGCGGTAAGAGATATGACCCTTGATAAACAGACTTCCCTTTCTTTTCGTCTGCCACATCAGGATCTGCATTGCTAATGCAGGACACGTCACAAAGGCCTGTGCACATAGATATGATCCTGCAGTACTGCTGGCAGCACAACCATAAGCAGGACTAAATCATAATTCAGACTGCACACTCATAGGTATGCACCATATGTATGAATATGAACAAAGAAATATCCATCCATTGTCTATCGCGCTTATCCATCAGGGCTGCGGGGGAGCTGGAGCCAATCCCTGCTGACCTCAGGCGAGAAGCAGGCTACACCCTGGGTAGGTTGCCTGGCTATAACAGGGCTACACAAAAATGTTGGGTATAAATGTATATGACTACAAAAGGAAATTTTAGCCTACATACATTGTCTTCATTCTGGTGTGAGTAGATATACTGTAAATATATATCTGATGTAAAACCAGTTTGTACACATATAAAAGGCAGCTCCACCTCTGTGGAGAAATATTTAGGCAAGATCCTTTTAACACTCTTGTGAATATATAATCAGAGGAAATATGGAATATTTCAGACAGATCTTTGATTGAAAGAAATAGTTTAGGCATATGGCCAGGAAGTGCATGTTGTTGGTTGAATACATTTTAATGGAGCTGCAACACCATGATTAACTACGTAAATGCATCACATAAAATCTATCGCCTTCCTCCTGAACCTTCAGTGTCATGACCCCTATCAATATACTTCAGATCTGTGAATATCACTGAATTAATTTCACTCTCTTACCTCTTCTTTATGAGGTCCAGGGCTGATCCCAGGAGGTCCGACTTCATCTTGTAAATCTTGGCTCCATAACTAGAGAGATCTTTCCCATCCAGGAGTATGGCAGGACAGCAGGTTGATGCCCCCTCAGCACTATCCCTGTTAGGAGGGAAAGGGACCACAGCTGGATCCAATCTTCTAGAGTCTCCTGCTTTCTCAGTTTGCTCTTCTCCTGCAGTGGTACTCTGGGGTTGCAGAGGAGAGCGAGGTGCAGGTCCTATGCAGATTGGGGCATCTGAAGCTTCTTCACTGGACCTACTGTTATTTGACTCCTCTCCACTGGACCCACATAGATGAGCTGCGTCTGTATTGCTGCAGTTTTGCCAGATTTCTGTGACAGATTTAGCCTCAGTATGTAATCTGTCTTTAATTTGCTCTTCACAGTTTCCGTCTCTGCACTGGTCATCCTGTCTGGCTACTCCACTGGGTGGAGCTGTTGAAGAACCCAGGCCTTCAGTGCCCTCTTTTTGCCTCATTTTCTTGAACTCTTCAAACGTTGGAATGTGCAAGCGACTCACTGGAGGTCTTTTTTTTTCAGGGACAGGCTGGGCAATACTGTTGACATGCTCAGAGGTGTTTGACTTGCTGAAGTTGCCTTCCTGGCTGGAGCTGAGTGCCAGGTTAGGAGTGCTCCTCTGCCTGTGAAGCTGTAGCCGTCGCAGCACTTCCTGCTTGATTTCCTCTGGGCTGGTGATACGACGAGCATACAGTTCTTTTTTGCCATTCACCTGTCCTGGAGAGGAGAGATGACCAAAATGTGATGGCATTTCATGATCACCAAAAGAATGCAGGGTGTTTTTTAGCAAAGGCTGAGGGCGGAGGGGCTTGTTAGGCTCGGCCACACGAGTGCTCTGAAGGCGAAGTTTGTCTCTCAGGCCTTTCCGGGCATTTCCATTCATGGCCCAGTCTTCCACAGCAGGAAAAATCCACTGAGGGAATAGTGGCAAGTCCTTCCTCATCAGTCCCTGACGAGGACAGAAAGCCATGTTCTCAGGGGAGTGCATCATAGTGTAGACTTGTGATCCCTGTGAAGTTCCATCATACCACTGACTGCTGGAGGTACAGTGAAGAACAAACTCACTCTCCATGCTTCTGTAAGTGTACATACCAGGGTCTGCATTCCAGTGCAGATTTTCTAGGCTACGGTATGGCCGATTATTGCCCGAGTTGACACAGCTCTGTGACAGTTGCCCTGCCTGGTAGCTGGACTGAGACTCTGGCTGTTTAAGTGGATGCACATCACTGGAGGAGCAGTACCTAAGCCCCATGTTGCTAAGGAGGTTGTTGTTGGGTCCTGCTGAATAGCAGTTCACTGGTGCATCTAGGTTGATGTATGATTGGTTTCTGTGTTGAGGGAAACCAGATAGTGGGGGGCCAAGGACAGAGAGAGGATCTGGCAACTCACTGAAGCAAGGCTCCAGGTCCATGCTGCAGCCAGCAGGGGAGGCTGCTAGGGAATACTCACATGGCAAAGGTTCTACGTCTGGCATGACCACAGCAAGTGCTGCCATCCATTACGGAGAGGTGCTGGGACCACAGCCCTTCAAAGATCAAAACATAAAAGCAGAACGTTGGCACACTGACAACACATTGAGGACTTTGTAATCACATACTGACATCCATGGCCACTTCTATTACCTCAAGAAGGGACTTAATGAATTGCCCAGAGAAAATCTTAAGAGTTATTAAAATAATTTTATTGTGTTGGCAGTATTGGCTTTCTTTGTGAAACAATCTTTACCTTTCAACCATGACAGATTCTAATAAAGCCTGATACCATATACATACAGAACATACAGTGTTAAAGAACAGTCGCAGTGGATGCAGTGGTCCTTTAACATGATTCAATGTAGTACAGTATAATCATATTTTTTACTTTAAAAATGGCTTACTTGGCTTTGCAAATTTAAAAAAGAGGTGTGTTTAACCCTTTCACACATACTATTTGACACAATACACTATAGACAAGTTAATTATTTTATCGCCACAGTCTGTTGTAAGATTACTCAGGAAATTGTTGGGTTTCTGTATGTAGAGAGTATCGTGACTCTGTGTTTAGGTTCTGATGAGCAGGACGATTGGAAAGTCGACAATAACATTATAAATAAAATTAAACAATAAAATGACAGCATAACTAAAGCTTTTTGATAGTATAGCACTGTATATAATTGCCACAATAAAATTATAATGTTTAAACCTAGTGGCTAGATAAAAAAAGGAACACTTATAAAAACTGCAAACTCTTAAAGCCTAAGAGTTTAAATTTAATACTGAAAACAGACACCCTATAACACGTGTAAATTCCATTTTTGGCCTCTGGTAAAAAATTTAACATTTTGGCCCCTTTTTTCAGTGGGCAAAATAGAGTCATTTCTGTTTCCTTAACTAATTTAGTGTACACTTTACTGTCCCAATATTTAAGCACTGCACACAAATGACTACTTACTTAATATAAAAATAACAGACACGTACCAGAATAGGTTATAAATTCAATACAACCCTGATTTCATATGCACAGCACTCGCTCATCTTCTACCACTTAACCCATTAGCTTCTGCGGTCACGTTTGGGGATCATATATTGAATGGCATAAAAATTAGATGGCATGTGCCATGATCCCCATTTGGGACTTTGACTACAAATTGAATTTTCAGAAATATTAAAAGTCATATTTCTTGAAAGTAGATGATTTTGTTACTATTTGGATGAAAATTAATAGAAACACATGAAAATTTTCAGAAGAAAAATTTGGCAGTTAATGGGTTAATCCTGTTCAGGCTCGCAGGGGGAAGCTGGTGCCAATCCCAGCTGACTTTGGGCGAGAGGTGGGGTACACCCTGAGCAGGTCACCAATCCACTGCAGGGCCTACACACAGAGATAGACAACCATTCACACTCACACCTACAGGCAATTTAGAGTAGCCAATTAGCCTAATCCCCTCTGTGCATGTCTTTGGACATGTGTGAGGAATGCAGAGTACCCAGAGGAAAGCCACATAGACACGGGGAGAACATGCAAACTCCACACTGAAAAGCACCCAGGTCGACCCTGGGGATCAAACTCAGGACCTCCCTGCTGTGAGGAGACAGTGCTAACCACTACACCACCGTGCACATAAAGAGTTTATTATTTTAAAAGATGGCATGCAACTTTTGTTGATACTGAGATTATTTTCTATATATGAAAGCTATTGCACAATAATCAGACTGTAGATGCTGACATCTACACCACTGCGGGGCTGAAGATAACAGGCTACAATTTTCTCTAATCCGATTCAGAGAATGAAAAGTTGACAGTGATGAAGAAAGGCACTTTTCACTTGCCCTTAGCAGTCATTCAATTAGTGAATGCAAAGACATGGATTAGTTAGAAAGCACTGCTTACTAATTATTTCTGCAATTAGTACAAATTGCCTAGGTCCAGACCAGGCAAGTATTTACTGATAATATTAATCACATCAGACATTTCGAATCATGAAACACAATAGTGCAAAAGTGCATACAGCAACTTTACTTTAGCAGTAATCTAACCTGTAAGGCTTGTCAGAGATAAATAATAATGTACAGCAATAGACAGCTTTTAAGACATGAAGGCATTTCTGATGAACTGATGGACACAGGAAACCCTGATATGTTCAGATGTTCAATTAAAATTTGGAGCCAGTTTAATTAAACTGGAACGACTTACGGCCATTTGGCTGAGCACAGCCCTTTTAGTTTATACAGAATGATAAGAAGTCAAAACTTAAATTCATATTTTAATACCTTTTAAAGATTTTATCTTTTAATACGAAAACAAAATTCACATTAGTGTAAGTCTGGGTATAGCAGTGCAATACATCATCTTTAACGGTGCCAATGTTGTCTCTGGCTGTGATCAAAATCTGCTGATGTGTGAACGAACATGCTTGATTAGCATAAGGATATTGGTTCGTGAACATGGAGAGCACAGCTCACTTCACACAGAACACACCCTGCTGTCTCTGCTTATGGCAGGCAGATGCTCATTTTCCATTTTTAACTAAATTGCTGCAGTCACACAGTAATACCTCAAAGATGCCACTCACTGTGGTATAATGGGCTTTCACAAAAATAAATAAACAATCAAACAAACAAACAAATAAAACCTTGACAATACCAAAGAGTTCCTACTTACAGCAACTACAAAAAAAGATTCAAAATAAATAAATAAATAAATAAACCGAAATTGCTTATCAATAGTGTGAAACTTCTGTTTAATTTGGTTTGCTTAAATTCTGCATTTGTTGAATGTCTCCCCTTTTTATGACAGCTTGACCAGTTTGAGCCATTAAAATAACATGCCAATTCTTTATAAGTCCTAAATGATATTTTAATATGTCCTGCATGACTGGACTGAAAAACTACTGTTGCCTTTCAGCTTCACATCAACTATACTGCCCCTGTCACCACCATTTCTCCTTACACTGTTCACACTCGTCACTTTGCTGAGGAGAGATCACATCTGTTCAGGGTATCCTATCTCACTAGCTTACTAGAAATATTCGAATTACTTCTAAGCCGTGCACTGGTTAGAATGGCAGCATCCTCATTTTGGTGAGTCAGCCTCCTGCGGAGCAGTGTTTTGGAAACTTCTGGTATTATTCTAGCCTACAGGAGCAAATCTCTGAACTAGCTTTGCCTTTATCTAGCATGAGCATGAGCAGATGTACCAGTGTAGTGGACTCTGCTTACAGCTGAGACAGAGTGAATGAGACACAGAGAGAGAGAGAGAGAGAGAGAGAGAGAGAGAGAGAGAGAGAGAGAGAGCAGTTTGCTCCAGGCTCAGCTCGGGATCCTCCTAGCTTAATGCATCTTAACCAATTCAAGACGACCGAGCAGAAGTTTCTGTGAAAAACGAAAAACAACAACACTGAAACGTCATGTAAATGAACACTTTCTCTCTGGAAGTCAGTATATCTGACCAAAATGTACCTAAATACAGTCTGCCAAACAAAGCATTACATTTAATGTGTCTTGGTGGCCTGAGTCAAAAAACAAACTCATAATGATCATGCACATAGTAATCACTGGAACTAAAGGGTAAAATATTGCAAGCTGGAAGCAATACAAATATTAGAAAAACAAGATAGCACACCTCACAAGGCCACTACATATCCTACATTCAAAGCACAAGTATGCATTCCTTGACTTTTATCTTACATTTTTTAACATTTGTACTTGAAAGATGCACATATTATGTAGACATCAGTTTCTAAAAATGTGGCACTGGCCTCTGATTACATAGCAGGAATTTTTCTCATTGCTGTACAACAGCAATTGCTATTCTCAGTCATAGAACAGCAGGCCTTTTCAACTTCTTACACCATTTTCCATGTTCTCATTACAGACATATTAATTCGTAAATATGTTATTGCCTTGAGATTTTTCAGTGTCTTCTTCCCATAAATGTTCTTGTCCTTCACTGAGACAGATTTGGGTGACAGGACTCTTAAGGACTTTCACTGTTAGCTATTCTTGGCAACAGTGAGTGTTCTCTGACTCTAACTGCTCCATAACATATATACAAAGAGTCCTCTGATGTTGTTGGGTCTTTTATTATCATGCTGGTAAAATCATATACATGGCTGTCAATCTTGAATGTAAATTAAATGTTCCTAAAGTCATTATCGCATGAATAATATATCTGCTATAAAAAAAATCAACTCTTTAGAATATATGTAAACATAGGTATTGTTATCACAGCCTGTGTGTGCTCATGCCTTGTTTAACATATAGTGTTATAGTATTGTTTGAATATAGTCAGGCTGTTGCGAGGTACAGTGTAACAGAGACAGGTAGTAAGACAGAAACAGGGAAACACAGGTAATAAAAACACACAAACACACTTCCTACTTCAGGCAATAATGATGTGATATTGATATGGCGTTTCATAACACCTCTACCAGTTTCTTTAATTAAATGGAAATCCTAGTTGTGGTAATTATAAGAGCATTCTCTTAACTTTTAGACCTTAGGTAGAAGCAATGTTTCAGAATAAGTTCAGCACATCTTCTCAGTAGAACGTGTTTCTTGAAATATGTTTCTGTATGTGTATGTACATTCTACATTTACCAATCACCATTAAAGGGAACATCTAGACAGTCATGTGGCAGCAGCACAAGGCATAACATCACACAGAGATTAAGTTAATATTCATTACATAATGTGACCATAGCGCTTCGACCGTCCTGGGATTTTCTTGCACAACACTTACTAGAGTTTATACAGAATGGTATGAAAATAAGGTCAGCAGAGAATGGCCAGACTGATTTACACCTCTAACCACTCTTTTTAACCATGGCGATTTGAAAAGCATTACAGAATGCCTAAAACATTGAACGGTGAAGCAGATGGGCTACAACAGTAGACTACCACACTGAGTATCACTCCAATCAAACAAGAACAGGAATCTGAAGCTCCAGTGGGCCCAAGCTCACCAAAAACTGGGCAGTTAAAAACTGGGGAAAAAATCAGGCAACTGTTAAGTGTAAAAATTTCTGAAAAAATCCAATCAGCCCATCTGGCACCAAAAACTATGCTCATGGTCAAAGTCACTGAGATCACATTTTTTCAAGTCTTGTTTGTGTCAGCATGATTTTATGCAGTGTGTTAATGATTGGACAATTGCATGAAGAACCATCCATACAAGTGTTCCTTAAAAACAAAGTGGTCAGTGAGTGTTTGGGGAAGTTCTCCTTCTGAGCATATTCTCTGGATGAACATTTCCAGGACTTGTTTCCATGACACATTCAAAGTTTCAAAGCTTCAAAGGTTATCATTTTCACAAACACAATATATGAAAGTCAAAGTCAACCATAAGTCAACAGTTTTTTTTTTCAAAATCTGTAGAACTTTTACTGGACGTTTCACAGAACATAAATTTTAGGGCAGACATTTTATAATTATGCTAATTATTTCTTCCATTAAACACATTCCTGCTATGTCATTAAGTCTGGACACAATTCACTGATTAAAAAAGGTTTAACATTTCCCATTTTTAAGGACAAAAATAGTGCATCATGGCTGATTCTCTCTTTGAAATCCGATGCCCTGAACATTCACATCTATTCTGAATGGATTTGAGATATTCAATTAGCAGAGGATAATGAAGTCTTGTTCACTCACCATCCCATCCTTTTTCTATTTGCTATTGTTCTATAGTGCAAGTCATTTTGCCTCACTGCTGCATTCATTTCTTTTTAATCACTTCAAATCATTGACAATCAAGACTTTTGTTTGGTGCCAACAAAAGAAATGAACTTTTAGTGTACACTTTATATTTTGACAGTGCATATGACAACAAGAAGGCTAAGTTTAGTGTGTCCAAGTGGTCCCAATATTGCAGTAGCCTACAGCTGGGCATATATGAAAAGCCCTCTTCATGAGAACAGTCTATCTGCAGTCTTGCAGCTGACAAGACACAGCCACTTTATAACATGACGCACCCAATTCAGTACATGACATAGACATACCCTCTGCCCTGAGGCAATGCAAGTTAACACCCAGAAGTACTGATCGAAGTTCTTAACCCAAAGTCTAAACCTAACACAAACTCTAATCCTATCCCCAGCCCTATCCTTAACCCTAACCCAAGGTCTTAAAAGGCTAGTATAATGTACAAGGCGGAGGCTCTGCAAAGTGGGTGTATCACGTAGTTGACATGTTGTGTTAAGTACTGGGTGTCTGCAGTTAGATCCACAGTTATACTGTTGTTTTTGTCAACCCAGTAAAAATAATTTTCTCCTGGAGCCATTTGCAAAAAATCATCCACTCAGTTCCCTGTGAGTGTATCATAGGAGAATACTTACAATTCTGACCCTGCAGTAAAAGCTTGCAGAGAGCCTCAATATATACAAACAGGAAATTCACATGAGGAGCAAAATCTGTTCTCTTTGGCCCAAACCTGAGTTCATCAGTGTTCACCTTGGCACGTAATACACAGTGCAGGTGGTTTATGGCAAGTACATAAAATCAACTGAGACATCTACCGAGTAAATTTAGATCTTACAGTGCTCGGCTGTTCATTAGTTCTTCAAACAGTTCATTTAATCAGTAAATAGGTGGTGGATGGGAGTATTTTTTGAATACTTCGAATGCACAGGTGAATATTCCATATCACTTGGTTTTACTAATAATATACAATTTCACAGAAAGATGATGTGACGAAACATGATTTATCTTATAGAGGTTCCATAGAAATATCCAAGGTGAGTAAAGCATGTGCATTCATTCCTGTTAAAAGTTCATGTAAAATGTTCAATTGTACTTTTCAACAATAATACTACAGAAGCATTAAGGTGCTACAGCAGGAAAGCTAAGAGGAAAACATTTGTAAATATGGCCATGGGTTATTTTGGGCCCATCTGCCTGTTTGTTGATGGCAGGGTTTAGTTCATGATTCTACTGCCACAAACTGACAGTTATCACCTGATTTCATGAAGAAAAATGGAGTGTGATATAAATAGCCAATTGGTTAGGCTGGAGCTTTAACTGCCCCATGGCCATCTCAGCTTCAACTACTGACTGTAATGGGAACTATAGATCTGTCTCTTTTTAGTCACAAGATATTGAATGTGGAACTGAAAATAGCACGCCATCCAGCATACGGGCAAATCTTTTTCTAAAAATGTGACAGAACATTATTTAACTCAACATGCCATTGAGGACTTTTATGAATGAATAGCATCAGAGCCCTTCCTGAGATATATGCTTTTACTGAGCTGATTTCTGCACCAGGATGCAGAAAAAAATGAATTCGCCACATAATTGACTTTTGGACTAATGAGTTACTGGGCTGCTGCTATTTAGAAGGCTTTTCCTGCTGAACTCGATACTCATACTGTGAAAGATAAGGAGGGTTAATGCAAACAAGATGCACTCTCCGTGCTGACCAGTGTAGTTGCACAAATGGGTGACATCTGAAAAAAAGAAACATAAAGCGTCTTAGAAAAAAGTGTTGGGTCACAGTGACTAGCTTCTTTAAGACATGCATACCTGTGCTGGAGGACAAAGCACAGTTCTTCCAAAATATAATTACATAATTTCCATCACCATCAAACCATTCCATGAGCCACTATGTCCAATGGATGGGGGTATTAATAGCCTGTAATAGATCCATTCCATCAGAAAAGAAATGCTTCATTGTAGGATACAAACGATCATACATCCATCTGTTATCTATACCGCTTATCTATTAAGGGTCACGGGGAAGCTGTAGCCCTGGGCTAGTCTCCAATCTATCGCAGGGCTAACACAGAGACAAATAACCATTCACACTCACATTTACCCCTATGGGCATCTATTTAGAGTGGCCGGTTGACCTAATCAGCATGTCTTTGGACTGCGAAAGGAAATAAGAACACCCAGAGGAAATCTGTGTAAGCATGGGGAGTATGTGCAAACTCTACACACAAAGGCTGCGAGAGTCATACCCAGAACCTTCCTGCTGTGCAGTGACAGTGCTAGCCACCATGCTGACGCAGAAATCAGTCAGATCAGTTAGAAGAATTAATACACACAAACCCTAGTGTGTATTATAGAAATGCACAAAGGACTTAGAAGGAAAATGAATGAACAGGTGAAAGAGAGTGGAAACTGATTAAGAATGGGCGTGGGCTAGAAGGTACAAAGAGGAGCCAAAACATGGGTACAATAGATGGAGTAACAGAAAAAAGAGATGAGATGTGGTAATCTCAGAAGAGGAGCTCTGTTGATAAACAAAAGACTGGTAATAAGGCTGGATTACACTAAGGAGCAGATGGCTAGATGACTCATTCATCACTGGTAAATGAGGCTGAGAGACCTGCATGAGAGAGAGAAAGAGAAAGAGGGAGGGAGACAGAACCGATGAGACCACACTATACTATAACCCTTACCTTGACGGAAGATTCATAAAAATAGCCTTATAATGTTCACACCCTGACACAAAATCTGATCAATTCACACCCTAGGAGAACTACCGAACTGCTCAAGTCCACCTATTAACATCCAAGAGTACCAAACATCACATCAAGAATAGTTGTTATTATATACACCAGCAAAAACATACATACCATCAGCCCCATGGAGAAATTCAAACAGCTTCAGGATACCTTGAAATCTCTGAATTTGAGATATGCAGTTTGAGCCTATGTACTTGAAATGCTTCTGTAGATGTTGTGAATTCCCTTCCCTCTCGTCCTTGCTTAAGCCAGATTTTAGGATGCTCAAGGTCATGGAAATAGCAGGCACATTTGACCTGTGCTATGTCAACACTAATAAATATCTCTAGAGCGAAACCTATGAGACAGCCCTAGAATGTCCTATAGCCCTAGGGTTCCTGTGCACCACCTACACACACACACACACACACACACAAACACACACACACACACACACACACACACACACACACACACCTGCACACCAGTCCTTTGTTGTTATTAGTGACTGGAGATGGGATCAAAGCAGGGGGAGATCACGTGAAGGCGCTCACATCCTTCTTGGATCCAGTTGACCGGTAATGGGCTTTCATATGAAGGTGTGGAGGTGACAGCAGGAGATGAGAAGGGGAGGGAAAGGAATGAACAGAGGGAGGGATAGCAACTGATCAGTTGTCTTCTTAATGTATTTCAGACTACTGTTCTCCTCACCAAAGGAAGCAAAGCCTAGCTGAGACAGAATCATCTTTCATGGCTTTCATTTATTCCAGTGTTACAACATCTGCATGCACTGCCATTATCCTGACATGATTTCATACAATACAAACACGTGCATAATTACTACTATGCACATATTTCTTAGTAGTTAGAGGTTAATTAGAATTTTTTTTCTTGGAATAATATCAGGACAAATTTAAAGAAGATTTCCTGGTTGAATTTAAAATCATAGCAGTAGGTATAGTGCTGGCTCAGGGGTTAAGGCTCTAGGTTACTGCTCAGAAGATTGGGGTTAAAGCCCCAACACCCAAGGGATAGGAGAAGAAAGAATATTTCCCTGTAGTATAATGTATATGTGATGTACACAAACCCCAAACTATTGTCACTAACACATGTCTCGGTAAATTCTCTTTAGCAAAGCCAGTAAATGATGACTTTTGATGCAAATGATTCTTGTGTTTTTCTATAAAATATCCTAAGAAATGCTAAGGAATGGACAATGCTGCACTTGAAAGAGGCGTGTACAAAGCTCAAGTGAACAGGGGTGTTCACCGTTTTCACATTTAACACCCCCTTCTAAGCAATTGTAGGGCAATTTCTAGACACTTCAGGTAGTTTTTTGTATCAATTGCTTAAATCATTTGTTAAAACTAATTAAAATGAAGCACCCCCCCCCCCCCCCACCTATGCACACTTCAATCATATGAACGTATTTCTTCGCTGTGTCGGGGGCACTTCCCGGACAAGTTGTCCTGCCTGTGTTGCTACGCGCTAAGTTGCTAAGTGACCGATATTCACACAAATATGTCTGCCGGAGAGAATGAATGAGAAGAAGCATCTGACATGGGACCCTTTAAGCATGGTGTTATTGTGCCATATGAGTGATGAGTGCTCTCGCTGGAGCATTTTCACAGACTACAACAAAGCACCTCACCCTGCTATTACCGAGTGTGATAATCAGCTACCAATAACCAGCTAAAACAAAATCAGCTTTGAATGTGCTCCACTGACACAATTTCCTTTTCGAGACCAATCCAAAACTGGAGCATTTTGTCCCGCCTCCAGCACCCCGAAACTACGAACCACAAAGAAGAGAGTAGATTGAATGACAACAGGAATATGTTGACTCCTGTGATTGTGAAGAAAAGTTTTACGTCTTTGCTTAAATTTTGAGGAAATCGAGGTCAGAAACTCAGTTAATGTACTTGGAGTCATAAATCCATTTGATTATAATTCAACAAACAATCATTAGTGTAGAAACAATCATTACTGAAGAAAAAACCTTGAAACTGCGTGTATCTCATAAGCTGCCTGAGGCCACTAGAAATTGCAGAATAAATATTTAGAATTATTCAAATGTGGAAAAACTCCTCCTTAAATAAAAGTTCAAACAGTAAAAGGGCAGCAGAAACCCATTTCTAACCAATGCTGTGTATGAACAGCAGCGCACATGATGTGACAGATGTTTTATGGTAATTCATTATGACTAGCTGGCTCTATACCTGCAAAATACTCTGCAGCATAATACATTTCTTATGGCTAACGTTATAGCAAATGGCATCCTGATACTACAGTACGCAGCGGGCTTGTTCTATTTTTCAATATCCTATACGTAGACAAATGATCTATTTCCAGCCCTCTCGCTCTCTTTCTTTGCCTCACAGGATTAAATTTCCAGATCGTTCTTGGTCTTTTTTTTTTTGCTAATGTTTGCCTAACACCCCCCCTGACCTCACAGGAGCGGGAGCAGCCCAGTCATCATCCTGAGATCCAGGATTGGATTATCAACGCACACTCACTTGCAAATGCATATAAATCAATTAGATGTTTCTTTAAAGCAAATACAGGCCATTCATTATGGCTATGTTTAGTGTAATGTGTGAATGGGCTGCAGCAGAGCTTTTTTAGCTTGTTAAAACTAGAGCACCAGTGTAAATGTGGTAAAAAGACTGACCCCTCATCCCCCCCATCGTCACGACAACAGAGTGGCGGGTCAGTGAAGCACGACTGCACAACTTCTCATAGCAGAGGCATCGTGTGACAATGCTGAATGAACACACTCATATCAGCTCCATCCTCTTCGCCTCACTCTGTGTTTCTTTTCCCACTCCTAGCTAGCTCTCTGTCCAGCTGTATAATGTGCCTGGGTCTGAGTGTAAAAAAAACCCAAAAACCTTTTTTTCTTTTTTTGGAAACATGTCATCCCAGCCCACTTAACAAAAGGCAAACAATTTTCAGATCACGTGATCTTCGAACTCATTACATGAACATTACACATCACAACAAAAATGCTACAATCAATATATTTACCAAAAATATTAATGTCAATACTACTGCTAATAATAATACTTGAATTTGCCAACATCTTTTTCCTCCATACTATCAACAACCACAAGATCTAAACAAAATAATGTAAATAAAGAGCCAAATACCTGTTACTGAAGTTCATATAATTCACCAAGTAAAATCCAGAATTGCTATCTCACCCCATGTTAATATCCAGCATGCAGAAAAGGCCATAAAGACACTACAAATATAAACTATGAAAGAAGAAAGCCTCCTACACGCACCGTTTGGGAGAGTGAGAGCGCAGTGAGGTGTGTTCCACTCTGATGTGAGATCAGCATGTGAGCGCTCTCAGGTCCTTCTGCTATTGTTACAGCAGAGAGCTCTTCACTGAGCATGCTCCAGTACAGCACGTTGGCATGGGAACAACAGAAACACAAGGCTGTCCAAAAGGACCTCTGAGCCACATCTACCCTCTTTATCTCCCCCACCTGCTATCCCAGGAGGGCATTCCTTGTTTTTGTCTCTGTAATTTTTTTTTCCGTGAGACAAACCATTACATCCGTGAACATGAGAACACGTGTCCTACATGCTCCATGTGCAGACGTATAATAAGCTAACGTGAAAAGGTGTTGTATTCTGTGCTAAAAGAACGGACTGGTTTTATGCAGGTTTGTGCTTCATGCTGGTGCACACTTGTCAATTTGAATGTCTATACTGACCAGTTATGTTAATCTTTTTTTTTTCTTTTTTTATTTCACGATGGCTGTCGTTTTTTGGCAATATTTCAATCTTCTAAATATTTAATGCTTTTTCATTTTACTCCACTTAATCTAACAGAGAGATGATGACGATGATGATGATATGTGCCCTGAAATTCATGAATAAATTATGTTAATCTGAAATATCCCCCTGACTCCCATATTGCATAATGGAGCAGAAAAGAAGGTCTGTAAGGGAAATCTCTATGCAGCAAAAAAAAAGGGGGGGCCTTCTAGTTTTTTATGGAATGTACCAAAAACAAACATGTTCACTATAGGAACTTACTGCAGGATGCTGCATCATTCCTCTGGATTCCTATGGGATCGCTTTCAAAGCGTATTGGCTGTGCAGTGTAACTGCAGTATGCTGAGCCATATGGGGGTGGCTAAGCCTGTCTGCTACCACATACGTTACCAGCAAACAAAAACCAAACAGCTTGAGCGTGTGAACAAGACATCCAACTGAGCCTGTCAATGTGCCATAATGTCAGGTTTAGTACGTCTGAGCTGAAAGATGGCTAAGGGATTTCCTTATCATTTGTATAAGTGACCAGTGATCCACTACTGTAACAAATAAGCAGGGCATTCAGCAGCTCCGTTCCACCACCCCAGGGAAACTATATACATTTGCTATGCATTGCTGTTTCAAGACTGCTGACTGGTCAGGAATCGTGCGCAGCAGCTTAATGTCTTGGTTTTCATTAAGTGCAACAAGAAATAGTATTCACAGCAAGAAAGGGGAGATAATCTAATTGTAAAGGTAAATAAATAACATAGAAATATGCCATTTTTATTTTACAATGGAAATAAATGTTTTTGGGAAGTGGGAGGAAACCAGAGAACCCGGAAGAAACCCACAGAGACATTCAGATATGAAACTCCATACAGACAATAACGTGAGCCCAGGATCAGACCGAGGCTCCTGGAGCTTTGATGCAGTGCATCTCAGTGCCACCCACTTGCAATATTTAACAAGCTACTATAGTGTAGATGTGTTGATATTTCATTGATGTCCATCTATTTTCTATGCCACTTATCTTAACTGGAGCCAATCCCTGCTGACTTCAGGCAAGAGTCAGGGTACACCCTGGACAGGTCACCAATTTATTGCAAGGCTAACACAGTCACAGACAACCATTCACACTCACATTCATAGCTATGAACAGTTTAGAGAAGCCATTTGACCTAATCTGCATGTCTTTAGACTGTGAAAGAAAACCAGAGCACCCAGAGGAAACCCACACAGGCACAGTAAGGTCATGTAAACTCTACACAGAAAGGCCCCCAGTTTACCCAGGGATCAAACCCGGAACCTTACTGCGGCGAGGCAACAGTGCTAACCCCTGCACCACCCTAATTGATTGATATGATTTAAAAAGCATCAATGACAAAAAAAAACAAAAAAACCCCAAATGATTTTGGACAAATGAACTTATCATACAGCGCTAACTGCAAAATAGTTTACATGTTTACACGGTACAGCTCTGTGCCTCTGGACATAGTTAACTGTCTCTAAATGTATGTTATGTTTTATAGCTCCCTCACTTCTGTACCGAGCTTCCAGCATAACACACTTGAGTATCCATTCACAAGCCCATAAATGTGTCAGTCATCAGTGTAATTACACAAAGGGGCCCTATCAAATTTCTACAAGGTCAAAATTATGAATGCTATAGAAGCACAAAATATAAAGTATATCTAGATTTGACAAACCTCACTGAATTCAGATGAACTAAAGATAAGCTCTCCTTTCACCCTAGTGGTTGTCACACAAAGTCCTAGCAAATATACAGAAAAATCATCTATTGCTAAGTAAATCAAGGCCCAAGTCGTCACGTAATGGAGATTCAGCACATCTTGCAGGTCACTCACTGAGTCTTTATGCTGCAGTCTGTCATATTAGGGTCCAGAGGATAGGTGATAAAACATGATTGATTGATGGCCATAGCACTGAGATGGCTCATTACAGAGCACTGACACATGTGGCCATGACTCAGAGGAAGCAACACAGCCATATAGGCACTGCCATCACAACAAAAGGCCATACCTAATTTATGAAGGCTCTACCACAATGTTAATAATTTATACACAGTTCCACACAGCGGCCATACACACACTGCATCTACGAGTCTACAAGGACAAGAAAATTCTTTCAGTGAAGGGTATAACTAGTGGGGTTTTATCTATATTTAGAATTGCACATGATCAGAATGAAAGAGAAGCGATACAGAAGGCAACTATTATATACATGTAAAGATTATTTCAAATAATAATGTCCGTCAAAATAATTTAAAACCTCATAACGCTGGGCTGAATGCTAGCTCAATAAAAGCATACAAGCAGTATCTAAGCCGAAAACGCCTCTACGCCATACACACAAAATGACCTGGACCTGCCGTGTTTCTCGAAAACTGTCCATCTCTGCCACACTATAGCTCAGGCTGTGCTAAACAATACATCCCCCTCCAAAGCTTTGCCCCTGAACGAACAATACATTGTTTGTCAATGTGTACATGGAGTACTTTACCGAGGAAAAAGAACCATTATTGTGGTTGATGCAGGATATTACTGGACCTGCCTGAACCATATTTCTTATCATAATATCCATCCATAAATTATACACAATGGCACACTTCTATGAGGTGCCTGATAAAGTTGATTGCACTATGCGCACAATGTAGAAAAAGCACACAGTGACACCATTACAGGAAAAGGCAAATAAAAACCCTGAATAATAAATGGGGGTTCTGAGTATTAGTGAATAGTAATCACAACAACAGTGAGGAGGTGTTTGGTTGCCTGCAGGTTAGGAGTTTTGCTTTTTGTTCACTGTGTTGTTGTTTTTTATGGTGGATTAGCTGCAGGTCTAAAAGCTATTCAATCAGCAGTTTATATTCCGCATGCAGTGTTAAAAGTTTCAGTGCAGCAAAATAAATAGTAGTAATCCCCCCCACCACCACCACCCACCCACACATTCCACATTAAAAAATAATATTTTTGCTTGCATAAACTCAGCTTCTTGCCACATCTCATATTCTCTTTGTTTGAATTTAGAGTAGCCAATTAGCCTAATCCCCTCTGTGCATGTCTTTGGACTGTGGGAGGAAACCAGAGTACCCAGAGGAAACCCACATAGACACGGGGAGAACATGCAAACTCCACACAGAAAGGCGCCCAGGTCAACCCTAGCGATCGAACCCAGGACCTGCTTGCTTTGATACACTTTTTTTCGCCAAACATAGCTAACACGTGTGTTATTTTCACATTACATTTTTACATGCACAATATGTGATTGATTTTTCAAATTTTCTCACATGCATTTTTTTCCTCACAAATTATATGCACAATGTCACGTATGATGTTACTTTTAATTTTCAGTGCAATTTGATTTAGTTTGTTTGCTTTTTTTTTTTAACATGATCGCATTTTATGCAACTCACATAAACATGTAAAAATCATGAGCATGTGATTTTTCCATAAGCGTTACTACATGTGTGGCACAACAGCAGTAGACAATTACCCTAGATTTGAACTCAGTAGTCTCTAATAGAGTTGCCATGTGGGTCATCTAGTGTGTATAGTCTGTCTCATACATAGCCCTGCAAAAATCCTGCATAAGTAGTGATAATGCATTACAACCTGTCTTGTTCAGAGTCCACATTCCTTAGATGAGTTGTATTTACTAAGTCAAAACAGTCATATCTGATGGAACAGCAAACATTTACACTTGGTATTCATGAAGGCATATCAATCAAGTACTGCCTGTTAAATGTATGGGAGTTTCTCAAGCTTATGTACCAGTTATAACAAAGCAGCTCTAATACTACAGATATTAGTATAAAGTTCAAAAACATCATGAACAGTGTTAAAAAAAATGCATATATGAATGCATATTGTATCGAGAATATATGGCAAACATGACTACAGACATTTTATATATTAAACAAAAATTGAGCTAAAAATAATAAAATTTCAAAAGTTATCAGTAAAATATCACTCATAACTAACTATTCCCCATTATACTGGCAATCATTTATACAAAATGAATTGTTTTCTTTTTCTTTCTTTTTCCTTTTAATTTTTTTTCTTTTTTTGGGGGGGTGGGGGGTGGGGGTTCTAATTTCTAAATTGTTAGTGCACAATGGTTATAGAATACTAGAAATGTGGGGACCTGAAATGACCTGAAATGAGGCCATGGGTCACTAGTGACCTGAGGTATGCATTTAAGGATTAAAAAAGTGGAAATAGTCTCAAAAAGTGCAGCTAAAAGTCCACTATTTAAGATTTAGGGGGCTCTATTAGCAGAAATGGAATATAGTACTCATAAGTATGTTTTCATTAGTGTATAATTACCTGTAACTAGAAACCATTGTGATTTTGCAAACTTAAAATGAGATCTATATAGCTCCATAGGGAGCGGGTCCTCTTCCACATAGCTGCCTTGTTGTAACGCTACAATTTCCCAGAATGGACAAACCTTTAGAGAACGCCTTCCGTGTTCCATGTTTTTACAAGTGGCAGTACGACACCGGAAGAATGCAAAGGACAACATAGAAGAAAAAGGAAAGACAAAGAAGAAGAAAGAAGAGTAATGAGTGTTTGCTGGTGCTGGCTAACAAGTTTGACCCATATTTTAAAAAAACAGAGGATTATACTACTTATTAAGCATGGAAAAAGCAAGGGTAAATACTTGAAAGTACACTACAGGCACCTGACAACCAATGTATCTTCTAATACACATTTGGGAAGAGAGGGGAAAGGGAGGGGCATTCAGTTTGTTGCAGTCACTCGAATCCTACATAGTGGACCTTTAAATAAGACTGGCTTTCCTGTGCTCATATTTTAAAACAAAGAAACCCTCTATGTACATTAATTCACAATCTCAAGGCATTAAGTTATACTTCTGTTAGTACTATTTAAAATACTATATGGGCATTTATTTACATAAATATTATAGAATATACATACATACGTAAATACTTATTTTCTTTCAAATTCTCCTTAAATTGGTTACCTGCCAATTCCCACCTACCAGCCAGTTCTTCCCCATCACACAACAGTTACTACCAGGGGAAGGTGACGTCCAACACACATTTCCTCCATGACACATGAAACCAGCCAATCAGATCTTTTCAAACAGCTGTTTATTCTGTGTCACAGGGCAGCATAGCACACAACGGAAAGTGCTATCTGCCCTTTTGCACATACATAAGTACTGAAATTTGAACTTTCAATCAGTAGATAATACAGAGAATGTTTTACTGTTTCATCTGCACCAATCATGAGGTAATTACTTTTTTTAAATATCCAAATCAATGTATGTTTCAATGCAGATTATGTTCATTAAAATATGTTAAGTATATACTATAGTACTATACTTTACAAATAACGCCAAAAAAAAATAATAATTTAGAGTAATTAATCTACTGCACATTCATATAAGTGAATCTTATATGTCAGTGTAGGTGAATCTTCACGTCTCGGCATTAATCATTTACACTCTATTTGCTCACAATCTTTTCCAAAGACAGTACACAGTTATGTACTGTGAATTGCTGAGCTTGGTAAATGGTATGGTAAATGGTAGAGCAAATTCATCAGAACTTTTTTTCGCACCACAAAAAACACAAACTGATCACACAAAATTGCTTTAAGCGAACGTTCCCACTGCCCACTGATGTTACCAAATGAACATAATGACCCAATTATGTGCTTCCCCAGCAGCATGGAAAGTTTGATTAATTCATTGATGAAAGAGCCAGACGTAAGTCAATGTGTCTGTAATGGTAACAGCCCACATTCCCCCTTGATGAAGTCTCTCACAGGCTTTGTGTAGTTAAATACGGCCAGTCACAAAATAAATATTCTATACTTTTAAGTAGTCAAATAACTGGATAGATCATTAATAAGTTACACAGTTTCCTTTACCATCAGTGAACCCCACAAGTGTCCTGATAGTACTATGAAATAGATTTTTCCTATAATAGCCTAAAGCTTCACCTAAACACACAGTCCTACATTCCTCCATACCACACGTGTAATTACACAATGGTGTATATGTGCTTAAGGGCACATCAATGGTTTCTCAGAGACAAAGTCCATATTATGTAATATGCGCATAAAATATCGCACAGAAAATATGGTCGAAGGAAATGCCTTTCCCAACAAAATACTGCCACATTTTATTCACTGGAAAACAGTAAGGTTGAGACTCCAAACTATAAAAACCTCTCCCTCAGCTACCCCATGCTTTGTCACTTAAGCCTGTATACGGTAGACAGAATCAAGCTACACTGCAGAGTCATTAGTAAGCATCTCAGCTTACTAACACTGTTAACATAGAAATGCTTTATAATAGTCTTTAATAACAGATTCTCCACATTGAATATAAACACACTCGCACTCTACACTCACTCACCAGAACAACCTTACTGTCCTCATTGGCAGTGAATCAGAACCAACAACAATCAGAAAAAAAATATTTATGGTAAATAAGAAGAAAAGAGAGCTGCGTTGGCTGCACCAGCATTTACATAACAAAAGGGTAGTTTAATATGGGCTTTCAGAGCAAAATAATGCAGAATATTGGAATATGCAATAGGGCACCATGGGATGTGTAGATGAATCAAGAAAATGGGCAAGGATGACTTTATTACTAGCACTCTGGACGTTTCGTTTGCCTTTTGTAGAATACACATACATAATACTGCATTTTTATGGAAACACTAAAGCCCCGAAGGAACAGTTGACACTAGACTGCGCACAGACATTAAAATCACATATAGAAAAAGAAATTTGTCCATTATCAAATTTGCATTTACTGGAAAAAAAATGGGACAGTGGCTCAAAATCTGTAATGAGTATTGAGAAACTTTAATATCCATGATGCTTAGCTTTGCCAGATAAAATGAAACACAAAAGCTTAGAGCTCCTACTGTGAACAAATGTGAATATTCAATTATTCAGTCAGACTCCCTGGCCACTGTATTTGATAAAATGCTCAGCGGGGTAGGTAAAATGCTCTGCATGGCTATTTCCTCTTTTGCACAATCTACCTCAGGCAGTCAGAGAGCTGAGAGAGAGACCTGCATTCAGACAGATCATTTAATAAGTACCCATCATTTCCATAAAACTGTAACATAATCGCTTACACTAAAGGCCAGGAACAGGATAAATCCGGCACAGCAAAGTACAGTTTATTCACATCAACAACCAAAACTGCCTAAACATAGAGCACAACGAGTTTCAGCTCCATTAAGCATCATCTAGCAATTACAAAAGGTTCTGACCTGAATTCTCAATGATCCCAAATTACATGCTGAGCCGTTACACACACATATTGGCAAGGACCTGGCAACACAGAATGGACCTAAAATATCCCCACCAAAATGAATGTTTCCATAAAACAAACAAACAAATAAACAAATAATCTGAACTGCTATAAAAAGTATATTAACTGACTATTACTGTAGTGGTTACTAAGTGTAGATCTTACATGATTTGCTGTCAAATCCTCATTTCAGTCACCTGTAAATTCAAATAATAACATACAAACATCTTGATTTAGCTAGAGGTGGTAATAGAGACTTTTTTTTAAATAAAAACTATTTTTTTCCATCTGATGATAACACTGATCCAACTCATCTCCTGTTGGATGTTTTATCTTGTCAAGCAGAATATGATTTATGCTGTCGGATAGCTAAGGAATAAATCGCAACTAGGAAAATATTAGTGACAGGGTGTTGTGGAGTGGCGTGCCTTTACCTCTACCTGTTATTTTTTCCAATAACAAGTCTCAGAGTGATTTATTCCACTTGCCACAACAATTTTTAACTTAACGCTCGTCACGTTGTACTATTGACGTCATACGTTTTATAGTTAGAATTAATGCTGTGGAATGTCCACAAGACAACGCAGCTCCTGTTATCACTTTTGCTCTAGCAGCTTTAAACATTTGTTCCCTTACCAGCTTTGCCATTATCTCTCTCTCTCTCTCTCTCTCTCTCCCTTGAAGCTAATTAGAAAATCAATTAAAAAACAGAAAGATTCATCCAAATTTTTTTTTTTACAAATAGCATAATCTGTTCATCTTTTAAATCGGTTTATTAGTAAGTAGCCTTAGATGATGTGAAGCATCTGTCATACACGTGCTTGTGAATGAGATGTCGCTAAAGAGATGACAACTTATTAGAAGAGCAGGATGAATATAAACCTATGATTTCAATTATAGCCTGTCCTACTGCCAGAGAAAACGAAGACCAAAGTGAACACTTTCTGAACAATCAGAATTGAGAATTCAACAGGGCTGAAGTATAACTGCTAATGATTATATAATCCGCTTTCTTTTATAAAATGCCGTTTTAATGACTTTCTTAGACAAGCTCAGATAAAGTGTTTTTTTGTATGTAAATGGATTTATTTAGTGAGCTGGGTCTTCAACTATGAGTCAAACCCATGACAGTTGGCAACCTTGCACAGAGCCAATGGAAAAACCCTAGGAGCTGTAAGACCTGCAGGCATGTCATGTCTAATAAAACTAATTGCCCATATAAACTCTGTGTGCAGAAATTGAATAAATCAGCGTGCCATGGTTTCAATAGTTCTTAATACTAAAACCCAATTATAGTCCTATTTAATAGGTTTCATCCATTTTGCACTTCCAGGCCAAAAACATTCAGCCATGAGAGTTACCCTTGTTGAAATAAAGGACATGAGCTAATTATTCCAGGCAGCCGCTGGGAGTTCATGGTCAGTGGTCTCTGTGAAATGAGAGAGCTGACTGATACAGCTCTGCCTGCAGGGCCTGGTACTCCAACAGTCACTCTGTAGAAGAAAAAAACCCCACACTATTCCTACCTTTCTCACTCACAGGCATGGTTAGGAATGCACACCTAAAAATACCAGAGAGAGAGAGAAGCTGCTTCACTGCTGGTCTCACATTCAGCAAATCTTCATTCCTTCAATCTTTTGAAGTACCACACAACTGGAAGGATGGCACAATTTCACAGTGAAAAACAGCTGCACTGTTGAACTCGCACAGTTACTGCTTTTACTTTTGATACACCCAAAAGAAGCATTGTTTAAAACAAGCTCTGTAACTCACTGTATTCACTGAGAACGTTTTGGTTGAATTTCATTTGCACAAGGTCTAATAAGCATGTTGATAGCATAAATATTGGATAATGTTTACTAGACAAACATGGTAACGTCTCTTACATTGTAGTGTTTGTCGGATTTGTAGCTCAACATGTACAGTTGATCCTCTCATCTACGGACAGCGCAAAAATGGATATCGGATGCAACGGACAAAATCCGCCGGTCTGAATACATAATCCGTTAGCCAGAATGTCTGGTACGAAAGTTTAAAAATCCCGGGTGTTGCGAACTGAGTCCAGTAGTTCAGCAATTGTCCATTAGGCGGCCGTGGCGCGCGTGCTACTAGTTGCTTACAAGCGTCGGTTGAGCTGTGGTCGTTGTGAAGCTATACCGTTTTTTCGGCCATTATTTGGTGTTTTTCACCTCAATGTTTTCGCAGTGTACTTACCTATTTATGCTGGTCATTATGCTGCTTATCATGTGTACAGTACTTGGGTAGCACTTTTATGGACCTTAGTGGTGTTTTTCCTTGGATTTCCATTATTTTAACCCCCCAACACTAAAACAATTCACATCATCGGACTATTCAAGTCAACGGACAACCTCTCCCCCCAGTTAGTCCGTTAATACAAGGCTCAACTGTACTATAGTGTAGCTAGGAAAACCCCCAAATGAAAACCCCCAATACACATAAATGTTATGCCAATGTCTTCCAACCTTATGTACACAATATATCAATGTGAGTCATGCACAATATATCAATTAGAGTATGTGGTGTATTGAGTTTCATTGAGTCTGTGCCCACGAAAGACTCAGAGTCCTGTTCTTGGCTGACCACAGTGAAACCTGCTGTGGGCTTCTGCTATGGTAGCTCATCCACATCACGGTTCAACCTCACTTTCATCAACAGTGTTTCAGTCTGAAGACCCTTTGCAAACAGACTGTCTTGGTTTTTTGCACCATTCTGCGTAAACTCTTCAGCAGTTTCTGAAATACTCAATCCAGCCTATCTGGCACCAACAACCATGCCACAGGTAAAGTCACAGACATCACACTTTCTGATGATTTATTTGAACATTACCTGAAGCTCTTGACCTGTATGCACATGATTTTGTGAATTTTGCTGCTGTCACATGACTGCCACTGGCTGATTAAATAACTGCATGAATGTATGGGTGTTTCTAATAAAGTGTACAGTGAGTGTATATCAGAATAGAGCATTCTTCTGTTCTATCCCCCTGTCCCATGTAATAACATGACCATCCAGGATATGACACTTAGCACGTACCCTTTATTTGACTGTCTTCTTACAAAGGCTAAAGGACCAAGTCATTTATCACTTTATGTCTATGACTGCTATTTAACAGAAATAATGCACACTGTTTGGCTGAAAGGTAGAAGAAGTGAAATAGTTGCCAAGATGTAGATTTAGAATGCACATAGTAAAAGCTCTAGAGGTGAATTAACTCATGTGATATTCATTTTTATTGAATTAGAAGTAGCATAAGTGTTTATTTAACCTCTGGATGTTGCTGGGACGACAAAACAAAAGTGAACTTACAAAAAAGAGAAAGTGCGGTGCAGTGAGTCAGGGTTGTGTCATGCATAATGACCACCCACATGTTTCAGGTCAAACATGACATCTTAACATTTACTTTGTCAGCCATCCCAAAGTCATCTTTCATTCAGGATCTGACAAGTACATATTTGCTTCTATTTTCCTACTAATTTACAATATGAGATATGTATGCCTAAAGAATATATCGATTAAAATCTATTATAGCTATATATTTTATAATTGATTTGCGAACAAATTAAAGCACAGATGTTGAGATGATGCAGAACACTAAATCAATGATTATCTCAAATAATATACTCAAAGGATTATCTTCTTTATAAAACCCGAATTCCAGAAAGGTTCTGACGTTCTTTAAATTTGAATAAAATAAAAACTAGAAGACTTTCAAATCACATGAGCCAATATTTTATTCACAACAGAACATAGATAACATAACTAGGAAATTTTATAATTTTATGCACAAAATCAGCTCATTCCAAATGTGATGCTTGCTACAGGTCTCAAAGTAGTTGGGACAGGGGCATGTTTACCATGGTACAGCATCTTCTCTTCTTTTCAAAACAGTTTGAAGACGTCTGGGCATCGAGGTTATGAGTTTCTGGAGTTTTGGTGTTAGAATTTGT
>JAQLOM010000034.1:13206124-13216437 GCA_030068315.1 Chrysichthys thysi
GTGTGTGTGTGTGTGTGTGTGTGTGTGTGTGTGTGTGTGTGTGTGTGTGTGTGTGTGTGTGTGCGTGCGCGTGCGCGGACATTATTGTATCACAGGCAACTGCAATTAGATTCTTCGTAGGCGGACATATGTGCACATATGAGTAGACATGTGAAACACTGACAGAATGAACCAAACCAATGCTGCGTTAGTGTTATCACTGTTTCTTTTGTCTGGATTTATTTGCTTGGTGTAAAATTGCATATGTAAACTAAGATTTAAAACATGTACATCTTATGAGGTGTAAACGTTTTAAATATAATAAGTATTATGAGCTCATACAATTAGCACAATGTCTGTGTATAAAGCTGCATTTCACAGAAAAATTTCAATTTCCATCAAATTGTATTATGAAGAGTGTATTTAATTCCTAGATATTACAGAAAATAGAATAAAGCAGTTCAATTACAAATGTGAAATGCAAACAAACCAACCATCACTGGGGGGAAAATGGTAGTGTTTGCTGAGAGTGCTGCCTCCACCTGGTGGAATCCACTGAAACTTCTACTAAAAGGTGGTTTTAAGCTTGTCTACCACCTTTTCTGTAGAAAAGCATTCTATAATGAAAATAATGAAGGGGACTGGCACGAGAGACGGGACTAGCTGTGTTTTGTCCTGAATAATACTGTGGCTTTTTGTAGTTACCTTTAATCCCCCATTCATAATATATATGATGTATAATAACTTGCTTTTAGTTTTTGATTAGGCATGAACTATCAGGTAAAATAACTTCAGCATTTAATTATGTTTGCTGTAATTGAAATGAAAATCTAGCAACTTTATTACAAAATGATACTGTGTTCATTGAAATTACAATTTTCCATCATTAAAGTTATTATATTTATTATTAGACTTTTATCATTCTTATCTTATTTCACTGTGCAGTTGAATTGATAGGGTTTAATCCAACCTCAATAACTCAAGTAATTAGGCCTACAAATAATATCAGCTAGAACCAAATCACTTTTTTTTCTCACCAGAGGAGAGTTCAAATATTAAAACTCTATGGCTCCAATAAATACCCCAAATATTCTTGGTGACATTTAAACAATATGCATAATATTTTACTGGTTGGATTATGTTAGCAAAATAAAATAAATCTGTATTGATGGGGTCAATGAACACTGTTAAAGGACTGTTTGAGAACCCCTATTTATTTTGAAGGGCAACCATCTCTGCACCACTCCTCTAATCAAGCCTTAAAGGTGGAGGGCTGCAGAAAAAGCACTTAAAAGACTCTCAAGCCATGAGAAACTAGATGCTATGGTCTGATTAGCATGAACACCAAGCGTTAAATTTGAGAAAAGCAGGAACCACTAATCACATGGCTAATTCCCCTTCTTTGGTGACAGCACCATGGGGTGGGGATGATTTCCAGCAGGAGCAGCAGAATCTGAAGGTTTGTCAGGATTGAGGAAAGATGCACGAATCGAAAAACTAATACATCATTAAGGAAAATCTCCTCATGAGCGCTCACATGCGGCTTTTTTGGATAAGTCTAGAAATGGCTTTGCGTGTCCTAGCCAGAGTACAGAATTGAATGTAACTGAACATTGCTGGCATGACCTGAATGTAGTAGTGCACTGATGATCTCCATTCAAGGTGACAGAGCATGTAAGGTTTTGCATACAGAAATCAAAGAAGATCCCTAAATCCAGATGTTCTTGTAGTATAAGATAATTACAATAACAGTCCTTCCTGAGTGAAGTGAGACAGCAGGGAAACACTAAAATTTGAAGGGCATACCTCCACCTTCATAAACCAAATCAGAAATATCACAAACTTATTTATGTTTTCAGACCATTTATTAATTTTATTTGTTGAAATACTCCTGGCAGTGTTGGCATCTGCTGCTTTGACAGCACAGGAAAACACGGTGAAGATAAAGAATAATCAGGTTTCACTGTAAACAAAGCAAAAGCTTCATTTGTCACTCACCATTTTCCAGTGATGTTCACTTTCAGTGTTATATTAATAAGAAGTCTAAGGTACTACAGTAGTAGTAAAGAGAGCAAATGTTGGTTGGCTGGTTAGCTATGTACAAGAAGACTAGCACAATGGCATTGGCAGCAGTATCAGCATAGGGGAACTAAAATGCTGCTGTATTGCTTTCTTTAGGACCAGTGCTCTATTCAAGACGAAATGAAAACTGTAGAAAAGATCCGTTTGGACCATTCTCCATGTGGTAATTGCTACTCAGAAAGTTAATGTTTTTTCAAGAGCTCTGACACCTCTGCATGGTTCACTGATACCACTTCAACATGGTGCTCATATTAAAAAATAGCTGTGTGATTTAAGGTTCTTCACTAGTCTTTTGAATTGCATTGGGTTTTTTTCCTGTTAAAAATGGATAGGAGGCAGTACTCCCTGTAGTATCGCTGAAGTATTGAAACTTAAGGGCCCAAATCAGTTCCAGAATTACAATACCCCTTGTGCACAATACTAAGTTCATAAAGACATGATTTGAAAAGGTGATGTGGAAAAACTCAAGTGGCCTCCCCAGAGCCCTAACCTCATCCGCACTGAACACCTTTGGGACGAGCTGAAGACTGACGGCATGCCAGGCGCCCTCACCCAACACTAGTGCCTGACTTCACTAATGCTCTTGTGGCTGAATGAGCCCAAATCCCCACAGACTCACTCCAAAATACAATGAAAAACGCAGGGACTAAATGTAGAATGGAATGTTCAACAAGCACTTATGATTTGCTTATGATTTGCATATCATTGCTCAGGTGTTCACATACATTTGGCCATATAGTGATGATTATATGATTGTTCAAGTATTTGTGTAATAGTTTTTCCTAATTTTTTTTTTTAAAGAATAATTAAACAGCACACTGTACACACTAGAGGTTAGGACTGTTGCCTCACAGCAATAAGGTCCTGGGTTCGATCCCCGGGGTCGATCTGTTTAACCAGGGTTAAGCAGAAGGTGAGTGACTATGCTGTCCTGATGCATGGCCCACATGGCTGGCTCGGAACAGGACAAGCTCCAGTTTCACATGCTATTAGGCATGATTATGTTGAATGCTGACAAGATTTTATTACATTTTTTAAAAATTGTATGTACACTGCAGACATACGTGATGAGACTCACTTATAATGTAATGCTTCACTTTGCTGCCTGTCCTTCAAGGTGCCATAAAGAAAAATGCAAGCACAAAGAGCTTAATCACAAAGATGAGACCCATGCACTTAGGGCTAATTCTATAAAGAATGAAAGAGTTATTGCTGGATTTTCAGACTTAACCTGTTGTCTAAATGATAGATGCATATTCCCCCCCCCCTTTTTTTCAGGAATCATGATGTGATTTCAGCTGAATATTCAGCAGTGTATACTGATCTATTGAGATTGATTACTCTGAAAAATCTTCAATCTTACCTATTTTCCAAAATACAAAATGCACTGATTTGTGGTTATATAAGGTAATTTGCTTGTTTTAGCTTTGATCCAGCTTTGTTTGGATTTCTTTTCTGAACTGCAGATGGTGCTATCTCCATTATTAACATGTTCTACCAGACACCCTGCTGGGAGTTAGTAAACTGGTCTACTGAAAGACAGTGATCAGTATCTGTTTTCCTAAAGTCTAGGTTTAGACGTGCTCTAATATAGCATTGGCATTTCATCTTTGAATAGGACTTGGGATTTATTAACACCCTTTTCCATCGTTTTTAAAGGTGTGTGTGCCACAATACTGTTGTTTAACTCAACACAATTGTACTTTTTGTCAGTATAGAATATACAGTTATAAAAGGAGTCTATAAGGAGTATTTACAATCACACTATCTCCCTTTTGAGTCTGCTCAACAGTCACATCTGGGAGACATGTATAAATTCCTATGTTTAAGATTGATATCTGGAATGTGTATATTCCTGTAATGCTGCTTTGTGACAATTCTATTGTTAAGGGCACTATACAAAAAAAAAAGTTCAATTGGACTAAAGTTTTAATACTGATTCAAGGACAGGACTTCACACACAGTTTTAGTTTCTCAGACCTGGTTGCAGTAAACCAACGCAGCCCCAAGGACATAAAACAGAATCAACCCCAAAACTGACCTACGTTCTAATACCTAGGTTCTGATGATAGTAAACAAGGATCTCTATTGATCCCAGCTCTACTTTTGAATGACACCATAGATGATATTATTCACTGTAGTTGCAGCCACTGTAAAGACTGAAATTGTGTGTTTGTAAGCAAGCGTGCTAGTCAGTGCAACTCTCGCTGACTCCGCTGGCAGCAGCGTCTCCTAGCAACACTTCTAGAATGTACAGTATCGCTGGATCTCATGGGCTCTGTGAATAACCGGCTCCTGTGTGCTCCACAAGGCCTTTGGTAAAAAAAAAAATCATGAGGCATGAATGTGTGTTTTACACTAAATATGGCTGTCATTTCCTTTTCATGTTTCTTATCTTTACAACGTGTTGCCATGATAAGTAGTGGTTTGACATGGGTGATTAAATCAATCAGGGCGTTCCCGGGATGGGTTATATATTCACCTTCATGTTAGTGACACATTGAGACATGGAGTGATAAATAACAATGGAGAAAAAGCCGCTACAGTGAAGGGACACAAAACAGAATTGTCCCTTGAAAGCTTTGCTCTTCCCATTTGTCGAAAAATTACAAAGGGAAAAAAAGAATGGTATCTGACGTTCCTTCTTTTTTTTTCTAATTGGAGATGCCTTCTCAGTCGAAACGTAAATGCTGAATCCAGCGCTGACGCAAACTGAAGTCGACAGCATGGAGGATTAGATGGGCCTGCTGAAAGGTTAACAGAAAGGAGAGACGGAAAAGGAGAAGGAAAAAGAGAGAGAGGGAGAGAGATAGACAGGGGATGAGTGACATATATTGTTGCCTCTCTTGTAGGAGATGGAAATTTAAGACAGATAAAGATGAGGCTAATCATCCGCCTGACAGGGAATGTTGTTGCTCTGACAGCTTTATGACTTCCTATGTCCAGTAGCATTGCTACTGGGAATTGTGTCTCCTTCACAGGCAAGAAATATACTCAGGTCCACTTTATTAGGAACACCTGTACATTTAGACATTTCTCTAAGCAACCAATTGTAGCAGCAGCTCAATGCAAAAAATTGTGCCCATACATAATTTTATAGGTCAAGAGCATCAGGCACACTCAGAATGGCGGGGGGAGTGTGATCTCTTATTAACAAGGTATTTCCACCCATAGAACTCTTGTTCACTTAGTGTTTTTTGTTTTTCTCTCCATTCTGTATAATCTCCGGAGACTGTTATGTGGGAAAATCCCAGGAGATCAGCAGTTTCTGAAATACTCTATCCAGCCCATTTGATACCAACAACCATGCCATGGGTAATTTCACTTATTGGCTCACTAGATAACTGCATAAATGTACAGTTGTGTATCTGTTCCTAATAAAGTGGGCAGTGAGTGTATATTGGGATAGGGATATACAGTATTGGTTTGTGTACTGCAAAATTGAGCTTTTTTTTTGTTTGTTTTGGTTTTTTTTTTTCATTTTCATTCCCATCACAGCAACAATTATATTTTGTCTTTGTGCAGAGCATCATGGTTCAGTGGCTTCTGCATTTGTTAATTAAATAAATAAAAATTCAGCATTCTCTTTTTTTCTCTCATACAACTTCTGAACACAACATTCGCTAAGCGGTTAATGGATAATTGAAAGTTGTAGTTCATTGACGCTTCACTGAAACCTTGAACCCTGCTGTCTAAGTTTCTGTGTGTCTCTTAAGGACCTGCCTGATTTGAGAGATACATTGTCTCCCGTCTGATACAAACTGCAGACCACATGTAATAACACTGAGTGAAACAGCTGCAAGCACTGAATTAATGCAAAAAGTATTCTGTCACACAACTAGATATTAAGAAGACGAACCATGGCGCAGAAGACAAAGGAAAAAGAGTCAAAATTGCCAAGACCTGTATGCTCTTATTATTTATATTTGAGGTTTTACATTAAGCACATCCTCTTATTAACATTTTACTATTCTGCAAGGTTTGGTGAGTCATGATTCTCCTCATTTAAATGATTCAGGTCTTTGAAGGAGGCAACACATCAAAAATTTCATGTTTTCCAGTGCATCAGCTTTAATAGTAGGGCATGAAATAAACACATTTTGTTTCCATCCATCCGTTATCTATACTGTTTTTGTGTCAGGGTCACAGAGAAAGCTGGAGCCAATCCCAGCTGACTTTGGGTGAGAAGTGATAAGTCGCCAGTCTATCTCAGGGCTTACACAAAGATAAACAACCATTCACATTCAGATTTATGCACAATTTAGGGTAACCAGGAGGAAACCAGGCCACCCAGAGGAAACCCGCACACGAAGAACACGCAAACTCCAACAAGTTCGAACCCAGAACCTTCTTGCTGTAAGGCGAAGGTGCTACCCATGGCGCCACCATGCTGCCATGCTTTGTTTTCTTTGGTAGAAATAAAATGCTTCAGAAATGCAATACTTTGTAACTAATGCAATACTTTGTAACTAATGCAATACTTTGTAACTTCTCTTATTTTGTTATAAGTGATCCCTTCAGTAATCAGCCTTTATCCTCCAGTGTCCACAGGAGTGAACATGATGCTGACCAGAGCCACTTGTGATAACATTTTTATCTATGCATCCGTATTTAATATTCTCAACCTTCTGACTTCATGTAATTTTTCAGGAGACATTTGTGAAATCTCAAAAACCTATTTTAATTGACATGCTTGATATTCTCTTACACTCTATTTGTGAAAGGACCTCTGCAGGGTTCCTGTTTATCTTTTATCTTTTAATTTTAGGTCACAGCCTCAAGAAGGTTAGTTGAGAGGAAAAGTGTGTCTGAATTCCTAAAGTTAAACATTGCATTCCACCACGAAATCAAGATTTCTACCTGCCAAGACAGGCTCTGCTGTCTCCTGTCAATCAAATCAAAACTGTCTTCCTGTGGGCGGTCGCAAGCCAAGGGGGGTGAGGCCATGAATACTAATTTTCAAAGTGACATAAGTTTGTTGGGCTTTTTCTGATTCGCTCCTTTTCTTTGTCTATATTCTTTCTACGACTAATGCAGACTATATGGGGGTAGAAGAACATTTTCTCGAACTCGGAGTAGCCTATCGTATTTCAAAATTAGCAAGTATTAAATGGTTTCTCATGGAATGGCCCCTTTAAAATATTTCCTAGCATCACACTTGGATACTTGGACCATCCTGACACATTCAAAAAATGGATTCTGTGTGGTTTATTGAGTGTTTATTGACTGATGGAGATTCCTTTCTGATGTCAGACGCATAATAATCATCTAAGTGTTCTTGTCCCCATGAGACAAATTAAAATCAGATTCTTATCTTAAATGTCCATTTGTACTTCATACAGTCTCTAGTGAACATATGGTCAATAACATTTCCATGCTCTGCCAAATTACCCTGTAACAACCATGACTGAATTCAATTAGTAGGAGAAAACAAGCTCACTCATCAAAGTGGTTATGACAGTAGGGCCTCATAAGCCTCCCTTGTTCCTGGTTCATCAGTTTGTCTTGTCATTCTCCCCTGGGCAGTAGCCATACATGAGGTCTACAGTGGCTCCCAACGTCTCCATGAACTTCTCCATTTTCTTAAATGAATTAGGCTTATCTATCCGAGACAATATTGTATTTGGAAATGCTGCAATCACATTATACTTTATTAAAGCAATAGTCCATGGGATTTTTTTTTAATGAAACTGATTGATTCAGGAGACAAAAGCACTGCATAATAGGATGCTTTTGCACGTACTTGGGTGTCTGCTTGGTATACTTGAATGCATTTATTATACGCCAGCTCATAGATGGCAAACGTCGGCTTACTCCAACTTCATCTATCTAGTAAAAAAAATCAAATAAGGGAAAAGGAAAAATTATTCAGGACGGATAGAGTTTTTGTCTTGCTGAAACAGTAAGACGTTTGTTTTCTGATTTTGTCGGAATCCAGTAAATTATAGTGAGCCAATATGTATTATAATCAGAGTCATGTCCCATGCATATAGATCTGAGTCAACACCACATTAGCAGTTGTGCTAACTTCAGACTTTTTCTTCTTTTAATTCTCCTGCAGCCTTGAGTAAGCAACAATATGCCTCAGTCTGCATTTAAAACTGCATACTATAAGTTAAATAATGCCAGTAGTAGGTCTGTAGGGCCTGAGTCCTGTCTTGAGATGTTTTCTGTATTGATTTGGCTTGTCTTGACTGACATTTTTATTATTGGACTTGTCCCTCTCTTGGACATTGGTCCGAATAAATATGTTCTTGGGCTAGACTGAGGTTTGTCAAATATAATGTTCATGTAGTATTTTCTATTCACATACACAGATTTTGTCTACAAGTAATTCCTTCCCAAAAACATAGCCTCATAACTGGTGCTATGCATGAATGAATCCAACTAACAGAAGTGAAGGCTTCAAAAAGGATTTTTGATCTATATCTTGACTCACTTTCTTTTGGACTTAATTTGGCCTTGACCTCCTTAAGGCTCTGCCTTGACTTGATGTCACCTAGTCCTGGTTCTGGACCCCTGGTGTACACTACTGCTGACCTTAATATTTAGATATACTACTTACAGCTCAGCACATGGTTTTGCATGAACGTTTGAATTCACCCTGAATGTGTCTGCATTTCTTACATATTTAAGGATAGGAAATGGTGTGGTTGTTCACCAGGGATTTTTTTTAGCTAGCAATTAAGAGTTAGTGATCATCATTTCGTGCTTTCCCAGTTGATGGAGTTTGTAGGCTTGTTAGTGATTTGAGAGAACGTTCCAAACCTTTTGCAATAAAATTCCCTGCTGCTTCCAAATCTAGATGGGTGAAAAAAAAAATTAATAGACTTGTCACAGGAGCAAACTGTTACTGACAGAAGAAATTGTTTAGTAGCCAAGAAAGTTGGGAGAACAGCATTACCCTGAATGACCTGCTGGGTTGTATGTGTTAATGTCTCTGATCCCCATAATAATAATGTCCAGGTTTTGCAGAATGTTTGAGCTTTGCAGGTGGTTTGCAGTGGTGGTTTACACTAAATAACACAAAGAGTAGAAAAACAAGAGTGTGGAACTTGGGGAGCAGAATCTGTGGCAGTCTGTTGACGAATGCTAAATACCCTCTCATCACTTTCTCAAAAGAGCATCAGAATGCATTCGCAAGCTGTTCCTGAATTGTAGTTGCCCATTCTAATGCACTTTCTAGTGTGCCAAAACATGATGGCTATTCTGATAAAATCTGTGCTCAGAGCATTGACAAACGAACGAATTCAGCGAATTCAAAGTCAGAGGCAATGACATAGATCTAAACATTGATTTTAGATTTACACTTCTGAGCAAACCTTCATACTGATTGACTAGTCTAGAGCAAATATACACTAAGCTAACGAGAAAAAGATGACACTAATAGACAAAACTTGCATCTTGATTTTGGCATTTTCTACTACTTTGACAAATTAGATGGAGAATGTTGATAGATAGCAATTTTCAGATTTTACCAAATTGACCACAGATTTCAACTGAATTTAAGTTTGGCCTTTGATTTTGCCATTCCCAAATGCAAACCTTCTTTTTTCAAACCATTCCACTGAAGTTTTTGCCCTGTTCTTTTGCCTATTTCCCTGCTGGAACATACACTAAATGGCCAAATGTTTGTGGTCACCTGACAGTCACCTTCACGTGTGCTTGCTGAACATCCTTTTCCAGATTTAGTTCCCCCTTTGATGTATTAACCTCCAATTTATGAGAAGGCTTCCCAGATTTTGGAGCATTGCTATGGGAATTTGTACTCATCCAACTACAAGAGCATTAGTGAGGTCATGCACGGATGTTGGCCAAGGAGGCCTGGAGTGCAGTTGGTGTCTTAGTTCATCCCTAAGGGGTTCAGTGGAGTTGAGATTAGGGCTCTTTTCAATTAACTTGAGTTCTTCCTCTACAATCTTGACCATGGATTCTTCATGGCACCGTAATTTCGTTGTATGTAATTCATGCAATGACAATAAAGGCTTTCTTCTTCTTCTTCTTCTGGCTTTGTGCACAGGGGCACTGTCATGCTGGAACAAGTTTGGGCCTCTTGGTTCCAGTGAAGGGAAATTGTAATTCTAGAGCAGGGGTCTCCAACGCGTCGCTCGCGAGCTACCAGTCACTCGCCGCCCACTTCTGAGTAGCTCGCCACTGGCTGAGCAAATACTTAACTTTAAACAGAGATTTTCATAAAACACAAATTTCACTGGTCACTTGGTGAGCCAATCCTAATTCACAGTTATCCCGCC
>JAQLOM010000034.1:13240457-13251016 GCA_030068315.1 Chrysichthys thysi
GCGGAGGTGAAATTCAGCCCGAATCGGTCTTCTTTTGTGGACCAACCCCCAGGATATTACATATGTAGAAAACAATGCAAATTAGCACTTCCTCTGGTAAAAGAATGTGTTCTGAAATAACAGGACACGGTACAGGTTGGAAGGCATGGTATGCAAATTGATTATAGCATTGCTTTGCATTGGTACTGTGTGAGAAGTCATCATTAATGATAAATATCTCAGCCAGTCTACAATTATTTTTCAGAAAACTTGCATCAAGGCTAATCTACGCTGTTGCCCTGCCCCAGGTCGTGGCTGTCTATATATAAATATATATCACCAGACTGAGGCAATCACTGGGCACAAACGCGTTATTAAATGTACCATGAAAAACAGAGAAAATGGTTCATTACAAACGGGAGTGATTCAACTGAATGTGACGTGTATAAATGCAACCGTTCACACACTTTCAATCTGCCCTCTTAAAATTAATGGCTTTTGCAGCCATTTAAAACCTGAAAGCCATTTTCGGACCTGTACATTTTTAAGTCTTCTCTGCAGTCTGTGAAACTGCACTCGTTTTGTGCTACATTTAAAACGTTCACATTAAAACCGTACTCACATGTCCTTCACTAAACTGACACCAGGGTTTGAGATAATAAGTGTAAGCTCATCAGCAGACTCTTCGCACGCATGCAGGGGGAAACTGGACACCTACGTGGCTGAAAGGAAGGAGTGCTGAGATTGAAATGACACACATACTCAGGACTACCTTGGCAACCTTACGCTGCCGTCATAGCCTTTTCTCCCCCAAAGCTGACAGGCAGACAGAATTGAGGCTCACATTTTAAATCAGCTGCTAGATTCAACTCTACAATTTACACCAACGCTACATAACGTTAACACTTTAGACGTCATACATAATCTAGTTTATTTCTGAAGAGCAAATTGATGCTGTTTCACAAAACCTACATAATGTGATTATTTTAAATCATATACTATCGTTGGCACAGTAAATTATCTTTCAGGAGTAGGCAAAAATTGAATTTCATACTGTCCCTGGTCGCACTAAGGTCACATGTAGGAAAGGACTTTGGTCTAATAATTCAAAATTCAATATCTTAGAGGAAGATGAGACTGAGTGAATAAACATAGCACATGTGGAGTGGAAATAGAAAAATGGGAGAAGGGCATCTGAGATTAATGAAAAGGCTGGAGAAATGGCATGCTACGGGACAAAGGCTTGAGAGAGAGAGAGAATAGAAGAGAAGAGAGAAGGCCATTACAAGTGGAGAGATAAGAAGTCAAGGTTATCAACATGTTAACACTCCAGAACAAAATATTATGCAGAAATTGCACAATGCCAAAACAGGTCAAATATGTTATTTGTCATATCAGCTTCTACAGTGTAATAAGTCTCAGCGTGCAAGTAGTTACATGCATTTTAATAACTCAAATTAACTTCAGGGCGGCACGGTGGCTGAGTGGTTAGCACTGTTGCCTGACAGCGAGAAGGTCCTGGGTTCGGCACAGGTGCCTTTCTGTGTGGAGTTTGCATGTTCTCCCTGTGTTTGTGTGGGTTTCCTCCGGGTTCTTCGGTTTCCTCCCACAGGCCAAAGACATGCACAGTGGGGGTTAGGCTAATTGGCTACACTAAATTGCCTGCAGGTGTAAATGGTTGTCAGTCTGTGTGTGTTGCCCTGTGGTGGATTGGCGACCCGCCCAGGGTGTAACCCCACCTCTTGCCTGATGCCAGCTGGGATTGGTGCCAGCTTTCCCCAGCGACTCTGAGCAGGATTAAGCGGCAGAAGACGAATAAAAATTAATTTCAACATTTTTTTGTTTTGTTTTGCATTGTCTTTGCCATAGTTGGATAACATCTTTAAATCCACTTGAATACCTATAGCTCAAACTACAATGTATTGGCAAGAGCCTTTATAGCTTTTTTCTACACTAATGAACTTTATGGGGTGCTAAACTGAGCCCCGTCAATTGATATATAGCATTCAGGCATAGGCTGGATAAAAGAAAAGACCTTTGTGACTTATAAAGTACTTTAAAAGTCTAAACAAATGGAAAAGGCATCAAGAGTAAAAATATTCGACAAATACGCCAAAATAATAAAGTATAGTAAAGGAATAAAATTACTCAAGCATTTTCCAACCCTGCTTTTAATATACTGTATATCATAACAATTTGCGTTCCCCTAAAAATCCAAATCTTTACACTGAAATTTTACGGAAAACCAGAAAATGTGACTAAATTAAACTGGATCGTACTATATTTAATAATTACAAAAATGATTAGACTTGGCTGGTATACAGATTCAGATCAATAACAAGCACAGGCTTTTTCAAACCTTTCAAAAATGGGACAAGATTAAATTAATAATGGGACAAAAATAGCAGCTGATCTCGAGAAGGAACGCCTCACAATGTAGCCCCACTTCAGCAAACACAAAATCCATGTGTTTACCCAAATCGATTAATGTGTTCTACAGAGACACTCGGGCACGTTTGATCGATAGTACCAGTACTCCTAATCTAAAAAAGGAGCAGTGGCACCTCAGTTCTTATGGCCATGTGCTAAGACGCAGAAGGTTGTGAGGTCAAATCCCAAGACTGCCAGAGAGACTTGAGTAAAATCCTCGTCTGCTTAGCTAGAAGCGTACACTGTATTCTACTTGAACTGTGTTCTACTTGACCCTGACTTTGGATGAAAGTATCTACAAAATAATTAACACTAAATGTACAGTACGACCAATTTAGACTCTGACATATCACTGTCCTGATGACACATTAAACTGGAGATTGTCTAATAAATGCTCTTACAATAAGGTCCATTAAGTAATATTATTAACTATTGGAGAACTGAACTAAATAAGAAACCTCTCTCATATGGTAATGTAAACATTTGCATTACATGTAATTTAGCAAATAATGTTATGCTAATTAACATGAACAATGGCGAATTGATCTTTGAGAGAGAGAGAGAGTGTGAGAGAGAGATGGCAGCACATTAGAGCAGGCTAATTCACAACATTCACAGACTTTGAGATGAGCTGCACTGCTGTGCCAATTATTTCCATTTTTAGTCTCTCTCTCTCTCTCTCTCTCTCTCTCTCTCTGTCTCGCTCACTCTCTCTTTCTCTTTCTCTCCCATTTACATTGTTATTGCACATCTGAAGAAAGAGTTTCTTGTCAGAAAATGTAACAAAAAGGGGACTAGGGCATGGGAATGGTGGCATGAAGTGTGTAAAGCTCTCTCTCTCTGTCTCTGTGTCTGTCTCTCTCCCTCTCCAGATTGTCAATTGCTGTGTTATGGCAGTTTTCAGAAATGATAAACCTTCCCCAGCAAGCAGGGTTCATGTGAGGTCCCATGTCTCACTTCTACCTACTGATTTATCACCATTCACCACTTCTCTGACAAATCCCCAAAGATACAATTAGCTGTTTCTCTCTGTTCAGGTACATATCTTACACACCTCCTGCCACCATGCCCAAGTCTAATCCTTTTTTCCCCAACAAGGTGCTCATATCTCAGATGCATAATAACAATGAAATAAAGGTTGAGGGAGAATGAGAGAGAGGGGGAGAGATAGAGAAAGAGAAAGAGAGAGAGAGAAAGAGAGAGAGAGAAAGAGAGAGAGAAATAATCGGCCCAGCAGTGAAGCTTATCTCTAATACTATAAATGGTGCGAATTAGCCTGCTCTAATACTACACCATAGATTTGCATCAGCATAGCTGCATTTATAGCCACTTATACAGAATATTCTCTAAGGGATCAATTCACCATTGATCATGTAACGTTGAATAACATTATTTGTTATAAAGTTCTCTAGACTGCAATGTCAATGTCCACCCTTCCACATGCGTTTATTTCTTTAGTTCAGTGGTTTACATGATAAATATTGCAATGTGTACAAGAACAATATAAAGGCCTAAAGCATTCATTATGAAAGCCTTCGTCAAGCTGATTGGGTAGCAGCAGAGTAGTACGTATAATAAAACCAATCTTGACCAGACTGAGCTCAGTGCCGCACCAAATTTGAACTTTGCCTTTGTGAGGATCTTTATCTGTCCCTGTAATGGGATTTTGCAGTGAACTGCATCCTTGCAGAACACACAGATGCACAGCAGAAAATAAGTGGGGGGGGGGGGGGGGGGCTGTATATGAATTCTAAAAGCACAGGCAAATGTCAGTAATGAAACCAGTAACTACATATAAACATGGAATGGAAATGATATCACATATAGTCATCTCCAGACATTTTCTCACCTTTGGTATGATTGGTATAAAAAGACTGGTACAAAAAAACAAAACAAGGTTATGAACTTGAACCTATGAATATGGGCAAAAAAGTAAATAAAAAAACCATTTACTACACAATTGCAATAATTAGTACTGAAAATCACAATGATCCACACCTGCATTTAGGAAAACTTTCTTTTACTAATTGTTATCCCTGTGAAGATATTTTTGCTCTTGCAGCCATGCTCCATACTGTGCAAGGAGGCAAAATACATGTGTCCTCTCCCAGGCAGTTTCATTACAATTCTTATAGCCATTGCTTTATTTATAAAGTTCAACACACTGTTGTCTCATTTCACTTGTGTATTTTTAGTCTTCTCCATGTTGATGAATGACTAATGGAACTTGGCTTCTCCGTTGCCTCATATTTTCAGTATACCACAGTGAAACAGTAGGTTATGTAAATATCCCTGCTTCTGTGACTGACTGGATTCTTACCCCAAAAGACCACAATATCGGCACCTTTCTTCAATCACATGCGATTTTCATCCTCAATAGCCTAAAAAACTGTATCAACACCTTGGCTGGTTCTCACAATCAGTTGGAAGCAGTATCAACACTTTGAGTGATTCTCAGTCTCAGTGGGAAGTAGTACTAACACGCATTGATTCGAAGTCTCAACAATGCAGGGTGTGACTGTAAGTGTGTTTCATGTCAGGATATGTAAGGAACCTTTGTGACAGCTTTGATACATGGTCTCCATTAGTTGTGAATGAACCCACCTTGGTGGTTTGGAACAAAAGGAAGAAGAACGGTGGATTATGTATTAAAGTAGGGGTCTACTGAGTGGAAGATTGCCAGGACAGCTAGGGTCACCCTGAGTTATGAGAACGGAAGCCATAGTTGACCACTCAAGAGTCCCTAATCACTCAGGTAACCTAGGGACGTTTTGCGTTTAGGATCAAGCTAATTAACATTCGGTTATCCATCTTTACCAAGGTGCCAATAATTCTGGAGCTGGCTATAAGTTCAGGAAAGGTGAGAATCTGAAAAAGTAATGTACAGATACTCGTCGACTTACGACCGCATTTGGTTACAACCGACCAGTCGTAGCCCCATTTGGTCGTAAGTCGCCACCGTAAGTGTATTATACTGTGTCATGATACTGTAATCATCTTCGCTTTCTGCCAGACGTTTGTCGCAACCTTACATGTCGTCACCAGTCATACCAGTCATGGTCACGTCGTAAAGTCGATCAGTCTTAAATCGCATAGGTCGTAAATCGACGAGTATCTGTATTGTTGAAACAAATCATGATTAGTTCTGCATACTCACACATATAACATTTTCAATAACAACATACGAAGACGGCCGCAGGTAACATAAAAATAACAACCAAAAGAAACAGTTCCCTCTTGATACAATCAAACTGCATAGTAACAAGGAGCCCAATGGGTTGCACTACATTATGCAATTAGCTTATTTTAGCCTGCATTTGTGAATTGGTAATTGTTCATTGTTCCTTGTTTAATAGTGTATTTATGGCAACAGATCTCAAAAAACGGTGAGGTTTTGTTTTAATGCCTCTACAGTTTTGCTGGTGTTGTCTTTCCCAATTTCCAATTAAATCTCAGGAAAAAAAACAAAACAAGAAAAATTATGATAATTATTTCAGATCAGATTATTGCATTTTATTCTTGCCATATTACCAAAAAATGTGAAAGACATGAGCCAGTAATTGTAATCTGCTACATATGCGGACTGAGACTGAGAGCCCCTTTGGCACGGGGATCTTGGCTGAGGGTTACAGCAGGTTTTGCAGAGCTCTGACCCACAGCGCTCCAGACTTAATTGGCATTCCTGCTGTCACCTGTTCAGTGGACGCTCCTCACAGCTGGGAGCTCATTTTAACCCTGCGGATTATAAACTGATGTGGCATGCAGCACAAAGGAGGGAAAGCGGTCTAATTGCTCTCAAAGACTAAATGTCAAAATGCTTGCTAGTCTTTGAAGCAAGACTTCGAGCTGACCAGAGAGCCTCGTAGCAGCTTAGCGATCACTTATCGTTTGCTGTAATTAATAACGCCACACAATATCATTTTATATCGAAATCATCACAATATTATATAAGGCAACTATTTCTATATCACCATGCAACAAATACAGAATTGCAATTGTATTAAATTACATTCTGAGTGAATATGATAAGTCGAAAGTTGTAGCCAGCTAGTTCCATTTATTATTAGCCACCTCAACATAAACAAACAAACAAACAAACAAATAAACAAAAACAGACCCCCCCCAAACCACCAACTGTTTGGCAATAAGGCTCACTAGAATTTATCTGAGGTATTTATGTTCTTGATGTTTATTGTGTCTTCAGACAGTCATAAAGAAAATGTATGTAACCTTGAAATCTACAAATAAGCTAATCTTAGCTAACTTGCAAAAAGCCTATAAAGGGCATCTGTGTGCAAATTATGCTATTTTTGAGACTCATAACTACTGCAGAGACATTATGGTTAAAATAAAGTCTTGTAATAGAAATATAACCATCAATCTTTCTTACCAACCTTTTTTAGATGCCAAAGAACGACCTCTGACGAGTAAACCTTATCATCATCAAATGTTTGCCCATACTCACAGTTATGATAATATCTGTAATACAATATCTGCATGATATAATGTAATATAATACCTACAGTATATGATGCATCACTAAATTGTAGATTAATCAAGAAACACACTAGACAAATATTAAAAATCATCCTGCCAAATATGCAATATGGTCAGAAGTATGTGGACACATGACCATGACCCTCATTTGTGGGCTTTTCCCCAAATTTTTGCTACAAAGTTGCATACTTTGTGCATCGCAGTAATTATAATTTCCATTCACTCGAACTAAGGGGCTCAAACCTGGTCCAGCATGACAATGCCTGTGAGTGCAAAGTGTGGTCCAAAAAGACATCTTCTAGAAGCACTCAAATGGCCTATACAGAGCCCTGACCTCAGCTACACTGAACACCTTTGGGATGAATTAGCACATCAACTACACACTAGGACTCCTCACCCAAAATCAGAGCCCATGTCTAATGCTTTTGTGGCTGACCGACTAATACTCTTGTGGCCGAATGAGCACAAATCCCCAAGCAACATTCCAAAATATAGTGGAGAGCCTTTCTACAACAGCAGAGGCAGTTTTAGCACCAAAATGGGGACTAACTCAATATTAATGCCATGTCCTTGGAATAGGATGCTCAAGAAGCACATATGGGAGTCACTGTCAGCTGTCCACATACTTTCGGCCACATGGTGTATAAGTTCAGGAACAGGAAAAATGTCAGTTCTGTAGCAGAGCATGTCATGTGTCTATAACCTGAGCCCTCGCATCAGGCACTACATAGCCTGTGGGCATAGTGTCTGGGACCGAGACTACCTTCTCACCTACTTTTTCTCATATCACTTTTATTATCTCTCAAACACCCAACTTCATTTGATTCATTTTAAAACACCTGCTGGACTGGTATATAAAAAGCTCACCACTGCTGTTCAGCAACGAAAATAATCGACTACAGACCACAGAGTGCTCTGCTTGTTCTAATATCTCGGACTCTGCCAGCACATATCAAGCGGTAACCACTGCACGGAGCCGACAATTCACATGATGTACTGCATCAAAACTCCACTACAATGAGTCCAAAATAGGTCTGCAAGATATGAGGAAAACCTGCGATGAATGTGCAATACCATTGTTCAAGATTTAATGCCAAACACTGAATAGCCTATGCCCGCTAAAATGAAATTAATTATTTCAAACGTGCTTTTATTGGACAAACTGGACATGAGTATCTTACCAATTAAAAAGAAGACTATTTAAATAACACATTACAACCTCAATAAATTATAGTTTAATTTCCCCTGCCCCCTTTAAGATATTTTCTTATGAACTTAACAAAAACATTTCTTGAAATAAAGAAAAAACCTGGGGAAAACAACTTCAATCTATGTATATATAAAATTCTTTTCGCGTTTGAAATGGAAATGGCGTATGACCACAGAACATATTATACGTGCGTATGACCGGAAACAGCGTCACCAGCACTTACATTTTAACTAATCACTTCGTTTGTGGATGCCATTTTTAGATCGCCTTTACGAATTGTTATTATTTGTGTGAGAGTTATTTTACTGATATCGAAAAGAAGTAAACACCTATTTGGTAAGTAATTATTTAAGAAAACTTTGATCTAAATATATAAAATTATTTTTGCGTTTGAAACGGAAATTACGTATGACCGCTATTTGTGTGAAAAATAAAATTGGTAATTAAAAAAACTTATTTTATAAATACTGCATTTTATTTTTTTTTCCCCTTGCACTCAGTGAGCGAAGCCACTGGGGAGTCAGCTAGTAATTAAATAAAAAAAAAACAACAACATTATTTTAATCATTAATTTAAATGAACTGTAATGTTTCCCATTACAGTCTTCAAAGCCCTTGACTCCCAACAAGGTGCAGGGATCTACAGGCACTTTGCACGTGACGTCACGGCAAGCGGAGGTCACTGTGGTTACGCCCACTGAGTGGCAGATGCACTATACTACTGAGTGTAATATCATTCGTTTTCACCTCAAAAGATGCAAAACCCAAAAAAACACATCTAAAATAGAATAGACCTGCTGTACCATTAACTGTACAAATAGTTTCAACAAGAGATTGGAGCTACCTGTTTATAGACTGCCGAAAGCTAAAGAAACAGGGAGCAAATGAATTGCTTCAATATGCAGAAACAACTGGAAGCCAGGCACTGAAACATGGATTTGGGCTGCTAGCTTACAGTTTTCCAAATAAATAAAATTATTTGTACAAACCTGACCATGCAACACCAGAATAATTTATTGGCATCACTTTAATTTCCCCAACGAACCCCACCCAGTGCCAAGACTGCCTATGTGAGGATTAGAACTCCCAACCTTTGGTTCACTGGAGCAGAACCTCCTGGTCACTGAGCAGCTGTTGCTACATAAGAAGAGATACTACCCACACAAATGGTACAACATTGTATTTGCCCCCCCCCAAAAAACCCAGAAAAAATAAAAAATGTATCAACCTAAACTAGAAAACTCTACCAAGTCTGTAATTATCACCTGGGTTAAATATGATCATTGTTCTAACTGTAACGATTAAATATTGTCTTCTGCTCTGCATAATGACCACTAGTAACCCCCCAAAATTGGAAAACTGAGAAATTAAGCTAACCGTTCAACCTGAAAATCTCGGTATGCTCTCCATTCTAAATTCTTGTCTCCGAAGCTGCTTTCTCTGCTGTTTGCCTACCTGAAACCCTAATTAAACTCACATTCATGAGTGCTGCTCAGACACATGCCCCAACCTACCTAGGAACGCCAATGTAAAATCCCCCCCCCCCCCTCTCAATATTCTCCCTGACAATGCACAACTGAATTATTCTAATATGAGAGCAAAATCGGATAGGACAGAAGGTTTTGAATCATTTTTTTATAACAGCGCAGCTCATGGCAAATCACAGGCTGATATTAACGTGCTCATTCCAATACATTATCATTTCTACAACAACAACTTACACCCAGACTTGTATGGTGGACACAGACAAAGACCGCATGATTATTTTTATGTTTTATATACCAAGATTATTTGGAAGGAGTGTCCAGTTCCAGTTCTTTGTAACAGTCAGTGCTAAAGCTATAACTTTGATTTCCAACAAAGTTTTTAAGATTTGAATTGTTGAATTTCACATTTTTCAACAGCCAGCTATTTTTTGTCTTAATACCTTCAAGAAAGAAAGAAAAAATTAGAGACTGTAAGGAAACAATTGTTTATAGCTGTTATGAACATTAAGAGTCATGCTGTTCTTGGAAGCAAATCAACACTACCCTGACATGTTTTATTTGCAAGAGAGAAACCCTGCAAATGTGTGTCACTGTTTAGTTCAACACAGAACTGGATCATTTAGTTTTATACACCACAGTGGAATATATTCTATACTACTCATAATTAAGGAAACAGGAAATTAACATGTACTAAATGGTGTTGGTGCTCATTTTTTATACCAAAGGGCAATGCTGGTTTATTAGCAACAATATGCAAATTTTTGGGCGGCATTTTTGGGCGGCACGGTGGCTGAGTGGTTAGCACTGTCGCCTCACAGCAAGAAGGTCCTAGGTTCGAGCCCCGGGTTTGGCACGGGTGCCTTTCTGGCTCAGGGTACGGGTGCAGAGTTTGCATGTTCTCCCCGTGTTCGTGTGGGTTTCCTCCGGGTACTCCGGTTTCCTCCCACAGTCCAAAGA
>JAQLOM010000034.1:13251116-13265417 GCA_030068315.1 Chrysichthys thysi
GAATCCCAAGGTTTTGTGCAATCATACGCTGACTAAATCCACCCTCAGACTGACCCACAATACGCCCTCTTTGAAAATCAGACAGCTCTTTTGCTTCTGGTGTTCGTGGCATGACTAGTCCCTATAAACAATTAAGATACTGTAATCTGAAATGAAAAATAATAAAATATTAACATGTTTGAAGCACCAGGTGGTGTCTGCATAGATCCTAATAAGGGGTGTCTATTTACTTTTGAGATGCATGTGTACTCCTAATCTGCCCAAACAGAGCAGGTCCTTTAATACCCAGCTCCCCAGCTTGAAATACAGTCAAATGGGGGTCTTGAACTGCTTGGTGTGATGTCCTTCATTCGATATGAACCAATAGGCTGACAGGGTCCCTTGAGATTGATGCCCTAAGTCCCTGTGTCAGCAGGAGATGTAATGCTGTCCCTGATCCCGTGATCCTAAATGCTTTTCTCCTCATAGCTAAGGGGTTCCACAACATCCAATGAGGGAAGTGAGAATGGAGCAATGACCATCATGAAACCAGAGGGAGAAGCAATGCCCAAGGCATAGCTCAAGGGTGGAACAACATCCTCCAGAAAGCCAGAGGGGGAGAAAATTCCTCCATGATGCAAGAGGGGGGAATGACATCTTCTACGTATCAAGAGAAGGCAGAGCAACACCCTCACTGGTGTAGGGAGATGGAGTAATGCCCGTTGCAGGGCTGTGTGCCATGAGGCTGGCATCCTTTGCGGGGCAGGGAGCGCGGGAGACGAGTCTAGTGAGATCTTACCCCAACCCACCCCACCCCACCCCCACCAAGAAATTTCCTGAGGGGGCACTAGGCACTGAACCATTCCTGGGTGGCTCTGGCCCAACTTTCCCTCCACACCAGGCAATTCTTCTCCAGGAGAGCTTTTGACACAAAAATAAAATCTGCTGCATCCATAGTTTGGTCATGCTTTCTGTCACGATAACAAGGCGAAGGCGGATGCAAGTGCAGATTTTATTTTAAACAGAAGTGAAGAAACAAACCCAAAGCAATTCTAGAAGCATGAACATGAACTATAGATAAAGGCCCTGTCCTAGCACAGGTGACAAATGACAAAAGTAAGACAAAACAGCACTATATGTACTATCACTCATTAAACGTGACCTGAATCTGGTGCAAACGGTCATTCATTGTGATCATGTGGTGTCGGGTGGCTGATGGGAGACATAATCTTCTGCCACCCTGACAGTGACAGTGCTAGCTACTCGTACTAGGGCACGAAGATGCAGGGGAAGAGCACATGCTGCATGTCGCAGATCCTTACTGAGCCGAAACGGGCGAAATCAGAAGAATCTAATCAAGAATGCGCTGCCAATTCTGGTGCTCTCTGAAGAGTTGACACCACAAGTGAGTCTTTAGCCTTGGCTATGGTTCCTGCTGTCACGGTGCTTAGGAGAAAGGGATCAACACAATGAAACATACATTACTTAAAACTGTAAACACTCTCACGCTACTCAAGCTAAGCCAAATAACGTTGCTAACGCACTCCACTTGAAATCAATGAGCTAAAAATGATCAAGAACAAGCCTAGTAGCCTTTAATATTAGTTACCTACCCTGAGCTAAATAAAATGTTGAATAATATAAATAATTTGAGCATTTTTATTGCAGGCTGCTCGAGTGTACATAATTACCTCTTTTAATTCATTCTACTAGACTTGGCCTATAATTTTTATAAGGATCATTGTTGTTCACTAAAGTGGCCTGGTTAAATATTGCTAATGAGTGGACATTAACCTTGAACCATGAACGTCATTAGCAAAAATGTCTGTTGCAGATATTTGGCTACTCTCAAGCACCAGCTCTGCTGAGAATGCCTAGCAGATGGTGATGCAGTAGGTCACCCATTTTAGTAGCAGCATCAGTACCTGTATAGATGAGTACCAAAAAACATGCACTCATCCTCAGCCTGAATGAATAGTATATCCCAATTGAGGCAAAATGGCTCAACCAACCAACACACACACACACACACACACACACGCACACGCACACGCACACGCACACACGCACACGCACACGCACATGCACACGCACATCTTTTATAGCATCAGTGGGCCATATATATCTTACCACCACCCACTCACCTCTCAGCAGGCAAACACACAGACACACTGCACACAAAAGGCCGAAAGGATTTCTATTTTTCCTCGACACGCCGAGTGAATCAGGAGAAAGAAGTCAGAACGAGGAAACAAATAAAAGAACAAGGGATAAAGTGAGAGAGGAAAGTGAGCAAGACAGCTCTGAGCTCAGCATTGAGAAGAGACGAAGGCAATGTGAAAATCATGCCCTAGGTTTTTTATGGCCTTTTACACACCAATATACACCACTGCTTTTGCAGGCAGTCCGTAAGAGCTGGTTAAAGGCTGTGCTTTTCCCGTTCCAGAGTTCCTGCCATCTGACTAGATAAGATTTACTTAAAAATGGGGACCTGCTTTTGAAATAAGCTTTTATTTCCATGAAACGTAATTAGGTTACATCACATAATCATGCTGCTAGGTATTTATTCATGTAGGAATAAAACTAACAGGGCATGCTGTTATCAGAAAGTAATCAATGAGTTTCCTCAAAATTAATAAGTTTCCTAGAACAACACATCCCGAAGTGTTTTATTCATCTTGTTAGTTAGTTAGTTCATGTTATGTCATAACAGCTATAAATATTACTTTGTTCACAACTCTCTCGGAGTTTGCATGTTCTCCCCGAGTTCGCATGGGTTTCCTCCGGGTACTCCGGTTTCCTCCCACAGTCCAAAGACATGCACAGTGACCATTAGGCTAATTGGCCGTAGGTGTGAATGTGAGTGTGAATGGTTGTCTGTCTCTGTGTGTCGCCCTGCGGTGGATTGGTGACCCGCCCAGGGTGTGTCCCGCCTCTCGCCCGATGTCAGCTGGGATTGGCGCCAACTTCCCCCCGCGACCCTGAACAGGATTAAGCGGCAGAAGACGAATAAAAAAAGACAACTCTCTCCTATTTCTCTCTTGTGAAATTAATAAAAACAAAACAGTGCAGCTAGTGAGGCAACCCAGAAACCACTAAACCAGAACAGCTTCACATATAACTGTTTGAAAGGACTGACACTGGAGACTCCTTCCATAAATACTAATTAAATACATCTTCAGCACATCAACCATTATTCATTTAAATTGAAATAATATGTTTTTAATCCAGTTTGTGCTGTTACTATAGAAACAATTTTTAAAAATATTAGAACAAAGGCATCCATATAGGGCAGCACGGTGGTGTGGCAGTTAGCACTGTTGGCTCACAGCAAGAAGGTCCTGGATTCGATCCCTGGGGTCGACCTAGGTGCCTTTCTGTGTGGAATTTGCATGTTCTCCCTGTGTCCGTGTGGGCTTACTCCATTTTCCCCCCACAGTCCAAAGACATACACAGAGGGGATTAGGCTAATTGGCTACTCTAACTTGCCCATAGGTGTGAATGTGAGTGTGAATGGTTGTCTGTCTCTGTATGTCCCTGCGGTGGATTGGCGACCTGCCCGGGGTGTGCCCCCCCTCGTCCGTCCAAATCAGCTTGGATTGGCTCCAGCTTCCCCCCGCGACCCTGAACAGGATTAAGCAGCAGAAGATGAGTGAGTGAGTGACTGAGTGAGTGAGTGAGTGAGTGAATGAGGCATCCATGTAAATCTATGATTAGCTGGCACTACTGTCAGATCCTTGCTGTTATAGAATATTAATCAACACATTCTGACCAATCAGACTGGATAATTCGACAGTGCTGTGGGATGAGTATTCTTAACAGCTTGAAATTTGACAATGTTGCTTGAAGTTAAACTGACATGACCAAAGTATGTATATTGTGTCTTGAGATACAACGGTCAAGGTCAGGGAGTAAACAAACCATTCAGATATTTTTTTGCATTTCACCCTGTAACTGCTCAAGCCCAAATTCTAGCCAATGCCCATTTAAAGAGACTATGGCATGCATTAACTTGTACTTTTACACCACACTGAAAGTCATCACTCTCTATAGTGAGGTGCACAAGAACATCTAAAGGTTCACAGAGCACACTCACTACCTCAGAAACAGCTATCACACCAAGTCACAGGATGTGGCACAAAATGCAAGTCTGTGAATTAGCTAAGTTTATGCAGCGTGACTGTGGAAGAAAAAAATGTTGGTGTGGTTTTATGTTAATATCTCAGACAGTGCTGAGAGTACACTGCACTCATCACAAACTTTTAAATCACCATGCATGTCCCATAACCATCCTGCGTTTCTGCTGATGCTGTCACAGCTCTTCAACCACAATACAGTTGCTGTGAAAGCAATGCATATTCACAAGAAATGAATCAAAAGTGAGGAGTCAGAAATACCTGCTGTTGCTAAAAAAAAAAAAAAAAAAAAAAAATCTCCAAAATGTTGCATTTTTCCTACAACAAACAATCCGGGCTGCCTGATAGTTCGTATTAGTGTCATCGAAAAGCATGTGGTACACTGCGTGGTGCAGCGGCATCGTTACTGCTGAGGCAGAAGTTCAACCCCACCACTGCAGCAGAGGTCCGTTACAGCGCGGGCAAAACAATATCAACTAAATCAGAAATGATTACAGCCTCATTAGAGTGACTCACAAATTTTGCATTACATGTTTTCACAGCTGACAGTGTTTCATCAACTGAATGATCACAGTTTACTGATTTGGTTTCCGCCCCTGCACCACTTAGGCATCAAGATATGTCTCCATACACTGCACATAAGCTGGCAGCAGAAGCACACTAATGTGGCTACATGAAATTTTTCTGCATTCCTATAGCTTACTCTTTCATCTATGTATATGATGTGCTTATCCATAATTCATTAGAGGGGGGAGAAAACCACTACATCCTGCTGTTGCAGACTTGCTGCCACAGGAGTAAAGCACTTCACCCAGAGGCAGTACACTACCGCATTAATTAGACTTTAGGCGTCTCTTGGTACATCTGTGGTTCCAAACCTGACCCTGATGTCCAGAGGCATTAAACTTCAAAACCATATGCTGCAAACATTGGTGGATAATTACTGACTTTAGGGGGTACACAGTACTGGCACAGATTTACTGATCAACTTGAGGGACTGTGTAGAGCCTGACTGAAACAAAGCTATTGTCACTATTTAAACCAGGCCAATCCCAGATCAAGTACGGATAAATTAATTTATCAATGAAAAAGACACTAAATAACAATGGCATTTTGATAATTGTGGCACAGTAGCACAATGCTTCAACTGCACAATTAACCTGATGAAGGATACCTGATGAATTAGTAGCTCTTGTACATAATTACACATATTCTCGCTCTCTACTACAGTGTGTGTCCACTCTGAATCCATGAAATAGTGCTTCGCACACACTTTTAGGATTTGGAAATAATCTGAAGTTCACTGGCTGTGCAAAACCCTCATGAATGCACAGCGGGGTTGGGGGGAGCAGGTTGCCGTGGAAACACAGTCAAGATTTTTCGATTTCTTAATTACCAAATGACCAATGTAAAAGACACGTTACGGAAAAGGGTGGAAAAAGTGAAACATTTTACTATTAAAAACCATGTTACTATTACTGTAACATAACATTAGTACTATAGCACTATTCCTATAATAACTGTTTTCTACCAAGATGCATATTGTATCAGTCCTTTCCAATTATGAGCAAGAAACAGAATCCTATGGACATTTTTGCATATGGCTAGGCTGTAATGTACCTTGTGCTCAATTATACCCATGACCGGCTATATTTAAACATGACAACAGTACACCCAGCAAAAGGGATGTTTCTCATATGGATCATCATATTAAAGCTGTACTGTGAGGATTACAACGTCATTTGCACCTTCTTGAAATCATCTCGACAAACTGACAAACCCAGAAGGAGGTTTTTTTCCCCCCATCTGGCTTATGATTGACCTGATTTCTGAGGTGAAAATGATTTTAAGAAAACCAGGATGAGACTTAAGCATGACTATAGGCTCAGGAACACTTGGGTAAAACAAAATAAAATAAAATGTAGAGATTTAGAGAGAAAAAAAACTCCCAACTTAGTCACCTGATTAGTCAGCTTGTCGACTGGGACTGCTATAGTTCTCATGTCAGAATTAATCCAATGTGCCAAAGTGGTTTTCTTTCAAATGCCAAACATTCGCTCAACATTGTTAGACTTCGTCATCAGCAATGGCGAACTCTATCCTGCTAGAGCACGCTACTCATTACATGGAGTCCATTTACAGTGTCAGGCTGTAACAGAAGTCTGAGCACCTCACACACAAGCAATGATGTTTATTCTCCCCTTGAGGCTTGGGGCACACTGCCAGTGTGGGCCATCCCATACCCATAACTCTACTACAGTATTTATGCTATGCTCATATTTACTCAATAGAAAATATGATCCTGTATTAATATTAATGGTAGACAAACCTATTAGTATATCATATCTGATAATCACTAACATGAACTAAGTGAGCTGATTCACTATCTTGGCATGAATCTTCAATCACCAAGAGTTTATAGCTACGATTTTGCATCAATTACTTTGTAATAGCAATGTTTTTGCATTAGGGATGTAACCGAATGCGAATAAATTATCCAGATGGAACCATATACGTAGTGTGTTCTCAATAGATATAAATACAGATACAAACAGGAAGAACATTATTCATTTCTTAGAACGTTTGCCAGAAACATTCATATGGCATTTGGTTGAAACCAATAGGGTGCATCAGGAGATACAACATAAAGGCTGCACAAGAGTGAGGATCTCATAACAAATGCATTTATAGCATTCCTTCCTTCATTCATTCATTTTGTAGCAATTGCTTGGTCTGAGTGACTGCACTTAATTAGATTACTAATTTGGTTATATTTTGCGAAAAGGAACCAACTAAATTCATTAGAAAAAGTTGCGAACAAGTCGAACTTGATCAGTGTGACTGCACTTAGGAGCAACTTTCTGCAATTCTTTTAACCCTGGTCTGGTACCATGAAAAAAGGTCACATTTTGGTACCATGGGTTCAGTTTGACCCCATGGTGAAAAACATGCTATATGACCAGAATAACACCACTTTATTACAATATTTTGTTTTCCTTGAAATAATATGGTATGACAATGTTATAAAATCCCAATAATATTGCACAACGCTTAATGTGCAAGTTTGCACTTATTTCACCCCGCTGTAGGCAAAAATGCTACTGTTGGCATTGGTTGCACAACTAATTTGGTTTTCTTGTCACTTGATCTGGGACAAATTTAGCATCTCTTGTGTTGTCCTGGATGACGCTGTGTGGTGCTTGCGGCTGCTGCGGATGCCTCTGGTGGGGGATTTTTGATACAAAAATCCAGCATTGCTTGTGTAACCGGTTTTCACATTTTCAATTTTTTGGTTGGTCCATGTCACAATCTCTGTCATCATGGCATCATGGAAAAATAAATCAAATGCTTTCAAGGATGCGTCTGCTTGACTCCCATTCCCTTTCAGCCCTGGTTTCTGTCTGACAATATTTCGTGCCGGGGTTCTTCTGACAGTTTTTGGCTTCTGTGACCACACATACCCATCTTTCTGCTTATTTTTTATTTAGGTTTATTTTCACTTGGGGTCAAATTGACACCCTAGTACCCGTCACATTGAAGGTACTATGGCGGAGTGAAAATAAACCTAAATAAAAAAATAAGCGGAAAGATTTTGAAACTTTCAAACATGTGTCACATACTTAGGAAGGCCTTACAAGAAAATACATGGCAGGCAAGGTCACTAATCGTGATAGTTTCCAAAAAAAAACATGGTCCAAAGAGGGCTGGGGGCCACATAGAACCCATGGTACCAGAGCAGGGTTAAGGTATCCTTCAAGTACAAAAAATAAAGTACATACTGTGACACTATCATAACTCAGATCTAACTCTGAGGTGTGAGAACGCTGAATATTCAGTCCAATAATTCCTGCAGTGATGAGGTTTGTCAACTTTGAGAAGATGATGGATGTGGATACACTGCTGTAAATAACACATCAACTACAGACACAGCTGACTTCTCATTTTTGTTGAGACTACAAGTCTGGAAAAATACTACAATACACTATGGTGTGGCACAGGAAGGTAAGCAGAGCCGGCCCGTCGCAATGGTGGTATAGGCAAATGCTAGGGGCACCATCAATTCATAGGGGTGCTCTAAATGCGCACAGAATTATTTATTTTTTTTACTTTTACTATTTTTACAAATAATATTTCAATACTATTATTTCATTCTATTCCAAAAAAAAAATCCCATAACAACTCATTCTTACCAAAAAAAATCCACAACATAACTAAATATACAGCCTATTGAATCACACAGACATCTCCCCCTTCCCTACATTTTTAGCTCTACTTTTCTAATTGTGGGGGGTGGGTGAGTTACCTGAACTACTAAGTGACACTGACTGAGAAATGTGATACAATTAACATAAGCAGTCTAAAAAGGAGAAAAGAAAAGCAGGAAAAATAGGAAAAAGACAGGGGTAATGTGATGAATGAATAGTTTATCTATTGCATAGTCATCTGTTTCGGAGCAGATTTCCCTAATTTTTAATAAATAGTTAACATCAGTTACTCCCACCTAAAATTCATTAGGGAAAGTTGGAAAGGCTCTTCAGGGGTTTGGGGAATAACCTTCAAGTGAGCTGCACGAACCATCCACTGCCTACCTTAAGAACCAAGGACACATATTTATTGGCATTTTAGTCCAGGTACTCAATATTATCCTTGCTTGTAACAGGCAATTAAAATGCTTTTGCATGACCTTTTGTAATTAATAGTTGTAAACCTTTGCATTTTCCCTTCCTGCTTAGTCTTATTTCAAACAAGCAGCGTGCACCATGGGAGAGAAGCACTCACTAAATACATGTTTTGTGCATGAATGCTAGGTGTAATTCCTCTTACTGTTTGGTTAGGACATTATAAGCTATGTTATTAGGTGCTATTATTGGCCGGATTTTGCCATCAGAAGCTTTTTATTAATCTAATATAACACCCAGTAGTCACATAAACGCCTCTTCGCTCTTCAGGTGCACTTTTGGAATATTTCAATAATACCCCTGCAAATGCTGAGTTTTTAGGTTGTGTGGTTTTTTTTGTTGGTTTCTACAGTAAAGAAAACCTTAGACAAACTATGCTGTTTCTATGTGAGTGTATGAATACAATGATGGGTGTTGGAATTGACTGCACTGCAAGGGGCACCAGCTAACATCTCGACTTTAAGGCACCAAACTGGTCAGAGCTGGTTCTGATGGTAAGTGTCGCAACTGAGGAGAATTTTGATAATTCATCAGATTCGGAAAGTTTTTACCAGAAACCAAACAGTAATGCTTCTCTATCTTGGAAAAGTTATGCCCACGCTTAATTTTCTCCATAACCCAGGAGAATTTTCAGTCATTGTAAATCAGCATCCGCTTGACACTGGATTCAATGCATATTCTTGAAGAAAAGAAGAGATGCAAGGGTAGAGAACTGAACCTGCTTACCTGTGGTTTCCACAATTCCTTCCAGGATCACCACAATTTCAAACTGCTCGGTCTGCATGGAGCGCTGGGAGAGCTCATAAAAGGGGCTTTTACTGTCAATCACATGACAGATGGTGAGGGGAGACACCAGGAAGAGCTGATCTGCCCCAGTGCTGAAACCCACATCTAGCTCCAACTGATCAAGAGGGAGGAACTCACCTTCAGGGGTCTGCCGAGACTGAGAGAGAGAGAGAGAGAGAGAGAGAGAGAGAGAGAGAGAGAGAGAGAGGAGGGGGAGACAGTACCGCTTAAAAATATGGTGGATTTGTTAGCTGTGGTTACAGCTCTTGTACATTTCATGTAACAGTGAAAGCTATCAATCAGAGATAAAGAAGAAAACAACTTGTCCAGGGTGTCAAGGTAGAAGGATGTACGGCATTGCTGTCTCCCAGCTCCAGGGTCCCTGGGTGGCGCTACTGTTCATGTTCTCCTTGCAGTTATGTGACTTTGTTCTGCATTTTCCAGTTTCCTCACACCTCCCATAACACATTCCAGTAGCAGATTGATGACACTAAATTATACATAGTGCCTGCAGTAAACTAACTCACGCCCAGTTCCTGTGATAGGCTCTGGACCAACAGAAATGAAGAAATCATTTATCTCTGCAGCAAAAGTTTTCTTTTTCTCCTGTATTTTCATAGTGAGCGTATAGGCTACAGAGACTAGTTTATAGCAATGACTAAATATGCCTTTAATGACTAAGCTCATTGGTATATTGTGCTTAGATTAAGAAAAGAAATTGAAGAAATAAGATCTGAGCGCTATGAAGAGGACGTGCTCATGAACGCTTGGTTCAAAATAAATAAATAAATAAAATGTAGAAATTTACAGAGAAAAAAAATCCAACTTATTAGTCACCTGATTAGTCAACTTGTCTACTGGGACTGCTATAGTTCTCATGTCAGAATTAATCCAATGTGCCAAAGTGGTTTTCTTTCTACTCATTACATGGAGTCCATTTACAGTGTCAGGCTCTAATACAAATGTGAGCACCTCACACACAAGCAATGATGTTTATTCTCCCCTTGAGGCTTGGGGCACACTGCCAGTGGACGGCAATGTGAGGAAGAATACTTTATGTTGCTGCAAATTTCCCTCGTATTTCACAAGCCATGAAGCTCTTGTTTGTATGTACTAATGAGAAGAACAACGAGGCATCCTGTTCTATAGAAAATCACGTGTGCTTCTTTACATGACTTGAGTACTTTCAAACCTGTTATCACAAATAATAATATTCACTAACAGGACAACATATTCTAAATGCAAACTGATAAACTGTTAACCAGATATGGATATAGGTCCAAGCATTTACATTTAGAAAAAGAAATTCAACAGAGGACTGTTTTCATGACTGGCTCCGAACAACATGTTTACACAAGCAGTTAATCCCTGAATCAATACGGCACAATCCATTAGGTCCAGTTAAAGTACCCACACTACACCTTTACCCTCACACATAATGCAAAAATCTATAAATATGCATGCACAAGCAAATCAGGAACTCCACAATGTTTTCCCATCCCAAACCCATAACTCCACTACAGTATTATTTAAGAAATATGATCTGAGTGCTATGAAGAGGAGGTGCCGCCGTTAGCACCGCCCCCCACAACACAGATTTTCCTCTGGGTACTTCGGTTTCCTCCTATAGCCCAAAGACATGCAGATTGGGTCAACTAGATAGTGTAATTTGCCTATGAGCGTGAACGGCGGTTCTTCTCTATGTTAGCCATGCAGTAGTTTGGCGACGTATCCGGGCTGTACCCTGCCTCTCACTTGAACTCCCCGTCACCCTGACAGATTCGACAGTGGTTTAAATAATGGTCAGATGGACATATTAAGGTTGGGTTGGGGGAACTTCAGGAGCCATTTATGTTCCTAAGACCCTTGCCTTCTGGTTCCTGGAGGCGCTTTTATCCCAATGTGAAGAACCTCTCAACCGAAAGAAAGTTGTGTTTTTCCCCATGCTCTGCACTTACTTTCAGCAGCTTGCAGCGGATCTGTGCCGAGACCATGTGGCTGTTGCGCAGGTTTCCGACCCTGAACATGAGCGTCAGCTTTCCGTCCCGCATGGAGATGGCTGCGTGCTCACTGAACATCAGCGTCTCAGCCCTCTTCTTGGGCTGGGACATCTTAATGAACATGCAGCCGATTAAAAACGCATCCACGATGGAGCCCAGGATAGACTGGAAGAGGAACAGGATGATGCCCTCGGGACACTTGTCCGTTATGTACCTGTAACCGTAGCCGATCGTGGCCTCGGTCTCTATGAAGAAGAGGAAGGCTGACGGGAAGTTGTACACATTGGCCACGCACGGTGTGTACTTCTCGTCGTGGGCTCGGCTTAGGTCTCCGCGCACGTACGCGATCAGCCACCACATGGAGGCCATGAAGAGCCACGCAACCGTGTAGGTCAGGATGAAGATGAACAGATTCCAGCGCCATTTCAGGTCCACTAGAGTGGTGAACAGGTCAGACAGGTAGCGGCTGGTCTCCCCGCCCAGGTTCCCATGCTGCACGTTACAGCGGCCGTTCTTATCCACGAAGCGCTGGCGTTTCCGCTTCCGCTCCGGGGCGGCCTGGCCAAAGCCCGAGCCGCTGGATGAAGTGGTCACTATCTGGTAGTCGTCACCAAATTTCTTCCGAAGTGCAGACATGCTAGCCTGGGGAAGACACACGGAACTGTGAGGCACTTCGTTTCACATGTAACAGAGCAGAGTAGAGCAGAACAGAGCAGAACAGAACAGAGCAGAGCAGAACAGCAGCAGCACGACTTCCTCTGCTCAGCGGGCTGAAGTTCCAGGAGCACTGCTGACCCTCCTGAACGCACAGCGCGGGGGCAGACAGGGACCTGACACGCATCAGGACAGTGCAGGGTTACAGGTGCGGCGGTCTGACTGCACTTCTTACTGAACTAGTGCAAACACAACAGTATTATGGGATGTGAAAGAGAAAGCCTTACGTGTGTTGGAGCACACGGATCCTCTCCGTCCGCATGCAGGTGTTGTTGATTAGTGTGTGTCAGTCAGTCCAGCGCTGAGCCTCCAGCCAGGTAACTACACATGAACTCCAGCCTGCCTCACCACCCGGCATGTCTCTGTATTCATAACAATAATAATAATAATAATAATAATAACAATAATAATAATAATAACAACAACAACAACAACAACAACAATAATAATAATAATAATAAATAGAACAGATTAGAAAATAAAGCCAAAAAGCCTTAACCAGGTGTCCCCAGGCGCTGGACGCAGATTCGCCCGTGTCCTCAGCGCGTGCCTCAGGAGGAGCTTTAATCCAGTCCTGGATGCTCAAAGTTGTCGGTCCGAGTTACTGTCCGTCCTCCGGCAGGCTTTCCACTGGGGGTGAATTGTCCAGGCAGCCTGGAGATTTCATGCGTCGCCACTTGGGGACTCGGATCTTGGCTTTGTCCTGACTCTGTCTTCATGCGCATGTTGTTGGACATAGCGCGCGCTCCTGTGCGCCGCCTGCGCCCTCAATAATCACAACTTTCCGAAGCTTCCATTCTCGCCGAGCTCCCAAGTCACTGCGTGTAGATTCGCGGTCTTAGCGCCGCCTGGTTCTCTCCCCGCCCGCGCGCGCGCGTGTCCCCGCGGTTTGTGCGTATCCAAGTGCTGCCGCAGGGTTGCCAGGTTTCCGCAACGAGGTACAATTTTCCCAAACGTTCACACGAATTAATTCTGTACTGTGATATTATATCTGTGTAATGGTATATATGTTGTAAAAATCCATACACACGAAACATCTTCCTGTCAAGGCTGAGTTCCTGCTCTGACACATCTACTGTAAATCACCTCAGGGGCGAGGGATGTAGCATATCTGGCAACCTTGTAAACTATGGGCTGAGAGAGCGAGAACGTTTTCAGTGCCAGCGTTTTCCGTTGCGATCTTTAAAAGCGCTTTGGTCACTGGTGTTTTGAGCATGTATAAACTTACACGGGTAAGTCATTTCCTACAGTCCGTAGAGCAGAATGTTGGGTATATGACATGACACCGTGTGAGGGAGTTTTCCATCATACACGGTCAGTGTATTTATAGCTCGGCTGGAAACGTCAAATGAAATTTTCTCATCAAAGGAGAAGAATGGCGGCCACCTGCCTTACCTGCCTAATTTGATTTGTGTTGACAGTCTGATTTACCAAAGGCCGGGAGGAGAAGTGCACTTTGAAGAATCTCTTTCTGTAAACGGATAAGCCCTCTGGCTCTTATCTCAGCCAAACAGATAGGCAATAAAATATACTGATGGACTTTATAAGGGGATTATTTATGTCTCGGACTGACTTTCTAATGCTGAAACGTAGACCATATTTATTGCAGTCACGTACAATGTAGTTGCGCCTTCTGTTAAACAAATGACATTTGATGCATGTACATATGTCCTCCATGCCGCACTGACTTATAAAACACAGTCTTATCTTGAAAATGGGAAAAATAAAACCTCACGTTTATACAACCAGAAAAGTTCTTTAAAGCAGAAAAAGATGAAAACTGAAAGACTTTCAAACCACATGAGCCAATATTTTATTCACAACAGAACATAGATAACATAACACATGTCCAAACTGGGAAACTGTACACCTTTATCCACTAAATGAGCACATTTCAAATTTGATGCCTGCTACAGGACCCAAAAAAGTCCATGTCCTGTGGGCCAAGACTCATTTGAAATGGACTGTTTCAAAGTGGGAAAGTGTTCTATGGTCAGACGAGTCCAA
>JAQLOM010000034.1:13284941-13296964 GCA_030068315.1 Chrysichthys thysi
GTGTGTGTGTGTGTGTGTGTGTGTGTGTGTGTGTGTGTGTGTGTGTGTGTGTGTGTGTGTGAGAGAGAGAAAAGATGGACTCAGGAGACAGGCGACATTTTATGGACATTCTTGTTTCATTACATTTTCCTGGTTTTCTTTGTCCCACAAGAGCTTTTCAGCACACACCTCTTCCCCTTAATAAATAACTACGCTGTTCATGGCTTGTTATGTTCACATCCACATTTTAAGTTCCAAGTCCAACACTAGTGTGTGTTGCTTCAGCTTAATGAGCTCCATCTCTCTCTGCCTCACAGCCTTGCCTGAAAGGACAAACTAACCCTAGAGCACATGCATAAACTGTGCATAATCACACACAGGTGAGACTCATCACACGCTAGCTACCGGTTCAATATACATCCTCTACATCCGCAGCCGAAGCTTGACCACACCCTTGTTGCCACAGTAACAAAGAAACCAGACTCCTCCCATGGCAGAAAACTTACCGACACCCGAACTTCCTTCCATAACTGCTACATAAACGTCGCCTTCACCACATCATTCAAAACAGAAACTTTGCCATATCAACATTCATACATAATAATATAAACCTATCATTTATGTTACATACAGAACTACTACCAGAACATTTAACAGCTTTGTAGCCTAACGTAATGTGCTATAAAAATCATTCCTTGCTAACGTCTAACGCAAGCTTCACTATTCATCATTATGCTATGTGGCAACCCACTGCATAACTTTTATAACTAATAATAAATAATGAATAAACCTCATCACTGAGCAAATGTAAATTGAATGAGATGTCAAATTGTTCTGCATTAAATATTACAAGTCATAAGACCCTGTTAACCGTGTATCTGTAATGCGATATGGAAATTTCCAGAAGAAAAACACATACAGAAACATTACCTTTAAAAAGCTGGGAAAGACGACAAGAACACCCATCTACTTAACCTTCGAGGGATAGGAAGCTAGGTTATATATTAAATATTCGTAATTCTGAATTGTTAATCAGTATTATTAGAGGGATGCATAAGTTTGTGGGCTTTTTGAACAAACGTTACTCGCTAAAATAGTAATCGCCATTAGATTTTATGGCTTTCTGCTTTTTATCTGGCAAACAATGAACACCATCAAGAATGAAGGATTTGGGCTTTGAGGACATGAATTTATCCATTCAATTTCGTATCTCCTTGCTTTTATTAAAAAAAATCTTGGTCAGAGTGTGTATGTTGTAGTGCCCTAAACAAGTGGAAATTGGATGGAGCTATGTCCAGTGAGAAGGCTGTATGCGGTAAAACGTCCCATTCAAGGTTTAAAGTCGTGTCTTTCATCGTTTTTGCAACACGTCGCTTTGCTTTGGCATGATGGAGGATGATTTTCTTTTGTGAATGGCTTCAGGATGAACGTTTTTTTTTTTTTTTTACTGATTTTTTCCACTTAATTTGATCAGTCGCTCACCGCAGCGGTCAGCCCTGGCAGTTTCTCAAGGGACAAGCAGCTCTTCTTAAAGGATACTTTTGTGCTCCCACCATATGCAAAGAAGAACTGTTCTGCTGTGAATATTGACTTTTGGAGTCAAAGTTGTTGCTGATTGGATCTATCCAAGACCTTTTCCTTACTGGGTTATCTTCCATTTCTCACCCCTGGTAACAATACTTCACAGAAAACTTTTCTTTCGGAAATGAGCAGCAGTGAAATGCAGCTATTGAAGCCTTGGAGTGATATTTCTCTCTGAAAGTGCACGTGGAACCACCTACCAACGTTCAGAATCTTTCCCATTGACTTTAGTCATCTTAGAACGGTAGACTGATCGATACTCAAACTTCTTGCCTTATCATCTAGCTCAAATTCACCTTTTCGAAAGGTAGCAGAAATGTCGAATGCAGCATTACCGTAAACTTTCCAAATTTTGACTCCAGCTTCCATTACGGTTTTTCCATTAGTGTATAACAAAACGGGCGGCACGGTGGCTGAGTGGTTAGCACTGTCGCCTCACAGCAAGAAGGTCCTGGGTTCGAGCCCCGGGTTCGGCACGGGTGCCTTTCTGTGTGGTTTGCATGTTCTCCCCGTGTTCGTGTGGGTTTCCTCCGTGTACTCCGGTTTCCTCCCACAGTCCAAAGACATGCACAGAGGGGATCAGGCTAATTGGTGATTCTAAATTGGCCCTAGGTGTGAATGTGAGTGTGAATGGATGTCTGTCTCTGTGTGTTGCCCTGCAGTGGATTGGTGACCTGCCCAGGGCGTATCCCGCCTCTCACCCGATATCAGCTGGAAGACGACGAACGAACGAACGAACGAACAAACGTATAACAAGAGAAGTCAGTGAGGAATGTGAACTTGCTGGACTCCACGCTTGACTGATAACTACAGCACCCTAATGCATCTGCTTCAAGCTAAAAAGGTTTATGAGACATTATTAAAAAATGTTAACAAGCAATTATTATCTAATTACAAAGAATTCTAAGTGTAGCTGTAATGATTTATGGAAATGAGCTTCTCAGAATGCGTTACGTCTATATCCCAGTCATGTTTCACTCTAGGTCTAATAGAGTATTTTAGGACATTGTTACAGCGAACATCTTATTTTGCACACATCACGCAAAGATAAACGAGACAGTACAAGAGTACACACGTCGAGGCTTTGATTTTGACAGATGAGAAAGAATATGAAATCCCACTGTAAAACCAGACACACAAAAAAAAACAAAACAAAAAGATTAATGGTCTGAAAAGCAGTATAATACTTCCAGCATTAAGAGGAGCCGAGAGGCCATTATAATTCAGGGTTCAGATGATAAATATATATATATATATATAAAAACAACCCTGCACACCTTGTTTGTGCTGAGCACAGCTGTGACATGGCTGTGTGTGAGTGCTCAGATGCAGCCATGCTCTCTGAGAGGCCAGGGCCATAAAAGAGGCCTTTCACAATGAGCGATCACTTCAAAAGAACTCGCAAACAAAGACAAACCCATTTCAGAGCTCTGCGCATAGATAATCAGGTTGTATTATGGAATAATGATGCCTCCTCTGCTCTCATTCAGGGAGGTCTGGCGTGTGTAAAGTGAAGCAGTGAGGAACAAATTTTCATATAAATATGAAATATTTATGTACGGAACATAAATGTCAAATAAGATTTAATTTAATGCAGTGGTGCTGAAAAGGTCCTGGTGATGGGGGGGTGTGTGTACAGCAGCTCTTTTGATGCCTGTTATTGCTTTGGCTGAGCCCCTGACCTCTCATATACCGCTTAAAAGGTCAGCAGTAATAGATCTTAAACACCCTGGAATCTCTCTTGAATACAAGCACGGAGAGTCTTCATTCATTTGGAATTGACAAGACGTGCCGAGACGAGGAAAGTTCAACCACCAAATACTCACTAAAACTACACAACACATCCACACTACAGCCTACAGGATCCACACTAAATCTAAGGGAATCTAATTTAAAACATCGAAGTGTGTAAACGGGCCCAGTCCTCAAATTTCCTAAGGAGAAATGAACACTTCAACCTGCTCAAATAATCAGAAAAAAAGGAGATAAACAATAGTAGACATAATGTACAGTGTAATAATATAAATATACATTAAGAACACGTGAAAATGAGTAGAGCTAGCAAAATAACAATTTTATTCTCGTGTATTTTGTACCACGGCGCTGTTTGTTGAATTATTGATTACGTTAAGTTTCCATAACAGCAGCTCTGACAGTACTGACGGCCGCAAGGTTTTAATCAGTGCACTCATCGTAATATGATGTCATTTCCATGGTAACAATTGCAATCATGGAGATCTGGACAGTTTAAGCTCCACAAAACCTATTAAAATACGTGTGCTTTGGGTGAGCATTGTTGGAAGGAGTCTCCTGCAACGTAGCTTAATAAGACACAGAGCTAAAGTTGTTCTTTTACATTCTCCTTCCTGAGAAAGTTGTCAGTTGTCAGGAATGGGCATTGTGGTTCCTCAGTAACATCACAAGATGCTCGTTAAGTCTTATAATTCAAAAAAAGGGAGACTGGCATTACAGCGCAAGTTATACCGAAAGCTTGTTTCATGGACATTCTGATGAAGCACGGGCTCAATGAGGGATGCACATTTGCTTTGTTATGTCCACGATCACCATGACGCACTGGTTTCAACACTGATTTTGTCTTCTGGTTTTATCATCAAGGCTCATCATGAAACCTATTTTTGTCCAATGCACTGTGAGGTGATTACGGTTATTCACTGGTATCCATCAGTCTAACCAGATGCAGTAAATAAATATGACTAACCAATTTATTAACGATGGAAAAATAATACGCTATAATGAATTGTGCTGGGTGTTAGAAGCCGAATAGCACTCGAGGAAACTTGGGAGTGTTTTTAATCTCGGACTAAAGGCTGAGAACAGAGGACTGGGCCTACTGAACCTTCCAGCACTAACCTGCTGTGACCCGGGCTCGCCAGTTACAGAAAGTAATCCGTGGCGCCGTGGTAGACCTTTCTAACCACCTCCAGTGTGGTGTAGTTCCGGAGAACCCAAGACTGGAGCGGACTATTATCACAGTACTCCACCGTAGGCCCGTATGTCCCATCTTTCAGCCGACTGATGGTGAGGCATGACTGCGTGATAATGTGCAGGAACGTGCCCTTCTGATGGTAATCATTCCACACCACACAGAGCAGCACAAATGAACATGAATGGTACACAGTGCAAGAGGAGCACACCAGGATCTAATCTATAACACAACAGTGCTCGAACGCTAGTTCACAACACAGTACAAGAGCATGCGGCGAGATTAAAAGAAGCCTGTTCTAAGTAAGGCGTGTACAACGTCCTGAATATATGATGCCATTAATGAGACAGGATGTGTGACAGATGATGAAAGATGGGAATGATGAATGGATATAAGAGAACAAACTGGAGGCCTGGCCTTGTACTGCGGTCATTTCCCTACTATTTTCCAAAATGAAGAGTAATCTTGGCTACAGTGGATGGATTAAAAAATGAATGTGGAATATGAGAAACTAAACACCTATTTTTAACCTTCCATCCACTCTCTGGCTCATCAAGTGGTGTATGCGAAAAAGTGGTTTACTGACAGTGAAGTGTTCAGCGAAAAAAAAAAAAAAAAACCTATTAAACTTTCATGATCTGGAATTTTGGAGTCAGCAACAGCTTTTAAAAATAGTTTAAAGATGGGCTGCATTGACAGACTGTGACATTTCTCAAAACCCAAACCGGTGAATATTTTATGCCGCATAAATTACTCATCAAAATGATTTTTCAGTAGTCTAGGCCAATATATAAATAAACCGGTCTACAGGGGCTTTCAGTAGACTTGTTGAGGAGACCTAAATAATTCGGAGGTGAAAACAGATTTGGGCACGCGGATAGGCCGACACCACAGCCCAATTCTCTACACACAAGAATGTCTGTGACTAAAATAAGCTCTTTTCTCAACTTTCTCGAGCCTCTCACGATGATGTCCAATTTCATATGTCATGCCTAAATACTTCCACAAGTAGGCCATTCAGTCAGTGTGATTATACTCAAATGCTGTTAATAGAGATCCATCATAACTGTCATTTTGATTTACTATAGGGCCATTTTCTCTTAATTAGAGAACAACTTGGGCCTCAAATGACTGAAACTTACAAATCACGTATCTACACTCGAAATACAACGGTGTTTCAAGTTGTATACTGCATTATAACGTTAGAATTAAGATGTACAGATGATGCAGGGGTAGAAAAGTCAATAGCTTTTATTTAGGTGAACTTTAAGCTGTATTTTGCATTGCTGTGTAGATACACATGGTAGGTTAATAATAAAAGATCAAGAAATAGTGTAAACTAGATAGATTAAAGATAAAAAAAAAAACATTTTCAATAATAATAATTATAATAATTATAATAATAATTTCACAGAATTCAATATTCTGCATTCTAATTATACTACTACATATTTCTTTACGTGCCACATCTAAAACAGACCAGAAATTTTCTAACTACTATAAAAAGTAAGCTGATATTATTAGGTTACATTATTAGTCATGGGATTGCTTATAACTCTAAATGTATCACCAGAAACCAGTTCAAATCTGTTAGGATGCAGAGTTCCTGTTGGTACCACTGAATATTGCTACATCAGTACAAGGCATTTATAAATCCACTTCACAAGGACTTCTAGAGAACCTACCACATTCTGACCTGCTTAACAAGTCAACACAACTAATACTGCACTCAGAGCTACCGAGACATAAAACTACCACGACATCCAACAAAACAGCTTACCTTACCTTAAAATCATATTCCCACTTGCCAACATACTGAGCAGCAAGAATAAGGACGCTTTTAGCAACTGGTGGCCCATGACAATGTGCTTGCAATACAAAATAAAATGTTTGGCTTGTAGCTCCATCTGGTGGTAAAAACTATCCTTAAACTCAATGTTCATATCCTATCTGCAGTAAGGATGTACAAGCTTTAATGCATACCTCAGCGTCATACTCAAACATCTGGTTGCCTTTCATGTGGTGGCACTTCAGCATGATGACCGGGCCATTCAGACGGGACACATCCAGACACAGGTCATCAGTCCGGATTTCTTTATCGGCTGTGTATGAAAAGACCTACACAGCACATATAAACAGACATGTAATTACACTTAACATGTTTGCTGGTGTAGAATGAAGTAAGATGGTGAAAATAGTTGTGAAGCAGTGTGTACGGGGGTTAGTGTGTTCTCACCTGGTTCCCACCCATCCCGTGGCAGTTAAAGAAGCCGACTTTCTCGTTCTCTTTGCGTCCCATGTTGTCCACACACTGGTTTGTTTCCACGTTTCTGATCTGTGGAATGAAACAAGAGGCCAAGAGTGGTTACCATTCTGATAAAGGACATTACAGAACTCTAGTCACAAATCATCTTACAAAGCAGTACACATTTCTGTTGCTTTTTCTGTTTCTGTTAAATACTGAAATGATGAAATACAAGACCTCCATACCTTGGAATTATAATGTTCTATTTGCCAACTTGGATAAAATCTTTTAGTCCTTTAACATGTTTTATTCTATATTCCTTTGCAAGCAGTGTTTTGCTGTAAAAACAAACACATACGCTATGTGGTCAAAAGTATGTGGACACTTGGCCATCACACCCATATGTGGTTCTTCCTCAAACTGGTGCCACAAAGTTAGAGGCACACAGTTGTGTAGGATGTCTTTGGATGCTGTTGCATTACAATTTCACTTCACTGGAGCTACAGGCCCCAAACATGTTCCAACATGACAGTGCTCACTGCTCGCAAAGTGAGCTCCATGAAGAGTGGTCCACTGCCAAGTTCAGAGTGGAAGAACTTGAGTGGCCTGCACGTAGCCCTGACGTCAACCCCACTGAACACCTTTGTGATGAACTGGAACCCTGGCCTCCATGCCTGACATCAGTTCCTCACCTCATTCATGCTCTTGTGGCTGATTGAGCACAAATCCCCACAGTCACGCTCCATGATCTAGTAGAGTACTTTCTCAGATGAGTGTAGGTGAGTATAAACCCAAAGGGGACTAAATCTAGAATTGGGTATCCAAAAGCACACATGGGTGCAATGCTCAGGCGTCCACAAACCTCTGGCCATTTAGTGTATTTAATGGTGTCTTAATAACATATTGCATTAACCAATTTTTGAAAAAAGGTCGAATAGAGCCTTACAATTCCAAGATTTGGAATTAGCAGCTATAAAAGAATGTCAAACAACGTCAAACAAAATCTAGTAAAAACAAAAATATACAGTCGATCCTCTCATTAACGGATTAATTGGGGGGAGAGGTTGTCCGTTGACGTGAATAGTCCGATGATATGAAGGATGTGTGTGTGTGGGGGGGGGGTTAAAATTGTGGAAATACAAGGAAAAACACCACTAAGGTCCATAAAAGTGCCACCCAAGTACTGTACACATAGCAAGCAGCACAACGACCAACATAAATAGATAAGTACATTAAATACTAATGTAAATAAATATGTAAATACAATGTAAATGTCATTTCCCTTCTGTGTTTTCACACCATACTCCTCACAAACACAGGACTTCTTAATGAGCTCTAATTTCTGACCAATACTAAGATTGAGACACTTTCTTTTACAACTAGACTTATCATTGGGTGGCATAATGATTGCACTGGGTAGAAAAACAGCGAAAAACACCAAATAATCACCAGAAAAACAGTATAGCTTCACAACGACCACAGCTCAACCGACGCTTGTAAGCAACTAGCAGCACGCACGCCACCGCCACCTAGTGGACAATTGCTGAACTACAGGACTCAGATTGCAACACCTGGGATTTTTACATTTTCGTACCAGACATTCTGGCTAATGGATTATGTATTCAGGCCAGCGGATTTTGTCCGTTGCATCTGATATCCATTAATGTCGTATCCGTAGATGAGAGGATCGACTGTACATTTTAAATACAAGATCATTTTTAATTGAAAGACATGGTCTGTGTATGCACAAGTCTAGAACAAACAATCATTCAAGTGCCAAACAGGACACCAAATAGAAATTAAGTTATACATAAGTGAAGGATGTTGGTGTATCCCATACATTGTCTGAACATACAGCTGTTACATGGTCTTCTCTGTATGTGCTGTGTGTGTCCTCTAAACTTTACACATGGAAGAAGAAGGTTTGTAAAGAGGTTTCATGAATAGTAAAATATAAAACCTATGACTGTTGGTTAGTATTATAATGTGTTGGCACAATTATCACAAAAAAGGCCTGACATGAGATTTTAAATAGAAAAAAAAGCAGTGTTTTACAAGCATGACTAAAGAGTGCAGTTAGAGAGATCTGAACAATGTGCAAACTATTCTCGGTGCAAATTGCAGTGACAGAACTGACAGCTCCTCGCACTGACCCTTTTACTGTTAAGTGTTTAAAAATCCGAGGTCTTTAATTTCTCCGAGGAAAAAAGAGCTCCTGATGCTGCTTTCAGTCTCGTCACGGAGCTGAGAGGGAAAGATCCTGAAAGTAATGAATAACTCATTGCCTGTCGTGCAGTCACGCAGTTTCCACCAAGTCTGCAGCAATCATTTCCTGCTCTTGGAATTAATAACATGTGGCCTTGATTTGTCCATGTCCCTGGCAACATAATTAAACAACACTGAAACAAGAAATTACAGCTCATTCATAGCATACAGTTTACCGGCACGACTATGGGACTGGCTGAGTAGCACAATAACAGACAGACAATTTTGTTTTCATTGTTTGTTTAACGCTGTACTCTGTTTTAAAAAGTATAGACAGAGTACATGGAACGGCTTTAAAGGAAGTACCTGCGAGAAACCGTCCCATGCAAGATGACTCATTTGTCGTATCGTTCAATTAGCTTCTGCATTCCCGCAGAGAATTTGTTTATCAGCTGCTCCCGAAACCAGGTGAGCGCTGCTTCCTTTACTTCATCATCAGAGGTGAATCTGCAACCATGCAGCGCCTCCTTAGTGGACTGAAGATGTGATCATCACTCTGCACCAGATCCGGACTGTAAGGAGGATGTGGAAGACGCTGGAACCCGATCTGTTGCACTCTATACTGTCACTGCTGCTGTATGAGGACGTGCATTGTCATGGTGCAGCAAGACTGTTTTGTACAGCATTCCTTGTCTTTTGCTGCAAATTGCATTTCGCACAGTAATTTGCAGTTTGCTGTTTGCCCATGTGCTTGGAAATGCTCCAGATTAGGCCCCGTCTTGTCCCACAAGAACGTTAACCTGATTTTCTTGGGCGAGGGCTGACTTTGCTGAAGAAGATGGAGGTCATCACTCCATTCTTTGTCCTTTGCTCTCCAGGTTAGAATTTAATCTCAGGCACATCATTTTAAAAACTGCCTTTACTTTTTGATTCTCTGTATCCTTAATGATCGTGATATCAAAGAAGTCAGCTACTAGTTTAGAAATACTGTACATTATCTATTCAATATGGCTACCTTATTAACCAGTCAGGATTGTGGTTTCTAATTAAATAACAAAGCTAATGGGTCTGCAGTAAACTCACTGGTTGAGTGAAGAGCCCTCGGGAAGCTGAGCCAGCAGCAATGGTGTAGCGGGCATGCTTTACTGCAGTGTTATAAATGAATCAATCCTCAGCATAACATCTATATCAAGCAAGTACACATGCTCAATTCCTCTAAACAGCATCTCACCCTGGCTCAGAAGCACATAATAAATCATCAGCTCAGGCTGGCAACGGTCTCTTACTCCTTGAAGACTATTAGCTTAATAGAGCTGAACCTGGGCTTAAAACTAACACACTGGCTCTTTAACAGCTTTACTTTGAGGAGTGAGGAGGGGTCTAATAAAATATGTAAAATATGGCTCTCTAGACAAAGGTATTACAGGAAAACGCCGAGATAAATACTCATAACTCTTGTGTGAGATGCTGACCGGAGCTCAGTTCTGGTGTATTCATGGCTCTATATTAGAGAGAGTGTAGCAGGATGAAACAAGATACTAACTTTGTAACAAATGGATCAATTAATCAGTTGGCTAATATCACTGAAGCACTATTCTCATAACAGGATAATAATCCTACAATATAAACTAGCCTTAGGTTAATGTAGTTCAGGTAGTAAAATATATCCTCAGTTGTGCTCTTCACAGGCTAAATGTCGGAGTAGTTTTTCCAGAGTTAAAAACATTCTTCTGAAAAGATAAATGCTTTTGCTCTATTCTGAGTGCATAGTCTTCATCTTCTGCAGCTTAATCCTGTTCAGGGTCACAGGGGGAAGCTGGTGCCAATCCCAGCGGACATCGGGCAGGTCGCCAATCCACCGCAGGGCGACACACACAAAGACAGACAACCATTCACATTCATACCTACGGCCAATTTAATGTAGCCAATTAGCCTAATCCCCACTGTGCATGTCTTTGGACTGTGGGAGGAAACCAGAGTGCCCAGAGGAAACCCACGCGAACGCAGGGAGAACACGCAAACCCTGCACAGAAAGGCACCAGTGCCGAACCCGGGGCTTGAACCCAGGACCTTCATACTGTGAGGCGACAGTGCTAACCACTCAGCCACCGTGCCGCCCTGAGTGTATAGTATACACTGTAAAAATGACTGCAGTTTTTTTTTTACCTTAATTTACCGAGCTTGGGCTGCAAAACTCTTAACCTTCAACTTAACTGTATCCTGCATCAGTCACGTGAGCTGTACTGACTTGTGTGTTGTTTATATACTGTATAACATTAAGATATTACAGTACTTTTCCAAAAATATGTTTTACAGTTGTTTACTGTAAATTTTACTGTACTTTATAACAGTGTAGAGTAAGGTTCTTCAGTCATTTGCCTTTAGCAACACCTTTATCCTGGTCTATGTCATGGTGGATGTGGAGTCTATCCTGGGAACGCTGGGCGTGAAGCTGTATTACACACGTCTCACCGTCAGGAAAAAGAGCCAATCGCCTTGGTGGTTGAGACGTTTATAAAAAGGGCCTGGCCAATCAGATTCTATAGAGAAGCATGTGCAGATATGGCACACTTTTCTCTGTTACTTAGAAACGTGCATGTGCTGGAGCTGGAAAATCAATTCCAGGTTTAAAATGCATCTTCTGTCTGGTCTTCTATGGCTGAAAGTCTGAGTGGCCACACTTTACTAGAAGGATCATTTAAATAATTTATACAGTATTCTCAAATGGTTGCAAGTCCTTGTCCTTGGGCTCAGAGCTGGTTGGCATATACAGCGCAGTGGTGTGGTGTGGTGTTCTGAGCTTGACATGCACTAGGGAGTGAGTTCAGCCTTCTGCATACTATATAGGCCAAGAAGGCCATTTTTACCGTGTGTCCTCTAATGTAAGGCTGATATAGTCGTTCACTGAGTTGACATGGTCAACTTTCTGAAAGCTTATGCTCAGGGCCATTGGCCTTGGCCCTTCAGCTGGCGATTTTTCTCTCTCTCTCGCACGCACACACACACACGAACACACACACACACACACACACACACACACACACACACACACACACACACACACACACA
>JAQLOM010000034.1:13359242-13370976 GCA_030068315.1 Chrysichthys thysi
ACATGTCGACTTTAATCTCGTCATGGCAAAACATTTTTTTCTTCTTCATGTGTGGCCCTAATACTCCGTCGTAGTCGAAAATTTCCCATTCCAACCAGGAAATGAAACTAGCTAACTCGTATTCTTCACTACTGCGCATGAGCTGCTGGTTCCTTGCTGAACTTTGACCCTTCACTGAATGATCCAATCAGACTGCAGCTTGTTGGGTCGTCGAGGAGAAGTTCGGCTGCTAAATGCTAAGTCAACATGGTGAGTTACATGTTACGGATATTTTAAAAGAGCGCACAATGGCTGCAGGTTTTCCCGAATAAACAGTGTGTGAATGAAGTAGAGAGGCCGGTGCCGAGCCGGTGTGGTCTCAGTAGTGGATGTGTCCGTGTATTTATTGAATAGTGAGGGTGTGCTTGTTTGTCAGTGTTAGCGCTGTGGCTAGGCGCCGCGGCGTGCTGAATGAATGAGTGCCGTTAGCGCGCTCGCGCTCAGCCCTCCCACGGTCTGTTTCTCAATGTAAACAGATTCAGTACATGTTCACATCTTCATGGGCTTTTTTTTTTAAATATATATATCGGTTATTTTCATTTCACTACTATGCCGCAGAAGTCCAGTGAAAACCTGGGCTAGTTAGCATCTAGACCGGAGCTTTAGTACCGGAGCCTTTACCAGGCTGTGAGAGAGGAAACAAGTCGGTTTTACAATAAAGAAATCCCAAGTGGATGTCGAAGTTCAACATAAATGATCTATAGGTTTAGTTTATATGTATTAATATGGAGCTTATTGTTGCAGGAAGCTGGATAATGAGCTGGGGTTTCGGCTAAAGCTAACAGGCTAGCTAACCTGAGTGAAGTTCAGCAGCTTGTTCACAGAAAAGTAAAGCTTCACTTCATTTCCACCAAACTCTGTATATATCTGAGAGATCTGACTCTCTGGGAGCTTCTAGCAGCTAGACAAGATGCTACAGGTGAATAGGGCAGCCAGAAACGTGACATATTTTTGCCTGTTGGATATTTGCGTATTTGTTATTTTTGTTTTTCTCAGTAAGTGTTGCTCTGAAAACTGACATTTTGTATTTATTTCTGCAAAAGAGGCATCGGGTGCACATACATGTGCACAGATATATGTGGATAGTTAACACAACTTTTTCGACGTTAGAATGATGGTGTTGGTATTCAAGAAAAACCTTTACAGAAAAGTTTATTTGGAAAAAATCAGCTCTAATCGAGAAAATGCCATGCATTGTTAGAAAACAAAAGGTTCTGCCATCTTTTTTCTTGGTAATTCCTCTCTGCTGTTCTTTATATCGTGATAGGAAAGAAAAATCACAAATTCAGAAAGTGATTTAATGCATTTCTGCTCTGGTGAGAGTGGTTTATAAGGTTTCTAAAGGAAATTGATAAACAAATGTACATTGGGAAATCAGGAAGTTTTCAGGGGTATGTGAGAAATGGTTTTCTTTTGAGTTCTTTATGACTTTTTTTTTGTTACTACAGTTTACGAGAAGTCATGTTACAGGCACAGTTTATCCAGAAGTCTGCAAAATAATAAACGTGACCAAAATGCTCCTTTTCTATTTGTTGTCTTGTTTTAAGCATGGCAACATTTACATGGATGAATTGCATTTCTTAATAATTTGAACTTTTTGATCTTGACAGTCCTCTACTGATGGGAATAATGCTCCAAGCCAAGCACCACCTTTTCCTGGAGTCCCTCCATCAGCAATACCCCCGCCTTTTGTAAGTTGCCCTTGATTTTAGTCACTGTTTGTTTTTGAGATGTTATTGTTGTTTTGTTTGTGTGTGTGTTTACATTGTGTTCTTTTATGTATTTCTCCCTCTAAAGATGGGACCTCCTGGAATACCGCCTCACTTCCCGCCTATGGGAATGCCACCAATGGGTCAAAGGCCCCCCACCATGGCTCCCATGCCTGGAGGGATGATTCCTCCACCCATGATGCCCCCGATGGGCGCTCCTCCGATAGGACAGGTAAAGAAAATAGTAATAACTGTCATGTGGTTGCTGATCAGTTAGTAAATGGCAGTCAGAAGAGTGCTCATACCTTGTTCTCATATATTACTATATATCATATAGTATAGTATTATAAATAATTCTCATAATCCTTGGTATATATTCCATTTTACCAATGTTTAAGTTACCATTTGTTTCTACTCTGTGCAGATCAAGTTGTATGTTTGGTTAATCATGAGCTCTGCCATCATTGTTCTTTCCATGCTTTTAATGATGTATTTAGTTTAATCAAGGCTTAGTAATGGCTGTACTGCTTTTTTTTTTTATTTTTTTTTATTTTTTTTTACATTAGTGTATTTGAGTGCAGTTGCCTTCTAAGTCTATGAGCAAAGGCTACATCTCCACGTGCTTGCAATGTAATTTTCAGTTGAGAAGGTGTTGCGTGTTAAACGCTGGTTGTAAGTGTCCATCTCTGCGACACCTTCTGTGCTTTAGATTGACAGCTCATTTCCTTCTTTTCTTCACAGAGAGTAAACTGTAGCTTCGCACTTCAGAAAAGGGGCTTAAAAACCGACACGCACTCATGCTTGCTCTCATGTGTCTCGCACTGTGTATTAATACCACATGGCACTCTGTGCCACACCGGAGAGAAATTAGCAGCTTGGATGAATTTTTCATGAATCTCTTTTATTAGATGCCAGGCATGATGCCACCGATGATGCCACCGATGATGCCACCACGCATGCCAGCAGCGACACTGCAGCCGACAGGACCGGTAAAGTAGCCCCATAGTGCTTTCCCCACTCGTCTCTCAGGTTAAAAATAGATCCTCACAACCTCCAGTGGCGTTGGGATTGGCATAATGAACACAGGGCGTGGAAGGAAAATGTACCCATTAAGATTAGTTAGTCATTTTTTTAACATAGCTATGTTGTGTGGTGCAATATCTTTCACTTGTATTAATAATCATTTTCAAGGTTGGTTGAATTATTTATAACTTCATAAATTCATAAGTATTTGGTTGTGATATTGCTCACATATTACTAAATGGTGTTGAATAAAAAGAAGTCATCCATTTTCCCAGATAAAATCGGCATATAATGCATTATGAAATAAATGATGTATTATCTGCAGTACTTTAGTTGTGGTTTCAGGTCATCTGTTTAAATGCTAGGTTTCTATTCTCAGGCCACTTTTAGACAGAGTGTCATGCACCATTGCCAAGGTTTCTCACATCCCTCGTACTTGTAGCTCAGAACATTATTTTAACCAATTACATACAGTGTAAAATATGTAAGATTCTGTGCAAGTTGATGTTGCTTTTGATCATGCTGACATGTCTGTCTGCAAAGTTTCAGATGGAGATGTTTTATTTTTTTATAGTTTATAGAAATGATTCTCTGTGTATTCTTTCTTGTAGCCTGGTGTTAGTCCTGTGGATACTGGTAAGTCTGCTTAGAAAATAAAAGTGAAATATTTTCTCATTAGAATTAAATTATAAATTGTAACGATTTCTTCTCAACTTGCCCTTTTAGCTACTGCTGCTCCTGGAACTACTGTAAGCAAAATTAAAACACATTGTCCTTAATTACAGACATAACTGCAAAATAACAATAATAATAATTGGGCAGTGCAGAATTGTGGTGCTGGTTGGCATGGTAACATTTTGTCCTTTACAGTGGTCTTTGGCTTTCTGTTTTTGCAGAGCACAACAGCAAATGATTCTCCCTCAGATGACCAGTCTAAAAAGGTCACTACACAGGATGCCTAAAACTCACTTTTGTTTAATCTCAAATAAATTTAATTAAACAAAAATCTTCCCCGAACCATTTAACTTAAAGCTGACAGCTGCTTCAGTCACTAGTGGCACTAATACAATGTGTATGGGCTCCAGCAGAAATCAGTGTGGACAGAACATAAGTCTGTGGATGGCAAAACCTATTATTACAACACGGAGACCAAGCAGTCCACCTGGGAGAAACCGGATGAACTCAAGTCACCTGCAGAGGTAAAGACAGACCAAATACAAACTCTCTTTTTCTCCAGTTTCCCTTGTCCGTCTATTCTTCATTTATCACAATAAGTTTTATTGATCTTTTTGCTCAAAAGACTTTAAAGAGAACTGGTCCTCATGTCTTCAAGTGCAGATCCTGTTGGTTTAGACACAGTACATATTGATGTTGTGTTGCAGCAAATGCTGTCTAAGTGCCCATGGAAGGAGTACAAGTCTGACACTGGGAAGCCTTATTACTACAACTCTCAGACTAAAGAGTCACGCTGGACAAAGCCTAAAGAACTCGAAGATCTAGAAGGTATGTCTTTCAAATCCATTCTCATATTATTTAAAATTCAACAATGAATTCAGTGTTTAAAGTGTTTGTGTTGAGGGCTTAGTCTATTCACAGTACAGTGGGAGAGCATGGGCAGTCTGCTTACATCCTTGTCTTTTGTATTGCACAGAATTGAATGTATGATGGTACAGATATGAGCCTCACGAATAAAAAAAAATTGGTTATAAGGAACCCTAACACTGACCGTGTCATGATCCATGTCACAGATGAGCTGATTTTTATTATTACTTCATCAGATGTTTTTAATATTGGAGCAAACAACAAATCCTGATTTAAGATTTTAAGCATGGTTAAACTGGAAACTGCTACTCATGTTGGTGTCTGTGGCCACTATTACCAGGCCAAGCCTATGCAGTATGCAGTGATGTGCGGAAGCACCATTCTGAGCAAAATTCAACCAATGATATATATGGAGAAAGTGTAATGCTGTCACTATAACTGTATTACACAAGATACCATCACCTCACCATTGAAAAGGATGAACATGAAGACAAGATATTACCCGGACACAAATAGTGTCTTTTTCCTACATTTCATGTACATCCGATTCTTAACTTGAGCTATAAGCTTCTATGTTGCTTGTACAAGCATAATGTTCTGTACAGAGTTATCGAAGAGGAAGAATAAACCTCTTTTATTCTCTGACGATTTGTGTTCATGCTGACGTAATGTTCTAATATGAAAATGATTATGGTGAAGTTAAATTAAATAGCCTGAAGTAGGAATTCTCTAAAGCTGTCCATGATAAATATAATTAGCAGAGCTTACTGAAGTGCAGTATGTACGCGGTACCTTTTTAAAAGTCTTTCTGTCTGTCTTTTATCTTTCAGCAATGATAAAAGCTGAGGAGAATGGGTAAGCCTATTAATATCATCTGAGCTGATGCTTGCATTTCAATTAAAATAGGGTTAAAATCTTTACTTCATAGTAAAGATTCATTGTGTGTGTGTGTGTGTGTTAGGACGGTGGATGTCGTAGCTCCTGGCACTACTCCCACTCTCACGGCTCACACAGATGCAGCACTCACTGTGCCCGCTGTTCCAGAGGCTGATACTACCATAGCAACAAGCGTTGCCGAAGAACAGCCATCACAAATGCCTGTGCAGGGGGGCGAAGGAGGCAGTGAAGCAACCGTGACGTCACCCAAGGACACGCCCACAACAGAGACGCAGGCCAGGTATACATATGCCCAGTACATTGTGTGCCCAAAGAATGAAGAGGCAGTTGTGTGGAAAGTTTTAAAAAGACTCATTGAGCCAGCTAATAACATGAAACTCTAAATATGACCCAGCTGTAATCCACAATTTGCCTAATGGTGTATTCCTAGCCTGTGCCCTATGGTAGTGTAAACTGATCACACTGAGAGCAATCCTTTCCAGCATGGCCCTGGCATGAACCTTTCTTAGTACTCATATGAACTGCCTATAAATTGAAACCCTGTCACGTGTGAAGTGTTTCGCACCGAGCCAAGGTTCAGTGAAAGTGTGTCTTTAGCAGAGCAACGTGGCCGATACAGATGTAGCCCCAGAACCTGGGTAGCTGGTTTAGGTGAGTTAAACCCAGAGTTTCAGTGAAGTCAGGCATTACTGACAGCTGGGTTCTCCGTATAGCCAGTGATCTTGTGGAATTTCTGGAAAAGGAACAAAGAGTAATGTTGCGCATCTTTCTTCCAGTTTCTTATTGCTTTCTTGTAATTGGTTCAGCTATGTAATAGATCTTTAGTTCAGTGGGTGACTAGAACTTTCTGTTGAAATGAAATAAACCTTTACCTTGTAGAGACCCATAGGATTGAATGACTAAAACATCTGTTGACCAAGCACAGTGTAAATCACCAGAATTGCAGTCAGTACTCTGTCTCTCACAATCCCACCTCACATCCACAGAAAGGAAAGCAATTTTTTAAAAGGCCAGCGGTATATGATTACATATATGCTGAGATGGGAAAGTAAATTACTTAGGTGAATAATTTGCTATTAATATTTGAACGCTCTAGAAATGTTCTGGCTGAGTGATAATTGTAATTGGATTAAAGTTTTAGTGGTGTTTTTGGTGCTTAAATAAGAGTGTTTTTTCCTATTGAATAATACCACATTAGAGATACTATTGTTAGTGAATTTTTTGTTTTTATCTTATAACAGTTGTGATAAAGCACCGACAGATCATGTGTAATCAGTATAACCTTAACCATACCCATCCCTACAGTAATGACACATCTAAAGAAGAAAGGCCTGAGCTGGTGAAGAAAGTCTACAAGTGGAACACCAAAGAAGAAGCAAAGCAGGCTTTCAAAGAGTTGCTCAAGGAGAAGGTAGAGCTTTCACTGGGGTGTGTGTGTGTGTGTTCTCTTCTGATTCTTTTTTTTTTTGCCTTTTCTTTGATGCAAGAACATGCAACTCTGTATCCCTGAAATGCATGTTGGACCACTCTCTGATACCCACGAACTCTCTCTCACATCATTCCTCCCCACCCTGCTACAGATATTGCACTCATTTGAGTGATGGGCGCCTGGATGTGCTTCTATATTTAGTGTGTTTTAATTTGATGCACAAAGCTGTGTTCATAGGCCCCTGTCTGCGTCTCCTAAGGGCTCTCTAATTACTCCGACTGTATGATTAGAGGCTTGAGACTCGGGGGCGACCACACAATAGGACGCTCCATTGAGCAGCACTTATAATGGAGGTATATAAATGGAGATCTGAATTTGTCTGGCTTCCTCTTTGAACCTGTCACTTCCTACCCGCCGTCCTCTTTGTCTCTGTCCCCAGCGCTCTGACTCTGTCCTGTCTCTCATCTCATGAGGCATGGGGAGGAAATCGAAAAGGTGACTTATGTAAGGCGCTGACATTTCTAAAAATTATGTTAGTGTCATACACGCCTACTGCACAATTAAGAGAACACATCACCTGACCTCCTTACAGCCACAGAGGAGTTTCTGGCATTTCCATTATTACACACAAACACACTCAATTATAAGAGGAGGTGTGTGTGTGTATATATGTATATGTGTGTGTATTTATGTATGTATGCGTGTGTGTGTGTGTGTGTATATATATATATATATGTATATGTGTATATATATATATGTATATGTATGTGTGTGTGTGTGTGTATATGTGTGTATATATGTATTAATATTATAGTCATCCTTCACCTATCACGGGGGTTACATTCCAGAGCGTGTATATATACACACATGACTTGTTCTTCGAGTGTTTCGCAAGACAAGAAATAATTGAATAAATTTTGACGGTTAATGAGCGAGGTTTTGCAATACAAGTAGTATTCGTCTGCTGAGCCTCAAGTGATCACAACTTCTCTCACTCACTGCAGGATTTTGGCTTCTGGGCTAGCATATACTGTTAATGTGTGTGCTCACTCATCTGTTTAATAACTATGCAATGTCGCATTTCCGCAAAGTCTTCAATAGGAGTCAAAAGCAGCCATCATTGGATAGTTAGCTTGTTAAAGTCGCATGAAAAGAAGAAGATCCCAGTGAGCTGAGTTGTAGTGAAAGTAACACAATAATCCTCCTGCTCTCTCCTGGTCTGTCATGGCACACCCGTTTCGGGCACTCCCAATAGCGATGCATGCCGGAGAACTCGCGCCACTCAAGAATACAGTGCCCCCGTGATTTGTGCCATGCTTGCGTGTCACGTGGATTACTACAGGTGTTCTGCATTAGGACTAATTACATAGACTGACTCGTGAACGCTAAGTTTGCGAAGCATTAGTTTGCATTTCCCCGCGCCATTGCCAAGCCATGCTGTAGTGTTTACTTTGCTCATGTTTTGACACTTGTTTGCATTCTAGTTTCCTTGTTTTTGTTGTAGCCTGACACTTTCTCATCTCCCTCACAGCAGCCACGATAATTTTCAAAGCTAAAGTGCAGGCTATTTTGTTTTATGTATACAGTGGAACCTTGGATTGTGAGTAACTTGGTCTGTGAGTTTTTCGCAAGACAAGCAAAAATGTTTAGTAAATTTTGACTTGGTTAGCAAAAATGACGATTCAATGTCGCATTTCTGCGAAATCCTTAAAAGGAGGCAAAAGTAGCTATCATTGCATAGTTTCCTTGTTAAAGTCGCACAAAAAGTAAAAGGTTCCAGTGAGCCGACAGACTGCAGTGATTCCGTGAGTTGTAGTGAAAGTAACACACAATAATCCTCATCCTCTCTCTCCTGCTCTCTGTCATGGATCTGCTCACGCAGCACACCAGTTTGCCCCAATAGCAGTGCATGCTGGAGTATTCACACCATGCTTGTGCGTCATGAGGGTTATTTCAGGTGTTCTGCATCAGGACTAATTATATAGACTATAAATAGACTGACTTATGAACGCTAAGTTTGTGAAGCATTAGTTTGCATTTACCTTGCTCATGTTTTGACTCTTGTTTGTACTCTAGTTTCTGTGGGGGTTTTTTGCAGCCTTTGATATTCCTGTTTCTGATACTCCCTAGTCTCCCTCACACCAGCCACGATTCTTTTCAAAGCTAAAGTGCAGGTTATTTTGTTTTATGGATTTTTACTTTATATTTTGTATTAATCATTTTTATATAAATATTTGTGGGTTGTGGAACGAATTATCTGAGTTTCCGTTATTTCTTATGGGGAAACCTGCTTTGATATACAAATGATTTGGATTACAAGCACGTCTCCGGAACGAATTATGCTCGCAAACCAAGGTTCCACTGTATTTACCTTATATTTTGGAAAGTGCAAGTTATTTTGTTTTATGTATTTTTACTTTATATTCTGTATTAATAATTTTTATATAAATATTTGTGGGTTATCACAAATCAAGGTTCCACTGTGAGATATATATGTATCTTTATTCTATATATTTTGTGTGTGTATATACATCTTATATATAAAGTATATATGACTTTGATATAGAATTTTTTTTACAGTATTTTCTTTTACCTTAATAGCTATTGGATTTGGTTGATTTAAAAATTTCAAAAGTTTTGACAACTTTTTATTACGAGCAGTCCTTTTTCCAAACCAATATTGGCTCTAGTAGCTGAAAGTAAGTCGGAATGAATTTGGCAGGTCAAACATGAAATCAGTAGCATGGATAGGGAGGCTCGTTTCTGTCCTCTGTACTGCATCACTGCGCTGGATTTGTTAAGAACTGCTCTGTGTTTGTGTCCAGGGTGTTGCGTCGAATGCGTCCTGGGAGCAGGCCATGAAGATGATAATTAATGATCCTCGTTACAGGTATCACATATTGAAATTAATAAGAATAATTATAAGAAATTTAACCCTGAAGCTAATGGAACCTAAACCTAAGCTTCTTGCCTTGATAGTATTGCCTTTATTGGCTTTGTCTTCTACTATTAAGGGGTTTGTGTGTGTTTGTGTTGGCAGTGCCCTGCCCAAGCTGAGTGAGAAGAAGCAGGCCTTTAATGCCTACAAGGTTCAGACAGAGAAGGAGGAAAAAGAGGAGGCCAGGATCAAATACAAAGAATCCAAAGAGACGTTTCAACGCTTTCTGGAGAATCATGAAAAAATGGCTTCCACCACTAGATACAAGTAAGAACTGTGCTCTCAGGGACACGCTGTTCCCTATGATCTTAAATGTTTTAAACAGGAAAGAGATGTTTTAATGTCTTCAGTCCAGACAGCCAGAAGACCATTTCATGGAGAACATACACCGATCAGCCATAACATTGAAACCTCCTGCTTAATTTTGTGTCGGTCTTCCTTGTGCTTCCAAAACGGCTCTAACCCGTTGTGGCATGGCCTCCACAAGACCTCTGAAGTCGTGAGGTGGGGCCTCCATTTCTCAAACTGGCTTGTCCAGCACATCCCATATATGCTTGATCCGGTTGAGATCTGGGGAATTTGAAAGCCACATTGAGCACCTTGTACTCTTTGTCATGTTCCTCAAACCATTCCTGAACAATTTTTGCAGTGTGGCAGGGTGCATAATCATGCTGAAAAAGGCCACTCCCATAAGGGAATGCCATTGTCATGAAGGAGTGCTTTTGGCCTGCAACAATGCTTAGGTAGGTTGTACATGTCAAATTAACATCCACATGAATGCCAGGGCCCAGGGTTTCCCAGCAGAACATTGTCTAGGGCATCATACTGCCCCCACTGGTTTGCCTTTTTCTATAGCGTATTCTAGTGCCATCTTTTCCTCAGGTAAGTGACGTACACAGCCGTCCACCTGACATAAAAGAAAATGTGATTCATCAGACCAGGCCACCTTCTTCCACTGCTCCATGGTCCAGTCCTGATGCTCACATGCCTGTTGTAGGCACTTTCGGTGGACAGTATGGGCGCTCTGAGCAGTCTTCAGCACACACACACAGCAAGTCACAATGCACTGTGTGTTGTGACGCCTTTTTATCATGGTTATTATGAACCTTTTCAGCAATTTTTGTGACAGTAGCTCTTCTGTGGAATCCAAATGGACAGTCTAGCCTTGTGCCCTTCTCCATGCTCTCCATGTGCATCAGTAAGTCTTGGGCACCCAGAACCCATGTTGCCAGTTCACTGATTTGTCTTTCTTTGGTCCACTTTTTGTAGGTACTAACCATTGTATACCAAGAACAGCCCACAAGACCATTTTGGGGATGCTCTGACCCAGTCGTCTAGCCGTAACAATTTGGCCCTTGTCAAAGTCACTCTGATTCTTATGTTTGCCCATTTTTCTTGCTTCTGATGGATCAACTTCAAGAACTGACTGTTCACTTGCTGCCTAATACATCCCATCCCCTGACAGGTGCCATTGTAAAGAGATAATAGTGTTCATCCCTCACCTGTCCTTGTTTTGAATGTTAAGCCTGATCTGTGTAATTACTTATTAAAAAGAAACATGCTCCCTCCTGCTAGTCTGTTCAAACAGGTGAGTAGATTTTCATTTAGCACTTTTCTTGTCTAATATTACATACCTGGTACCTATACCATTGATTTGAAAGAATTTTTTAGTTCATTTATCAAAAATGCATGTACAAAGAGATGGGTCTCCATGTTTTGCAGGAGTATTTGGTGAGGAAAGCATTTGTGAATACAGCGCTATTACTTATGCAGCCCTACATGCCACAGGGAATGTGAGGAAAGCCATGTTTTGCTCACTACCAAGTACATTTTAAAGATGCTAGGATGGGATGCTGTGCATCGGACGTGCATATTTTTCAATCCCATAACTGTATCTTGATTTGGAAGTGTTGTCGGTTTATTCAAAAGCATCCCTGTCAAAATGTTAATTGGAAATCAGATAATCTGTGGCAGAAGCGACTGATAATTCAAGTACATTAATTCATTAATGAGTTCAGTTCATGGTACACTGCTTCCTCCTTTTGGCAAAGAAAAGCACTGCAATATTTTCCTCAGGTGATAATGGGGTGTGTGTGTGTGTGTGTGTGTGTGTGTGTGTGTGTGTGTGTGTGTGTGTGTGTGTGTGTGTGTGTGTGT
>JAQLOM010000034.1:13387901-13401349 GCA_030068315.1 Chrysichthys thysi
AACAGTCATTCCTGAGCAGAACTATTAAATCTTAAGATGGAAGCTTAATTACTATGCATTAGAAGTTCACACACACATTTGGTGGACCATCCAAATGTCCTCAAAAAGCTAAAATTGTTAGATCTTTCTATCCTTGTGAGGACACACACACACACACACACACACATGCATCCACACACAGTTTTCTTTTAACAATGTATCTTTCCCATCGACTCCAGTGGTTCATACATGAGTAAATTAGCAGTAGCTTGCTGTTCTCTTTTCTTGCTTTTGAGAAATAACTGCCCAAAGATTTTTTACTTTAGGAGACAATCTGTTTCCACTTGGCCCCATTTCTAAATGTTATCTCTCCGGGAGAGTACCAGTGTTTCTTTCATTAATCTACAAAACTCTAGCTCCAGTTGTGAACCATATAAAAAGGGAATGCAACAATTTAGAAAAGCAGCATCAATTGTCTAACATGTGAAAAGAAACACAAGTGAAAATCCCCCCCAAACCTGATTATATCAACCCAGATTTCAATTCTGACACATATGTCTGAGTCTTTGGCAGGAGAATATATTGTATGTAAATACCCACACACGGCATGTTTTACCTTCTGATCGTCCTGCTCCATGGCTTCCTGCTCTAGCAGCTTTTCCATCAGTATCTGCTCCTGCCTTTTCCTTTGTTCATTTTCCTCCTCTGCTTGCTAAGGTAAAGAAAACAGCACGCAGTGAATCATTGCACGATCTCCGTGTTATGTACTGTGTTAGATTCCTGCGGTGGCAGCTGAAGTCATTTAGAAGGTGCCTGACTGGCGGGTTTTTACCCTGTATGCCTTCACAAAGCGCACAAACACGGGAAAGAACACTGACGGAGGCATGGTTTTGGAACTCTCCCCAAAAAACTTTACAGCTTCATCAAAAGCGTCCTGAAAGGGAATAACAGTGTCACCAAGAAGAATACAAAACACAACATGCAAAAATTTCACTGATTATTCTTGTGTAAAATAAAACCAAAACCTCTATGGACTGACGGATGGATGTTTAGGTACCTGTGCAATCTTGGCATCATCCTGTATTTTCTTGAGCTTGCTCTCATTGACATGTATGAAGTCTTTGAGGAGCGTGTTGTGACCATGCATGCTATACTCTCTCTTAGTTAGCTCCATTCCTCTTTGGAGCTCCTTCACATCCAGTAACACATTCTCTAAAGAGACTACAACACAGACAGACTAACTCAGAAAAAAATACAAATCTTCCAGAGTATGATCGCACAAATTAGAAAGAAGCGAGATTAAACGTGTGGCATTACATCTAGTGATTTTTTTTTTCTACATACTGTACCTGCTGCTGCTTTTTCCACATAATGGAGCTCATTATAGAACAGTGCCACCTGCAGGTACTTCTCCTTCACTACATTTGCAATGTAGTGCAACAGGGTTATCTTCCTGTCAGTTGATTTGGTATCTATTAACTGAAAACCCAAAACAATATTAGTGTATCAAATACCAAGAGAGGAGTGTAATGGAAAGTTGAAGTGATTCTTACCAAGTCTAAACTCTGAAGTTTGAAGCCGTACACTGCCCCCCTTTTACTGCTGTTCATGTAGTTCCCAAGAGCCAATATAATCTGCAGGTGGAGAAAAACATGAACATTTTAATAAAAAGAGAGTACAACCAGAGAACTGAAAGACATCTCTGGGAAAACCCTACTAAACCACTAACCTCCAGGATTTTCTTGAGTTTCTGTGAAGACTTGATCGACACGGATGCTGCAATAACGGCATGCAGTTGCTGTTGAGAAAAAAAGAAAAAAAAAAAAAAAAGGAGAGAGAGAGAGAAAACATCAAACAGACCTTTAGAACAAAAAACCAAAACAAAACATTTTAGAAGCAGTGAAAAAGGCATGAGTAACTGTCTCTTCCAGCATTTGAGTTTATTGGGAAATTAGCTGTAAGCTTCAGTAAACAGTAAAAAAAAAATAAAAAATAAAAAATAAAAAAACTAAAACATGGAAAATACTGACTGGACAAAAAGAGAATGAGGCAATAGGACAAATGCAGACAAAGAAATAACAGCAGACAGTCATATAAAAGCAACGATGTTTAACACTTACCGGCGTGAGCATTTGCACGCTTTCGTTAAAGTTCCCCACAAACGCCATGATAGTCATCTTCTGCATGAGGCGCTCGATTTTGCTGAACTGCATCATGAAGCGGTCCTCATCGGTGAGGTTTTCCTGGGGCTTTTTCTCTTTCTCATACTGCCGTAACATTTTTACCTCAGGCTCTGTGGGGATAAAGCGCAGGAGACACTCCACAAAGTCCACCGGCAACATCCGCAGGTCAAACCTGAGAGCAGTAAAGAGATGAAGACAGCAGTATGAGCATGTAGGCTCTAGATTTTGGAATAGTAAACAAAACCTAGGGAAAAGTTTGTCTATTTTCATATTTAAAAAAAAGTTATTTTCAGCGTAATATAACTTGCATCTGAATAGCTTTGCAGATTTCCTCTGGAGTCTTGCCCACTTTTCGGAGTGTGATGGCCAGATTTTTGGCCCTGTTGGAATCCAGTAGGGAAACTTTATTAGGGACCTTCTGGATGGACTTCTGCTTGCTAGATGTGACATCAATAGCAGGTCCCTGAGCTCTTGTCTTAAATATCTCCTCAAACTCATCAACATTCAGATCCTAAAGGAAACAAGGGAAACAAGTCATTCTAGTTTCTTCAGCTCTTCATATTGTAAGTGTGCACAGTTTGGTGTAATTCTGTGCGAATTCTGACATCACGTGCAAAAAAATAAACACGAGGTTATATACTCGTGCACAAGTGCACGTAAATTGCATGGGGTATCACATGAGTAAGCACAAATAGCATTCAGGCTGTGGCATAATTGAGGTTAGTGTAAGAATTTTTACCTCCAGTATCCTCTCATCATCGATCTCATTGAAGACAGTGCCATTGATTTGGTTGGGCTTCAGTGCCACCCAGTTAAACACTGGCATCCGGAATTTCGTTTTGATTGGCTTCTTAATCTTCACAGCTGCACGACGTGACAAAAAAACATACATATCTTATACAGGATACATTCACTATTTCACGTTTCAGGAGGACAACTAGATAAATAATGTCATTTAGAAGTGGTGACGGACATTGTGGTCACTGTGGGGAACAAAAGAAAAGGGTAAATCTTTCATATTGACACTGAAGTTCCATGGCAACGATGAGAAATGGGGGCAGTATGGGGAAACAGACTGTGTGTAGAGATGCATTCAGTCGGAGGGAGGTGACAGCGAGTGAATAAGAGTGACTCACTTTCTTGCCACTAACCCTATTATTGGACTGAGTAGCCTTATTGTGGAGAGAATTCAGCAATGTGCACTATGGTACAGACCATAAGACATGATGTAACAAGAGCATCCACCTTATTCAGTGCACATACAGATGGGTAACAAAGGACAAAACAACAATGTCTTAGGAAGGTCTTGGAGAACCATGAGCCACCAGTCACTGAACCCGATTCTACACGTCTCTGGAACTGTACTGGACAGATGAACATGATTTCCCCTCAGATGAGATTTTGATAATGGTGGTGGAGAGCTCTGTCTAACACATCAACCAATTCACAATCTGCCACAGATGTTCAACTGGATTAAGACCTAATGACTGTGAAAGTCATGGCATATGAATAACTTCATTTTATTCCTCATCAAACCAATCTGTGAGTCCTGTGGATGAAGGTCTTATCACCCTAGAAGAGACCACTCCTACCAGGATAGAAATGTTTAACGGTGACCAGTCAGCTACTGGACCCCCTCAGGCCTGTACTGATTTCTTGGTGTGCACCATACCTGCACTCGCCCACCTGTCGAGAATATGGTGAAAGATGATTCATCTGTCAATAGCCCTGTTCCTCAAAAGAAAAAGTCTGTGGCTTTCAAATGTCCATTTATCTTTGTAACCAGGAGTCCATACACTGCACCCTTACTACACTAACCCTCTCTGTGTAGTTGTTGAGGTTCTTGCTGACTATGAACATCTTTCAAGTCACTTACATCTTGTCTTCCTGCCACTTTGATCCAAAATTGAGATAAACTCTACATCATGAAGCATGGTAAGATGTCAGCTACTTAACTGTATCATGCACGTGTTTTTTCTACACTCATTTATTCAGCCTTTTCCTTCCTTATGTGTTACCCATCTGTACATGCCATTTCAGGATCAACATGGAGTGACAGGCCACCATGATGGGATGGATGGATGGAGAAGAATAAGAGTTCCAGCCCACTTCCTGTAAATTATCTGCAGGTTATCAGTCGTGTGCTGCATTTGCCATGCTGTGTCTGTGTAGCAGGCTGCGATCTTGCATTTGCGCAACAATCCACTTGTAGTGGCATGACATCGTGTTTTAACATGCAACGGCACACAGCACACACAGAGTGGCATTTTTAGCCTGTGAACTTTACAAATAATGATTAGTTGAGAGTCTAGATTGGGTGGTAAAATTCTCCAAACTGCCGATGAAACCGAGACACTGAGAGAACGTTATAGAATTGGAATTGTGGCTAGGTCTCGGCTTGTGGATCCCACAGTTTCCTAATAGTTTCATGGATTTCAACTGCCATGAACAAGTACAGGAATAAAGGCCTTGGGTCTCATGGAACATGTGGTTTCATTCTTTGGCATCACATACTGTCATTTGCTAAACTTTGCAAAGTGAGGTCTAGAAAATGTTCCATTTTAGGACTGAGCAGTGATCTAAATTTATGCCTGCCTTCAAGTGGAACAATTCGACGTAAGCTGCCTTGGAGCACCAGAAACTGATGGGAATTCTGTTAATTACTATGCTTTTTGGGACTAAAAATGCCATCTCAACAAATCCTACATATAAAGATGAAACAGTAAGAGAACAACACAGAAAACCTACAGAACAGCTTGATGAGTCCCTCTATGTTGGCAAAAAATAGAAAAGAAACAAAAAGCAAGAGATCAGTATGAACAACAGAAAATAAAAGCCTTCACATGATGTTCAGCTGTCCCCCATTTTACCGTAATCAGAAAAGGTTATGAAAATGTTACACAAGGTTAGTCATTCTTCATTGCTCCGTAAACAGTGCCATGTTTTACAGAGAAAGTTTCAAGGCAAGGCCACCAACATGGTCTCATCGTAGCTGATTTTCAACTCGTCACCCTGAACAGTCAGAGCTCAGTGTTTAAGAACTTGGCCAATATATCCGCATGTGCTTCTCAGTGTTACAGTGTGATTAACAAGTGATTACAAGTGATTCTCGACTTTATGGAAAGGGACTGCTCGGTCATGCTATGGAGAATGTTCATTTGTGTTGCAGAGACAGATCCAATCATACAGGGGACATTTTCTGGGTAGATGGACCCTAGGGATTGCCTTGCCTTGCTTTCAGAGATTTATGTCATTGTTCCTTTAATCCTTTTAAAAATGTAAAAAAGATCGGTACATAACAGTCTGAGAATTCACACTTAATCACTGATGCTTATAATATCTTTGTTTGGTCTAGATTGTGAGCTCAGGCATTTTCCCCCTCATACAGGAAACACTGTCAGTGGGATTTTGTCTTTATTTGACTGCGTGTGAGTCAGTTGCGTCTGACTAAACAGCCTGGCTGGGAAGTTATACAGTGCTATGGGGCAGTGAGAAGGCACCCACATCCTTAGTGATCTTTATCGTGTGCTGCTTAGAAGAGCCATGACACCCAATTTACAGACAATGCTTTAACATTTTGCACACTGTTGTACAACCAGACAGTGAAGCGTCTTAGAAAAACACATGGAGCCCGAGCCATATTGTTTGGCTGATAAAATCCAAGGTTAAAATATTAAGGTTGCACAGACGCAGTGACATCAGTGTACATAATGCTGATAAAGCGTTATGCTTCATCAACCTTATACACCCGCCCGTTCTCTCTGGTCAGCTGATCAGCTGCTCCTAAGCGTACACAAAACTAAGCATAAGCTTTTGCTGCTACGGCTCCTAAAATGTGGAACGATCTGCCTTTTTACATCAGACAAATATCAATTCTCTGTCTGCTTTTAAATCTCTTCTTAAAACCTCTCTCTTCTCCTTGGCTTTCGGCACTTTGTGAGATGCTGACTTAATTTTATTTGAATTCTAATTTCCTTTCATTTTATTTGATTTGGATTGTGTGTGTATGAGCCGGTTTGTTTCAATAAAAGGACTTTTATTCGTGCCTATGTACAGGACCTTGGTCCATTATGGTTGTTTTTAAAGTGCTTTACAAATAAAGCTGGAAAATAGTGTGTATTTTAATGTTCTATTACAAGAAAAATAGATTCAACTAAGGGACACTAATGGCAGACTCATTATCATATGCACATAATGCCATGTGACCATCAGGACCGCTGCCGTTTGTGTTTTCAGTTGTGTATGCTAACACCAACTTGTTTTTTTTTTTCTTTCACAAGAAGATTTGCCTGACACTATTTTCTGTTATTGCTAAAAAAATAAAGTTTCTTCTATTTAAAAACCCGCCTCTTACACTTATACCTACTGGTGTAATTCTTAAAATTGTCGTTTCTGCAGGATGCACATCTATGTTTTCTGAATGCTAAATTGAATACACCATGAAAAATACTAGTTAGGAAGTACACTCGGAGTGGTGACTCCTATTAGTTCTGAGATGCCTGATGAGATAAAAGGGGATGTTGTGACATGATGCCTGCATGCGGAGTCTTTACCTGCGAGACCTGAATTGAAGATTACAGTGGGGGATCCGCAGCCTGGTAGCGGTGGTGCCATGGGTGGTGGAGGTGGGGGAATAGGGCAAGATTCCTCCACATTGACGCCAGAGCCTGGGAGAGGGGGAGGTGGAGGTGGTGGAGGAGGAGGAGGGGGTGGTTCAAGGACAGCTGCTGGACCGTTTGGTACTGAAACATGAAATACGGAGGAAAAAAGAGCCAATGAATGAAAGTAAACAAAGAGATAAAGAATACGGATAAGGGGCGGCAATAAAAAAAAGCTGTAAACACAAGGGAATGACATAAAATACCACAAAAAGAATAAAGCAAAACCAGATATAAAAGAGCACCAAAGAAAGAGAGAGACAGACGGACATGCTATGACAGCCTGCCAGAAGATAGTTCTCCCACTGAGACTCAATTAGCAAGAGCAAATATAAAGTCATTTGCTGTTTGTAATCCACTTGCTGTGTACCACAAAAGAGAACTGCTGGAGCTGATGGCAGCCGTGCCTCTGTCATCATTTCCACTAAAAAGCTTAGAAAATGCTGGAGCAGCATAAACAAACAATGAATATTTCCAATGAGCTTTACTACCGTTCAAACATCAGTGCGCCGCTCAAGATAACTGAGTATTGATGCACTAGTGTAGGATAGGATCCAACTCTCTGACTAAGCACAGAAGTACACCTAAATCACTCACATGATGCAGGCATAGGCGGGGGTGGAGGGGGAGGTGGTGCCATGGACATGCCTGGTTCTACACCGTTACTCGGTCCCACGGGACCCACCACAGCACCCCCGGGTACCCCCATCACACCCTCTGTGCCCGCCAGCAGGCCGTTAATGGAAGGAGCAGAGGGAAGGATGGCAATATCCCCATCTCCTTTCTTCTGGATCTTGATGGTTCCTTGCTTTTCCAGTTCATGAATCTTCTTCTCCAGATTGCACTGCCTCTGAATGGCCTCATCCTTCTCCTTCACCATCCTCCTCAGCGTGTGCACCTGCGAGCTAGCATCCTTGTAGACTTCCTATACCCAGATGTAAAAAAAAAAAAATTACAGCATTCATACGAGTTTCTTTACCTGTTCACCCTGCGGAATGTTTTGCTGTCTTTATATTTCAAGCCAAAGTTTCCTTTCTCTATATAAAAATAAGATTTGGCCTGTAGCGAATCTGAAAACATCGTAAACAGAGACAAAGAGGCAGGAAATGTCTCACCCGTACAGTCTCCAGTTCCTTGTTCTTATGCATTAGCTGCTTCTCCAGTTCTACAATCTTTGCCATAGCTTCATTTTCTGTGTCCTGTAACTTCTCGGTCATCTGCATTGGGAATTTTCAGACATGTTCATAAACAAAAACTAATATTTTAGATTTTTTGACTGATATGGGTTGTGTATCTTGATCCAAGGCTCTCACAGTTGTGTAAATTAAGAGAGCCTTGGATCAAGATCATTTAATAATAATCTTTTTACAAATAGCTGACCATCTGAATTTAAAGTAGAAAACTGTCTGCAACACTCAAAGTAATATGACTAATATTCTTCTGCTGAATTGGTGCATCAACAGTGGAGACACAGCCCAAACAGCACACACTAATGCGATTTTTGGGAACTGCTAATCCATTCGCGCTTACGGCCAAATTAACTATTGGCCTTAGATCAAAAGGTCAGAGGTACAATTTTTTTCTTTCTTTCTTTCTTTCTTTCTTTCTTTCTTTTTAAGAAGTACGTTTCAGCATTAACACAGTCGATTCCTGTGGAATTTGTTAAGTAGGAAATAATCAAACTGAAGTCTTTGGAGATACTTGTACACTGAAATGGTTTCACTTCAAAGCTTTGACATGCTAATCATGTATCTGGGGCACTTATTCATGTCATTTCCTTTGTCACCTGATCAGATGAATTTAGGAGCCATCTTAATTAATCTAATTTGTTTAATAAAGTCCATTGCTTAGCTGGAGGGGTGGGGGGGACCCTCAGGTTTGTTCCCAGAACCATAAGGGGACTTTTAACTACAGGCCAAGAGCCCCACAGGGTGCATGTTTTCAGGCTTTTCCCTATTCCTAACACTCCTTGTTCAGCTTATTAGCTAACCACCAACATCCCCATATGGTTGGTTAGGAAAACCTGAACACATACTTTATATCTTCTAGAGGTACGAACCAATGTTGTTAAACTCTTTCCAGATGACAAGGTTTTAAACAGGCGTATGAATCAAAGACGTTTACGTGTAAGGAACTTTGCTTATTTTTGTTCTCCTGGTCTTAGGGAAGGAAAATGCGATGGATGTCTAAACACGGCACTCACGTGAGACATGCTTTCCTCCAGCTCCTCCACTCGTTCCAGCGCCGCATTCTTCGTCTCGGCATCCTCCAACAGAGCTCCTACATCGAACACGTTATCCAGGTAGGCCTGGATCTGCACCTGCAATTTATCGCTCTCTGTGTGCTTCAGCTTCTACTCAATGCACAGAGACAAGGAAACAAAAGGCGGGAAAAAAGCAAACAGGAGATGAGTGGATCCACAAAAATAGATGAGAAATGCTTTTAATGGGTTGGATTTTTTTCCTTCAGACAAAAGCGCTAAATAAACAAGGCCTTTCTACCACTGTCCTAATGCATACTCACATCCAGGTACTCATCCAGACAGAGTTTAGTGAAGTCATACTGTAGATGCACTCTGAAATTCATATCTTCTACTGAGTGGACCACAATGTTTATGAACTGCATGCACGCCACCTGGAAGGTAGGGGAAAGCTGAACATTTATAGGTAGAATGGTAAAGAAGAAACACACATACTGAATGGTGACCAAATAGGGTGTGCCTAGTTACCATGGCCAGGGTAGTAAAGCATGCAAAGTATATTCAGCAGTAAGCAAACCCATATTAATTTACTTCACTAAAACTAACATAGATAGTTTTTTTTACATGACAATAATTAAATAAACAATAAAGGAAAGAAAAAATAACTCTTGCACTCAAGATCTAAGATGAAACTGGATGACAAGACATAAATGGCAGTAAAATGCTGACCTGACATACATGATTACACAAACAAATTAACTCCTGCATGCTGCTTGCTAATGTCTTGCACCTGAGCTTGTACTCACTGCCTCCACTGAATTGTACTCACAGGCTCCAGGCCTGCCTCCACTAAATCGTGTGTATCCTAAAGCTACAACTGTGGTTGCAAAAATATGGAACAAGTGCATGTGATGATCCCATTCCAAAATCTCTTATCTTAATCTTTTATCTCAGGTATATGTAGGGTAAAACATGATCCTATTAGAGAAGCACTGTTAAATTATGCCAATTAACCTATGAAGGAGCTTCGGCATATTACACATACTACACTGATAACAGAGTGAATTTGGAAATTGCTCTCACCTTTACATTTAAGAGGGAAGTAATACATGGGAAATCAGTGTATATTTGGAAACACACACTACATAGCCAAAAGTATGTGGACACTTGACCATTACACAGACACGTGAGCCTGCCCCATACTGTCACCAGCATCTTGAATGTCTTTGTGTGTTTTAACATTACAGTGCACATTCACTGGAATAAAGGGGCCTAACCAAAGGCTGTCCCAGCAAGACTATGCCTCTGTGTACAAAACGAGCTCCATGAAGGGAAGACCAACTCCATATTAATGCCCATACTTATTCACAAAGCACACAGGTGTGTGACGGTCAAGTGTCCACGTCCTTTTGGCCGTATACTGTACACAGAACATATCAGGGAAATTTAACAGGGAAAAAAGGCGATCAGGTTACATGGACTAATACTAATACTAATACCAGTTTAGACTCTGACCAAACTGGCTGCAGTTTCATTAAATAAAGGCCAGACTAAAACAGAAGTAAAGCTATTAGGTGTTTTCATCAAAAGTCTGAGTCAAAAGGAACACTGTAACAAAACAAACTAATAAAAAAATACAGACGAAAGAAGGCACAAAGGGGCCGCTTCTTGTTTGTCGAGGGCGTTCCTCATACATGAATGACTACAGGACAGTGAGCTGACACAGACTTGTGAATTTAACACACAAGAACTAAACGCACACAGGCCTGCTCCTCTGTGCCCAAGCTATGACAAATGAGTTGAGCTGTATTTTATGGTTTATATATAAGCGACACAATTCAGCAGAAACTAGAAGCGTATTTACTGTGCAGGAACAATCTACTAATACAAACTGAATTTACAAATTAAACGGTAATTAAGGATTTAAAAAAAGAAGCCGGTGGCAGTTGCCTGATAAGGGTTTGGATAAGTACCATGAAGTCAATGTTATTGTCCTCATTCTTGAAGTAGTCCATCAGTTTCTCAAAGCGTTGATTTTCTGAACAAACCTTCAAAACAAAGCGTTTTCTTTAGAACACGTGTGCAAAAAGACAAAAGCCCCACATAATCTATAATGAACAATAAGACAATACAAAAAAAAGACATAGTAAATAATACATCTATAGAACAGTATGTTTTGTTTAAACTTGCATGTGCAATGATAACTGACAGAGTAGCCCACATCATCTCCTTGCCAACAGCTAACTGCACACTCTCATACAAAATATCTATGCATCATGAACTTCACTTTAGGTAAAAGAGGCAAAGCAAATAAAATGAGAAATGACAAAATATGTGACATATGAAGTTAAACGAGGGCAGTAGTAGCTCAGTGGTTAAGATGTTGGGCTATTGATTGGAAGGTTGTGCATTCAAATCCCAGCACAACCAAGCTGCCACTGCTCAGTGCGTGTAGGAATGAGATAAATGTAGGTCTCTCTGGATAAGGGTGTCTGCCCAATGCCATAAATGTAAATGAAATAAAGAGAAAGATGATATATCTAGAGGACAGGACTTTCTCCCATGAAATGTTAAAAATAATAGTGATATGGAAACAGTGTGGCTCTGTACCTCTTTAAAGTTATCAAAAGCAGCAAGAATGATCTCATGCCCCCCTCGGACTAGACACACAGCAGCCAGCAGCTCCAGTACTAGCGCTTTCGTCCTGCAAAACACACAAACGTGCAGTGGGAGGAGACAATATCAGTGCTGTACTTAATTATTTCAAGTTTATGTCTGAAATCAGATTACATCAGACAGCAAACACAGCAGGGGTTTTTAAACTGGCATGAATACTACTGTTGTATCAATGGGAAATGCACTGATAGAAAATAAGTCAGGAGGCTGTGCACATGCAAAACTGGGCACACCCACATACACAGACTGGGAGACTGTCCTGTTGCAGCTGTTGATCTTTATGACCCTGCAGGAGGACCTGCCTGAATGAGAGCGTGGCACATGCTGCGAAAGCTCAATTACAAAGCAGGTGTTTTCAATCTCTCTCTCTCTAAAACACTTTCTCTCTCCAAGAAAGACACACACACCCACCCACACACACCATTTACAATGCTTTACCTGGGGTTCTTGTTGTTAAGACTTAGTGCAATTTCATTCACAGCATGAGGGTGGGACATAACCATGTTGAAGCCATACTAACAACAAAAACAAAGAAAGAAAGGAAAAAAACGTGAGCGATGCATTAATGAGCACAGGCGGACGCCTGAAATTGAATTAAACACCAAAACTGAAAAATTGAAAAATGACCTGTCAAAGCATAAACAAGAGAACACAAAGCCTTTGTCAGCATATTATATGCACATTCTTCTGTGTGCGGCGTTCACCTGATAGTTCATAATCGCTCGTAGGCACATGATGCACACGTGAACGTCGTCTTTCTTACACAGCAATCTTGAGTTCTTCAATGTTCTTCTGCTGGGCAATGTATTACATCTGAGAAGAGAGTTAAGAGCGGAGGGGGAAAAAACGTTTCACAAAACACTGAAGGGATAAATTGCTGACCCGCTAACAATCAGATTCAATTTGGGTTTAAAAAAAACAACACACATTTCAGAACAAAACTGTTCAAATGTCAAGAAGAAACAGGCTCAGAGAAAACCAGACAGATATCACAATCTAACACTAAAGCGCTGCATGGTAGGGGACTGACAAATGTTGTCATGGTGACAGCAGTGGAATCTAAAGTAAAATATAATGTTTATTACACTCTGGAGCCTGCCAACCCACCGGCCATAGCTTAAATTACGGCCAGGACATTAAATGCAGTAGCCTACAAACAGTGGTGCCTCTGCTCAGTGGAGGGTATTGTCTTAACTCGAGCAGCTTCACACACATATCACTTGCGCTGTGCACAATAGCCTCAGCATTGACATGCATGGCAGAGGGCTGTGGTGCTTTGTAAAGGCAGAATGAGCCCAAGGCTTTAATGTGCAATGCAGGGGCGCATAAACAATGGTTAAACAAAAATGCAAAAACTCATGCACACATGGAGAAATGCACACGAACTGAACTTTCACACACATACAGACTTAATGCATATTAACTATTCAGTGCACGTCAGCTATTCAGTACATACATTCATGGTCACTGACATAAACATTAATGTAGCATATGAATGCTACGCTACACCCAAAACTACTCTGAAACTTAAACCCAGTAACCCATAGGAGACTTTCTGACTCTTGTAGTTCCATGAAATAAAACCTAATGTATAAAAGCAGTTTTCCTGATGAGAACCAGACACACGTCCAAGCATGGTCAAAACGGTTAAATATTCCACTCCTTGAGATATATAGAGATATAAACACACACACACACACACACACACACACACACACACACACACACACACACACACACACACACACACAC
>JAQLOM010000034.1:13415251-13426761 GCA_030068315.1 Chrysichthys thysi
ACACACACACACACACACACACACACACACACACACACACACACACACACACACAGGTGCTCCCCGAGTTACGATGGTCCGACTTATGATTTTTCAAAGTTACGATGATGATTGTGATCCGCTAAAAATTGTAATTCGCAGGCAGGCATCACTGGCAGGCCGGTGTAACAGCGTATGACGTACTCGGACATTCAGATGACACACAGAAATGCCACACTCTCTCCCATAACTCAGAGTTAACTTGTGTATCGGTGTACTGTGCAGTGCATTACCTCGGGTAGTTTTGGGATTATTAACTGAGCAGCTTCAGCGGTGGCTGTCTGTAGACGGAGCTCAGTATTTGTGTAGCGGGGTGTCGCTACATATATAAACAAAACCTAGAGTTTAGAACTGTATATTCATGCTAAAACAGAGCAGAAAGCATTGCGATTCCTTCCAGACTTAGATATATTAACACTAACACGTGGATATATTATCGTTATGTTAGAAAAAGTCATGCATTTTGAAAAGTAAGATCAAGGTGTCTTTGCTGTAACATGCGGTCATGTTGTTAAACACACTGAGTGCTTCTGGAATGCACTTGCTCACCCAAAGCACGCTAGCTACTCTCAACCTGACTCATTTTTATTATTGCACTGTAAACAATCAGTATTCTGATTCTGGCCAACCAAATGACTGAACAGCACTATTCAGTGGCACTACAACAGTCAAGACAAATAACACATTTACTAGCTCAGTAAGTAAAAGCTCCAGTGTGCTGCCTGTTTTGGTTGCCTGGGAACTGAGTAAGCTGAAACATGGTAGCTAATGTAATAGATTAATGTACGGAGAGCTAGTTTGCTAGCTAAATGGATTAATACAAACTACAGGACCGAAATATGATCTTTATCCTCTTCTAACAAAGTTTCTAATGTAGCACACTGGGTTTGGGTGTTTCAGCTACAAGCTGCGATGTTCTGTCCTCACATTACAGATAACATAATATTCGAGCCTGGTAAATGTCTTTATTTTCTGTCAACAAGTTTAACTGTGATGTGTGTGCGTGTGTGTGTGTGTGTGTGTGTGGTAAAGAGGAGTGCTCTCTGAGTTCTGCTTTGCTTGGTGTTGTCCTACAACGATTTCAGTGTCGCAGATGAAGTTCCAGTGTTTTGTTAAAGGTGTAGTGCGCTCGTGTCATCTCAGTCATTTGGTGTAAGGTGGTCGGGACAGCCATCTTAAGTCAGTCATTTTCTCTGCTTGACTTTCTGATAAAATCTGCCATGTTTAATGTTATCTTAATCTTGGCTCATGCAAACAACGACCCTGCAGGATGTGGTAGCTCAAAGGGTTAAGACGTTGGCCTAATGATCGGAAGGTTGGGAGTTCAAATCCAAGCACCACCAAGCTGCTCTGGATAAGAGTGTCTGCCAAATGACAATAATGCAATAATGCAATCAGTCATTGCAAAATACATAGTCACTTGAAAAGTCATTTGGTGTTAAGGCCGTAATAAGTCTGTGACTTTAGATGTGAGAGGATGTCAGATTTTACTCTTTGAGATTCAGAAGCATGTGCTATAGTTACAGGAACAAGGTGTGGCACAGCCCTGTGAAGTGCATTACATTTCAACATGCACAACAAATGAAACCTACCTGTCTGCTGATCAACTATGAATAAAAAAATTCATAGTGCACTTGCTTGGTATGAACATAAATTCATATGTCTAAAATGTATTACCAGAATTTAGATATTTCACTTAAGCTGCTTTGGGACAAGGTTCAATGTTAAGAGCACTATAAAATAAAATGGAAATGAACTGAAACTCTGTTGTCCCTGGTGCCTGGGCTCCTGGTTTTCTACCTTGGTATAATTATTCAGACTGTACATGGTCTCTTTCTCGCTATTTAATCCCAGTTTTTCAATTAAAGACTCTTCTCTGTTGAACCTCAACTTGGCCTTCAATAATTAGTCAACATCTTTCCCATTATCAACGAGAAAGTTAAACAATAAAAGGTTTATAGTTAATACATCATTCATTGAGGTAAACATAGTGGCCTATAAGTTTTGTTAGTTTGTGGTCACACTGTAAACGACATTCTAGGCAGCAGACACATTTGCTGTGCTACAGAGAATTTGTTCATTCGTGTTCAATGCCGTAACTGATTTTTATTTCTTTTTCTGAAAATGCTGATTCCATTATTAATGGCGTTATCTGGGACAAATGTCAGAAACATGACACGGCTGGACTTAATCTACTGATTTGGGCATGGTCACAGCACATGACTAAGTTAATGTTAACTTAAGCTATAAGAGGATTTTATTGCCAAAATATTTCTGAGAACAGCTCTATTTTGGAGGCAGAATTAAATTCATTTGCTCTAAAAGCCAATGGTACGAGAGTACTTTTCAAACATTACATTCGTCCCACAGTTTCACAGTTTCAATCCACAAAGTACTGTTTGTGAGCTGTATTTCAAACCCTGTGCTCATTTCAAAGTTCTTTTAATATTGATGCTCTTCAAATACAGTAGGTTCTTAATTTTGTGCTGTATTTCTCTTAGTGGTGCTGGTCCTGGTGCTCTACCACCCTGGAGTCTAACATTCGGGCGTCCCAAAAGCACAGATTAACACAGAACTGGTGTGTTACATTAGTGCTGAAAACAAATACAGGTGCTCCCCCAGTTATGAAGGCCCGACTTATGATTTTTTGAAGTTACGATGATTTATTTAGAAAATATTTAAAATTCACGGGCTGGCATCGCTGGCAGGCCAGCATAAAAGCCTATTATGCTTTATTATTATAAATGCGGATGTTCAGATGACGCCCGGAAATGTCACACTCTCTTCCATAAGGGGCAGTGGTAGCTTAGCGGTCAGGGCATTGGTCTTTCAATCGGAAGGTTGCGGGTTCAAGGCCCAGGACCAACAAGGTACATTGAGGTACCCTGAGCAAGGTACTGTCCCCAAGCACTGCTCCCCGGGCGCTGTTCGACTGCCCCCTGCTTCACCTGGTGAATGGGTTAAATGCAGAGAAGTAATTTCACTGTGTCACGCTATGCTGTGCTGTGGTGTGTTTCACGTGTGACAGTCACTAGTATCATCATCGTATCATCATAACTCAGAGTTACCTTGTGTATCGGTGTATTGTACAGTGCATTACCTCGGGGTTTTTTGGGATTATTAATGGAACAGCTTCAGCAGCGGCTGTCTGTAGCCGGAGCGCTGTATTTGTGTAGCAGAGTGTCGCAGCTGGACGGAGCTCAGAGACACAGTGCTGCGGCCCACATCACATAGGTGTGTGGATCTATCTGGTAAACTCTCTCTTTTGACAGAAATGTGATTTAAATGAAATCTCGCTTAAATGTTAACTTGCCCCACAGCATAAAATATCAATCTCTTTCTTAACCTGGCACACAAAGAGCTCGTAGATCCATGGAGCATGACAAAAAACTCTACAAAATAAATATTAAAATAACTGAACTTCAACTGATAACATAAATACATATTCTTTAAAGGTAAAACAACACAACAGGACTACACAATCACTCTTTTTACCATATTAAAACTTTACAATTCATTTTCAGCACAAGCAGCATTAAACACACCCCTCTGCCTCAACCAGGAAGTAAACAAGGGAATTCCGCCGACAACACGGCAGTCTTAAAGTAACAGTACCCAGAATACACACACTTCCAAATTGCACTTTTTTCTTAAATGGGACTGTGGTCTGAACACAAATATTTTATCTAATCAAATAAAAGAACATTTGAGATGTTGGTGAAGTTCCAAACAAACAGTTAAAAACAAAAAATATTATTAACATATCATTTTAACCTGGTTACGTAAGCTGAGCTAAAATAAGCTGAGATACCTAAACTAGGCTAAGTGGTTCAACACAGTTGTTCGATATTTTCGACTTACGGCGAGTGTAACCAAACGCATATCCATCGTAACTTGACAGTAGATTACCAGGACCTCTCTTGGCCATGCTTCCAATAAAGTATATAATCCAGAAGCGATTTTTATTCCCAACACGATCTTGTGAGCTAGTTAGGTAGCTGGCTAGAAACATTCTTGATAACTGGTATGCATATTTATTTTTACTAGTGCTGTTAAACTGAATTAAAAAAACAAAACAAAAACAAAGCTAGCTAGCTCCATGAGGTATACAATCGATGAAATCTGTTAACTTCTAGTGTTTGTTTGTTAGCTCACTAGGTAACTAGTAAGCTAGTTATTATTATCCAATAACATGCTGGACCTCAAACTTGCTGGTAGTTTAACTATTTTTTTGAAGGGATGCAAGGTACAAAGTGCGTCAGCTATTAAATGGTGGAAACGTGTGCTGCCTCCAGGGCAGTTTTCATGAACAGTTCCGCCTAATGGTTGTTATGTAATAAATATTGTTCTGCCTCTGAGGAAGCGCTGCCTGCAAAACTATACTGACCTTGACCTTTCACATCATTTTTCACAACCTTGTTGATGTTTCAGCAAGTTGTGTTTGCTATTCAGATTTCACATTAACGTGCAACCCTAAATCAAACCTGACTTTTTACATGAATCATGGATTAATATCCATTTTTTTATTCACAGCAGATTCCCCTCAATTTCTAGCTACTTTTGCTTTTCCATCTTTGCTGTAACCTTTTGTTTTTCCTTCCCCTCCCCCTTGAGTGAAACACCTGGTCATACTTTCTCACATTACTGTATTTGCTTAGTGTTTCCTGAGCCTGGTGGAGAGTGAGAGGAGCAGCCAGACACCGTCTGTCCCACGGCTAAAGAAAAGCCTCCTCTCCGCTGGCCAGACAGTGTGAGATGAGAAAACCACCAGGCAAACAGAAGAGATGACAAGAGACCGGTTAATTAAATACTTGAACATAGCATCAAACCGACTTCAGTTGAAGCCTGCTAACATTCTTGAACTGTATACTGTCCCAAAAGCGAGCATATTGCACATCAGCATGCACGGAGAAATCAGTTTCTTTGGTCCTGGATTTTTCAAATTTACAGAAAACTATTCTGGGATTCGCAAACTTTTCTCATTCAGCTTTGGCTCAGGACAGGACAAAGTGAGAGCTATCCAGGCAAGCCCTAGAGTGAAAGGTTATCTCCAATTACCCACAATCCTGTGCAGGCCTGGCTGGCCGTGTTAGTTTCATCCCCTAATTAGTGCAGTGTATTTCTGTAATCTGGTGAGTGTCTGTGGGTGCACAGATGTCCCTCGTCTGTTTTGGGATAAGCTGTGTAATCCTCCCTTCATCTGCCGCTGTAGGATCATAAGATGAAGCACGTGATGTTTTATTTCTGTGGATTCGATCAAGTTGTAGTCTTACAAATATAGACTCTCAAATATTAGACAAAGGATGTATATTTACAAAAAAACAAACAACAGCAAACAAAAACCCCTAGCATTAGCCTGGTTCATAGTTGCACAGATCAATTGCAAATACAAGGCTGGTTTTACATTTCGTTTGGTTTTGTATGATGAAGTTCAAGGATGTCAGTATATCGTCTAATCCTTTTATCCACTGTAGAGCTTATCTTATTGCTTGTACTGTATTTTTCCACCTCACCCCAGTCTGAGTATGGAACGGTGTCCTTTCCACTCCTGCCATTCAGCGACAGAGAACCTTAATAGAAAAGCAGTGAGATCACTGTAAGCCAAATATCTCTTCCACCTGTAGCAGCTGCTAATCCCATTCACTTTGACAGGCAACGATAAACCCCTCTTTGTTAAAGCTATGAAACTTGAGCTATAATGGGTTTGCTCGTTCTGCAATTGCAGTGGCATTCATGTCTCTCTATCTGCCACTCTATCTATCTTTAATTTACCTACTCATACACCCACTCATAAAACCTAATTAAATCCGAAAACAGCACCATATCTGCAACTCCATGCAGGACGTCTAGACTACCGGTTCTTTTTAAGGTCAGTGAATCAGCTGTAGGCAGAACTATTTATAGTTACTTACAGTGGACGGGTTGTAGAACTGACACCGTGTATTTCCGCTTTTCATATATAGTGCGGTGACATCAATCAACTTTCCTATGATTATGATCTAAAATGAAACATCAGAACTCAAAACTGTAGCCAGCAAAAAAAGATGATACTTGAAGAAACCATGGCAGCACAGTCAACAGCTGTATGGTATATACACTATATGGCCAAATGTTTGTGAAAACTTGATCACCACACTTATATGTGCTGTTTTAATAACTCCTTTGGGAAGGCTTTCCACTAGATTTGGGAGCGTGTTTGTGGGAGTTTGTGCTCATTCAACTATAAGAGCATTAGTGAATTCAGGAACTGATGTTGTGTGAGGAGATCTGGGGCACAGCCGGCATTCCAGTTCATCCCAAAGGTGTTTGACGAAGCTGAGGTCAGGGCTCTGTGCAGGACACTCCAACTTCATCAAACCTGGCAAACCATGTTGGAACAGGTTTGTGCCTCTTAGTTCCAGTGAACTCTACAGCATCCAGTGACATCCTACGTGACTGTGTGCTTCCATCTTTGTAGTAACATTTTGGCGAAGTGCACATATGGGTATGATGGTCAAGTGTCCACATTTTGGCCATACACTTGTAACAGATTTGTCCAGTTTCAAATCAGAAACCTAACACTGTCAGCTTGTGTGACATTTTGGCATGGCACTTAAAGCACAATGAAAATCTGACTGGATTATTTTTACATGCGAAGATGGAATAATGCAATTATTATTGAGGAATCTCTGGAATTTTACTCATGTCTGAATCCATTTCGAGTCAAAGGACCTTTAGAAACATCCCAGGCAAATATATTCCATCTAAACGGACATGGTAGGAAAGATTTTGTTATAGCCTGCATATATGTTAATGATCACCCACTCCTACAACAAGCAGCTATAATGAATGTCAAATGAATGTAGCACACTTCTGATGTAATGAGCATGCGTACACCCTGAAGACACTCCCATTGACCGGAGTTACTTTGCATGTCCTCCGGCAATGCTATCTAACAGACAAATGCACAGGAATCTTGTTCCATCTGAATAATACTTCACAGCCTCCTAATAATTGGGGGAGGCCTGTTCTGACATGACAGATGTTTTAAGTGAGGTGTAAGCGCTACTCTGTGTCGGCCCAAGCAGCACAGATTACACACTATCTGTCCACAGCTGATGGCCACAGACTGACAACCTGGCACAGAGTCACCCTGAGGGCATAATGAAGACATCTACACAATGAACTACTGTTAGTGCCAATGAACTGTCACTGACAGACCTATTCAGTCATTCAGGAGGCAAACTGCTAGGTGGTACTTTTTATGCAAAAGAGAGAGAGAGAGAGAGAGAGAGAGAGAGAGAGAGAGAGAGAGAGAGAGAGAGAGAGATGATAAATAATTGCTATTCTCTAACTTCTGTCTGGCTTCCTTCCAATCCCCTGCTGAAGTTCACTTGCACTTGACACCTTTGATATTATTAGAATCTAGCATTACCATATTTGCCCTACCATCTTGAGCTCAAATCCTAAGTTTTATTTGAAAGCTGTGGTTTTGAAAAGCACATCCAAAATAATAATAATAATCATATAAAATGTTCTGCCCCCTTGGCTTCTACCCATGGATGAGTGTGGCTTTGTTGGAAGTTAGTCGATCCCGTTACACTAGGAGGTTGTGTTGTGTTCTCTTGTTCTGTTTCAGAATAGATACTTTATATGGACAGGCATAAACAGGCGCTCCCCAAGTTACGATGGCCCGACTTATGTTTTTTCGATGTCTACGTTTCAATGACTATTGTGATCCACTAAAAATTGTAAAATATTTAGAAAATATTTAAATTTCGTGGGCAGGCCAGCATAACAGTGTATGACATACGGAGACGTTCAGACGACGCCCGGAAGTACGCGGCCGACAACCAGAAATACGCGGACGACACCCGGAAGTACACACCCGGAAGTGCGCGTTCGATGCTCGGATCACTCGCCGATGATGCTTCACTCTCTCCCCTAGCTCAGAGTTAACTTGTGTATCGGTGTCCAGTGCATTACCTCAGGGTTTGTTGTGATTATTAATGGAACAGCTTCAGTGGCGGATGTCTGTAGCCGGAGCTCACTATTTGTGTAGCGGGGTGTCGCGGCTGGAAGGAGCTCAGAGAAACAGTGCGGCTGCATACATCATACAGGTGTGTGGATCTATCTGGCAAACTCTCTCTTTTGACAGAAATGTGATTTAAATGAAATCTCGCTTAAATGTTAACTCGCTCCACAGCATAAAATATCTGTCTCCCTGTTAGCAAAACAGAGCACATAAAGAGCTCGTAGCACCGTGGGGCATGATACAAAACTCTACAAAATAAACACTAAAACGAGTGAACTACAACTAACATAACTACATATTCTTTAAAAGTAAAACACCACAACAGGACTACACACTCACTCAGTTTACCATATTAAAACTTTACAATTCACGTTCAGCACGAGCGGCATTAAACACGCCCCTCTTCCCCTTCAGGAAGTTAACAACAGCATAAAGGAGGCGGTCTTATAGTGACAGGGCCCAAAATACACACACTTCCAAATTGGGCTTCTTTCTTAAATGGGACTGTGGTCTGAACACAAATATTTTAACTAATTAAATAAAAGAACATTTGTGATGTTGAAGTTTCAAACAAACAGAAAAAACAATAAATTACGAACATACAATTTCAGCCTGGTTACATAAGCTAGGCTAAGCGGTTCAACACAGTTGTTCGACTTACAATGCTCTCGACTTACGACGGGTGTGGCCGAACGCGGACTATCTATAATTAGCCCCAGGAAACGACCTGGTGGCAGATACAAAACTTTCAAAACGAGACGCTGAGTTTATACATTCCAATTCGCCCACACTCCGTCTGCAGGGAAAATGAGTTGTTTGGGGAAACAAACAACGCTCTTTCAAGCGATAAGATACACCTCCGTGTACCGCTAATGAATAATTTGATTTAATAATAATAACAATAATAATTCCCACCCCATATGAATAAGGCTGTGCTGGGCATACACTCTCTCCTGTGTTAATCACCCTGACGCTAACCAATCATGGACTCGTGGATGTGGAAGTGTGCGGACAGCGCGTCACACTGCGTTGCGATGCAGAGGTTTAGAAAACGTGTGCAGGTGGATTCAGACATGGTGGAAACAAGTGAAAATGAATAACAAATGGATGAGAAAACAGGGGGGGGGCACAGTGATGCAAGCATTAGAAGTTAAAAAAAAAAGAAAAAGAAAGATCAACTTTATTCACTCTGAATCCTGTATTCACTCTTCGCCTGTTATCAACTTTAGGTCATGCCTATGTCCTGAACGCGATGTGCATTTACCGACGAGTCTCCCTTTACGTCTTCGTTACGGTAGCCTTGAAGCTCCGGGGCAAAAACCGACAGACGGCGACCACATCGGGGATAATCAAGTGGAGCGTTTATTCATAGCTTCTGAAACCAGACACAGCTTTCAGATGGGAAACGAGCAAAGCTTTGATGTACTAATGGCTCGATATTTGGCCGTTTGCATCATTCAGAACACACACACACACACACACACACACACACACACACACACATCTAAAGGTAGACATAAAAGTCCGTCTTGGAGATGTCAGACTCATCAAGGTGTACGATCCTGTTCATAAAGTTTTATTAAAAGAAATGAAAAATTATATCCAAATGAGAACAGGATATGGAAGTAACGAAAGAAAAAATAAAGAATAAATGGGGAAATAGAGGAAGTTAAATTCAAATGAAATAAAATTAGACAAGAAAAGAACATGTAATGAGAAAACAAGATAATAAAAATAAAATAAAATAAAAACAAGACGAAAAAAAAAATGAACAGCTGAACACTTAGACAGCGTTTGGACCGTAGTAGCACATCTACTGCAGAGAGTGTGTGTGTGTGTGTGTGTGTGTGTGTGTGTGTGTGTGTGTGTGTGTGTGTGTGGAGTAACTAACACAGGCTGCATGTGGTGAAGACAGCATGCTATTTTTAGTTCACTGCAACAGGAAGTGGTGTGTGCGCGTGTGTATGTGTGTGTATGTGTGTGTGTTGTAGCATGCAGCAGCCAATCAGAGTGTCTCTTCAGGCCGTTTCCATCCTCAGACTCTGTTCTTCCTCACAGTGCTGATATTTTTTCTCAGTGAGGAGTTCATCATCCGAGAGGAAGCCTCACCTGTCACCTGCGCTCCTCGGGGTTTCAATAAACACAGGATGTGGAAGTTATCTGTGTGTCTCTCCAATGTCCACAGTCACAAAGGCGTGGCCTCTACAGCAGTCACTTCGTGATGGAGGCATGGCTTCTACAAGTCATAAAGGAGGCGTGGCCTCTACAGCGGTCACTTCGGGATGGAGGTGTGACTTCTACAAGTCATAAAGGAGGTCTGGCCTCTACAGCGGTCACTTCGGGATGGAGGCGTGGCCTCTACAGCGGTCACTTCGTGATGGAGGCGTGGCTTCTACAAGTCATAAAGGAGGTGTGGCCTCTACAGCGGTCACTTCGGGATGGAGGCGTGGCCTCTATAGCTGTCACTTCGTGATGGAGGCGTGGCTTCTACAAGTCATAAAGGAGGCGTGGCCTCTACAGTGGTTACTTTGGGATGGAGGCGTGGCTTCTACAAGTCATAAAGGAGGCATGGCCTCTACAGTGGTCACTTCGGGATGGAGGCGTGGCCTCTACAAGTCATAAAGGAGGCCTGGCCACTACAGCCATCACTTAGTGATGCAGACGTGGCCTCTACAGCTGTCACTTAGTGATGGAGGTGTGGCCTCCACAAGTCATAAAGGAGGTGTGGCCTCTACAGCTGTTACTTAGAGATGGAGGCGTGGCCTCCAACAGTCAAAAGAGGCGTGGCCTCTACAGCGGTTACTTAGAGATGGAGGTGTGGCCTCCAACAGTCAAAGGAGGCGTGGCCTCTGCAGCAGTCAGTCTCAGTGCTAGAGGCGTGGCTACTGTAATACTCAAAGGAGGTGTGGCCTCTGCAGCTGTTAGTCAATGACAGAGGCGTGGCCTGTGTAGTTGTCATTTAGTAGGCGTGGCCTTTATAGTTGTCAGTCTCAGCAATGGGAACGTGGCTCCTGTAATAGTCAGAGAGGAGGCGTGGCTTCTGCAGCTGTCAGTCTCAGTGACAAGCGCATGAATTCTGTAATAGTCAACATGCGGGCGTGGCGTCTGCAGCTGTCAGTCTCAGTGATGGAGGCATGGCTTCAGTAATAGTCAGGAGGGAGGCGTGGCCTAATCTGACTGTGTGGATTAGGACGCAATCAGATGTATTTGAGCCAATACGGTCATTAATACACTGTGTGTGTGTGCGTCTGTCTGTCTTCCTGGCTAAACACAGCACTGAACAGCAAACAGGTCTAGACAAGAAAAAGACAATAGAGAGGTTGCCTGTGTGAGTCAGGTCTTTGGACAGGTGTGTGTGTGTGTGTTGAACATGTCCAAGCAGAGAAGAGACAGTCCACAGAGAGTGTGATTTATCGGGTTCATTTCTCTCAGAGTCTCACTCCCCCCCTCCTCCCCC
>JAQLOM010000034.1:13433789-13447655 GCA_030068315.1 Chrysichthys thysi
TGTGTGGGGGGGGGGGGGCTGTACAGTGCATACAGTCTTATAAGGGAATGAGCTGAAAGTGTTATCGAGCATCTTGGAGAATCTGCCACAGTTCTTCTGGACACTTTGCCTGACACACTTTCTTCTTTTTTTTTGGAAGCAAAACCCAGGAGCCTTCGTTATTACTGGAACAGTGATGTTTACGAATCTAAAAATTTTTTTTCCCCATTAGCAGCATATGACAAAACAAAATCCTGTAAACTGTAACAAAATGAAGACGAGCCATGGGCACGTTTTCCCATGTGTTTAATTCACAAGAGGGCGTGTCGGAATCACAGGGCTTTCCCCACGCTGCTCTAAGCTGGGTGTGCTGTCAGAGTCGTGCTGCTCCCTTTGAATCCTTTTAAACACTAATTTGAATATTAGCTCATGAAAAACAGTGCGGTTATGCAAGGCATGTTTTTTTTAAAAATCCCGGCAGCCTCTCCTGATTCAAGATAAAAAAAACCCTGCTTTTTCAGAGGATGGAGTGGGTTTGATTAAAATAATTATTTATTTCACCTCACATAAAATAAGTGGTATTTATTTTTATTATTATTATTATTATTATTATTATTATTGTTGTTATTGTTATCACTATCAGTAGTAGTAGTAATAGTAGTAGTAACGCTTTTTCCTGCATTAAGCACACTATAACTGTGCATTTTGTTAATTAACCCTTTCGGTGCGGGAGTCGACTAAAGTCGGGGTAGTGGTTTGGTGATACGGCCATGCATACACGTCGACAAATGTCGACAAATTTAAATAGGTCAATTGTACTCCCTAGGCGGTGACACTCGAGGTAATTTTTAGTAATATACTGTTACTGTTGTGTGTCCCATCTGGAGCACGTTATTGACAAGCTATATTACGATATGCATTAAACATGCCACGGAAAGGAAAGTTTAGCAAGGAGGAGGTTCTGCATCATGTAAAGATAATACCACCGCAACAGTTTCTACTGGTGCAAAGTCAAAGCGACGGCCCAAATTTTTGCACAAATTATTCAGCACTAGGGGCAAAGTAAAAAATAAAAATAAAATTTTTTTTTTCCAGCAACGAAAGGGTTAAAGTCAACACTCACTTATATTTTTAGCCAACTCACAAGAGGACCTATCTGTAAATTCAACAGGAAACAAACCCGGTGGGGTTTTACAGGAAAGGCAGCAGAGGTGGTTAACAATAGCACGACACCGATGCTCCCCTCCGTGCCTTCACAGGATAAAGCACACAACTGTAAAGACAACAAATCCTGTCCTTGAGACATAGTGCATTATGCTGAAAAGAAGTCCTGCAATCTTTTCTTCCTGTTAAAGTAATTATATGGCGCGATCCTGGATTCTCCTGTCAAAAGGCTCCCCTTTACAAAGGGGGGAAATATGGAAGCTTCCTTATCCAGCGTTTTCAGGTACGGATGCCTCTGAATACCTCTTTATATGGTCACCTTTATATGGACAAAATGTTAAAGACAGTGGGGAAACGTGACTCCTGTTCTTCTGGTATTCAAACAAGTGAAATAAAAGAAGCAACATGGGAATGTGATCCACTTGCCACCTCAATATGTCTCCCATTATCTTAGTTTCATATGTCATGTGCTCTTTTCTTTCCTCATGTTTTACACTCTTAACCATGTTTATATCATTTTAATGCCGTATAGCAGTTTGGTCAACTTTGGTTGTGTTAAATGTGCTTTATAAATAAAAATGTGCTCACGTTACTTACTAAAGCACGGAATCTTGCCATCTAGGCCCTTTAATGAGAACAGACAGCTAAAGCAAAGCAGTAACTCCTATAGGACAATCGACCCCTTAAATATCCTGAACCACTTTCTAAAGGATAATCAAAAAGAAAAAACAACAACAACAAAAAAAAACAATTAGACTGGCGACATACATTTTCTGGGAGTAACAAAATGCCGATGGACTAAAACTTGAACTTATGCTGAGATCAGTTTTATCAGTAAATTTTTGTCTTTTGCCATGGTCAGGGTTAGACAATCGCAGTGCCATACATTTTAAACTTTAGTTTGACCCTGACCAATCAGTTCAGTTCGTATCACCATTTTGGGGTCATGGTTTCTGGTTGGGTTCGATATACCTTCGTTCTTTATTGTCCTATTTAGCCAACAATCCAGAAATACCATAGATCAGCAATAGATAATCCACCATTTATGGTTTTTAATATATCAGATATTCTCAAGTGCATGTCATGTAATCATGCAAAAACTGAAAGAATGGGGCGGTCTGGCATTACATTACCGTCATTTAGCAGATGCCCTTATCCAGAGCGGTATACATTTTTTATCTCCTTTATACAACTGAGCATTTGAGCTTAAGGGCCATGCTCAAGGGCCCAACAATGGCAATGTGGCGGAGCTTGGGTTTGAACCTTCCGAGCAGTAGTCCAACGTCTTAACCCCCTAGGTGAGATTTTTGTACAGTAAAAGTCAAAATGCTTTTCATTTATTTGGCAAAGAGGTTTAAACGGTTTGCCTTAAATTCTTGTTTAGAACATAAACAGTGATTCACTGTCTTAACTAATCTTAACTAAAGGACTAAGTTATGTCACTTATGGCTCTGATCGAGTGGGCAGGTCAGCAAAACGACGCTTTTCAACTCGCACTCTTTTGTTATCTAATGAGCACGCACACTTAGGAAACTTTCAGTGAGCCTGGGGGTCCATCCATCAGTAGTAAGAGCTATGTATGGCGTGTCGTGTGTCAGCCAACCCTTTGACAATTCTTCGTCGTGTCTCTTCATAAATTTCGGGAATTACCACGTTGCTGAAGTGCCAGCGGGAGGAGGTTTTTTCATGAACTGGTCCATTCCTGCTTGTTATCTTTATATTCATTTATGATTCGTGTTTGATAAGCATCCTGAGATTTTCCACTATTGATATCACTGCAAACAAATAGCGTGTGTGACCACACTGGTTTTCCTGGCCAAAACTTCACTCATTTACAGGACTAATCTTCTCTGCCAGAGCCTCTAACTAACCTATATTCATCCTGGGTAAGTCGCAAACTCTAAAACTGGATGTGTTGGGTGGTTCGCATCAACCTTTTCCTACTTGGCCTATGTTTATCCTTAATTACACAGGGACAAGCCCAACAGCAAAACTGTAGACTAGATTAGAAATAATCCGCTCGGGTCTGTCTTGTGCTCCTTATAATGCTGGAAGGGTTTCATAACAAAACAACCTTTTCCTCTTAAATCTGATAAGCACGGTCATTGCGAGCCATGCCGAGACCCAGTGTCATGGTTCTTCTCCTTGGAGAAGCAGTTAACTGTAATGTTCCTGCAGCTATGGCAACCACGCCGCCGCTTGCAGACATGCGCTCGGCTGAACGATCAGCACAAACGCCACATGTTGTTGCCTCCTGGCCTTGAGGAAATCACACACGCTCACCTGAATGCTTAACGTTTGCTTCAGCAAATCCAATGAACTGATAAAAATTCTTAAAAAAAAAAAAAAAAAAAAAAAAAAACAAGACGAGTGAACATCACTATAATATAATTCATTAAAAAAATTGCTGCAGACTGTACTTTAACTGGAAAGTCCCTTAATAAAAAAAGCTGAGGAACAAAGAAACGATTTCCATTTCACAGTCGGTCACACATGAAACAGTTTGTCTTTTATCTTGGCAACAGCTGAACATCATGAATATGTCTGGTTTGAGAATCAGTAGCAGCTCCAGACATTCTTGAATTCCTGCGAGTTTCAGGTCAAACGCTGCATTACAGCATAAATGGGTTGCGCTTTTTTTTTTGTCTCAGGAGAGTGAAATAATCCAAGGGTGGATTTCAAGCGTCTACACAATATGTGCTTTAATCCTCCCAGTGGATCTCTGTAGAGGGTTTGTTACTACATACTACCCGCAGCTGAACACGTACGCAAGGTTTTAAATCGAAAAAAGCGCTTGAGTTGATTTAAAGTGACCCAGAGATCCAAAGCGTAAACTTTTTACACACTCCCTGTGAATTTAATTTACAAAACCAGAATGCAAAGACATTCGCATGCTGCAATGCAATTGGCACATCATGGGATCATATACAAAAAAACCCAAAAACTTGCTTGATCACTGACAGCAGCTCAGTGTGGTGTAGGAACAGAGAGATCAGCAGGAAAGCAGCTACTCCCTCAGACTGCCAAAGCTCAGAGGCTGGCATGTGTCAGAGTTTAATAGCAGTAAATAACTTTAAGAGCTGTGATTAAAACCCAAGAGCCGTCCGAATGCCTGCCAAAAAGTGATGAAATCATTGCTGTCACAGCCTGCCACACATTTACTCCACAGTGTGTTGCAGAATCATGTAGAAATACCATGCAGTGGGATCAGAACAGACGCAAACATTTTTTTTCAATTACAAACAAAATACGACTTTTATGCTTTCTATTATGCCACATAATGACCTGAACACTCAATTTAGTTCCGTCACCAAAATCGATTCCTACAGCATGAGCAAAAAAGCTGAATTGTGTTTTTTTGAAACAGAAGTTACATGTGATCGTCTGGAAATTTCACAGATCGTGACAGGTGCTTGGTGCAAATGAAGTCCTTTTTTCCCCCTTTGACACGTCAGGGTTTGTCCGACTTTTTGAGGTTCTCTGTAACCTGGCGATCTGCATTACGCTTTATTCGCCTCAAGAGAAAGTGAGGAGGCAACTAAAATTCGTTAGATTATTATAGGAAATAATTGTATCGGGGACAATCCTCAACATTAAACGCAATGATCGAGAGTGAAAAAGCATGACATGTCATGCTTTGATACATCAAAATTATACCCTTCAGGGTGGTAAAGGCCATCCGTGAATTTTCCTATACCACCACGTCCTGTTATGTTTTATTCCTTGCTTATTACATGGCTTTGTTGAATACTCGAGTCTGGTTGGTCAAATACAGCATTCTACAGTCTGTTATTTCTGAATAGACCGTTGCTATGAATACGGTTTTGATCGTAGACTCCAGATGACCATGTCCAATCACATCGATCTGCTAGAAGAAGTCCGGTAACTTTTGCTGCTTTAATAATCAAATTAATAACCTCACCATGGAAGATTTTTTCAAACATCATTTTGATGTTCAGTGTAACGTGAATTATAACGCTACGCAGGATAATCTTAAGAAGGCTCCAGAGTTTATGCTGCTATGGACAATGTTCCAAGCGTACAATCTAACACACTGTCCTTTTAGCGGAAGCAATAAAAATCTTTTTGAAATCAATACTTTGTGTCCAGTAATTGATTTCTCAAGTAAGTAGCCGTGTAATAAGTGGGATAACGTACAGTGAAGCGGTCAGAAGTGACTCTGCCCCGGAGGTAAAATTAAAATTGATGTGGTTGTTATAATACTGCATGACTGCATAATTACATGTTTTTATAAATGATCATATAAACATGTACAAGAAGTCCCGTCTGGCCAGAGGAAAATATATATATATATATAAAAAAAAACACAGCCTAAGGCACTGCGCGAGACTGAATGACTCATTAAAACCAAACCAGCTCCATTTCCTGCAGGAGCCCTTTAACTTTCCACTTGCTTTCTTCTGCCCCAGGCCATGCCTCCATCACTCATCTGAACTGTGTTATCACCGGGGTCGTGTGTGTGCACGTGTGTGTGTGTGCGCGCGTGTGTGCGCTAACTGGAAAGGCCTGGGTTAGAGTGATGAGGGCTGCTCTGGTGTTAGTGAAGCATAAAGTCTGACAGTGTTTGACCTATAAAAGTGAGACAAGCAGACAGGCAGGGCTGTACCACCCAAACACAGAAAACACATACAAAACACAAGAGTCGACATCAAACGCGTTCACTAGACACGCAGGTGCAGAGTCTGTTAAAGCCAACCTAACTACGGCCTTGCGGATCATAAACGTTTTGAATAAAGATGGGATGCTTTGGGAAGGAATTCGTCTTCATAGAAACAGGAGGCTGGCTCTCTAGAGCAAAACGAATACAAGCTACACAATACATTTATTACACTGTATCACTTTAGGAAATGTGTCTCTTTTTCATGGGCAAGGTGGTGTACACACTAGGGCTAGACAGGTATGGGCTGAGACAATAGCCCAGTCCAATACTGAAGTATTTGTAAATAGATTTAGGTTCATCACCACGTCTGCTTTCAACATTTAAAGCATTTTAAAAGATGCTTATTAAACACTGCACATATGAAATTACTTTAAGAATGTTCAAGAATATATAATTATTAATGAGCCTGCTAATTTTTACTCTTCGATAAATTCCACATGGTGTGTTAGTTCTTCACAAAGTTGAGGATTACTGTGTTTTGTATACACACACACACACACACACACACACACACACACACACACACAAACAGTTGATCCTCTCATCTACGGGCCCCGCATTAACGGATAACAGATACAAGGGACAAAATCCACTGGTCTGAATACATAATCCATTAGCCAGAATGTCTGGTACGAAAGTTTAAAAATCCCGGGTGTTGCAAACTGAGTCCAGTAGTTCAGCAAATGTTTTCTAGGCGGCCGTGGCGTGCGTGCTACTAGTTGCTTACAAGCGTCGGATGAGCTGTGGTCGTTGTGAGGCTGTACTTTTTTTTTCGGCCATTATTTGGTGTTTTTCATCTCAATGTACTCACCTATTTATGTCGGTCATTATGCTGCTTGTCGTGTGTACAATACTTGGGTAGCACTTTTAAGGAACTTAGTGATGTTTTTCCTTGTATTTCCATTATTTTAACCCACCCACACTAAAACAGTCCACATCATCGGACTATTCAAGTCAACAGACAATGGACCTCTCCCCCAATTACTTCGTTAATGAGAGGATCGGCTGTCTATATATACAGAGAGAGAGAAAGGGAGAGGGGGGATGAGATAGATATAAAGGTAGATAAACAGTTTGAATTTACAGTATACAGTTGTAATGCTTTATAATCCCACTATCCAGAGGCACTCGGAAAAGGATGGATTCCCTTTTGAGTCCAGTTCTGCTTGAGTTGCACTCTTTATGGTGTCTCAGGAAGTTTTTCCTCACAGTATTTTTTTTTTTGCCACAGGCTTGCTTGTTAGGAAGCCAAATCTACATCCGGATTTGGATAAAGCTGCTTTGTGACTATGTCTATTGTTAAAGCTTTTGCTACATAAACAAAACTATATAGCATTGCCATATGTTTTCGTTTAAATGAAACGACTATTTCAGATTTCTCAATTCCCTAAGTATGCACTGATCCCATAGTGGCTAGAAATGTTGACCAGTAAATCGTAGATAGTTTTTTTTCTTTTAGGACACTCAAAGCAGGCCACCATCCATCACCACTCTGATGCTTTGCATAACGTCAACAGACTCTTACAGAGAAAGGCAGGACACTGGGCACCACCTAGAGCTCTGACCTCAGCATCTCATCCAAAAAAATCAAATCAAATAAAATAAAAGATGAAGAGACAGTGGTACGTCCCTGACTTTCACACAGACATACCATACCAACACCCCCTGAGCATTTCCTGGATAAAAGCAGTGTAGATATGACACCTGAGCAGGTGCTGTGTAAATCTGGGTGCTGAGCTACTGATTTGCAAGAAGCAATGTGTGCTAGGCAAAATACTGCTCTGTGCACAGCATTGTTCATCCCCGCTCCAACATCAGCCCTCTTTCCAGGCGGACATGTGGAGCGAAATCAATGACTGATCCTTTACCCAGAGGGGAAAATGATCAGCACTTAGATCAGCAACAAGCAGCTCAGTGTGTGCTCCTGCACTAAACACTGTCCCTTAGACCTGCACACAGTGACACAGTGCAAGAACCAAGGTCCAGTTATGAGCATTAAATCACGCTGAAAGGTAAAATATATCCATTTTCCCAGGTGAAAGATCCATATTTCAATGTAGACGAGATAAGGGACAAAGAAAGTACACTTTAATACTGTTTTTCCCCTGAGAGAGAGAGAGAGAGAGAGAGAGAGAGAGAGAGAATGTGTGTGTGTGTGTGTGTGTGTGTGTGTGTGTGTGTGTGTGTGTGTGTGTGTGGCTGAAAAAAGGTCGCATTTTGTCCCAATGTTAACATCCAGCTAGCTGACCTAAAAAGTACACGAAACTAATAAAAAAATGTAACTTTTTTTTTTATTGTGGGGCTGTTAGAAACAACTGAAAGGTTTTCTAACTGGTAGAGAAATGACTGAAACTCTAACTGAAAAAGAAAACAGACGAGTTCAACAAACGTCGGTTGAGTTTTCCTCTAAACCCAACCAAACCAAACCAAACCAAACCAAACGCTCATGGGTCACCTCCGTGTCAGGACTCAGGACAGGAGGTTACATTTAAGTAAACAAACACACTGCAGATCTGCTCCGAAGAAAAGTTGTAACTAAGAACACAAATGTTATAGATGTATAAGACGTGTGTAATATGACCCGAGCGGCTGGGGGATACACTGGAGACTTTCAGCTAGTCCTGTTAGCCTAGCTCATTAAGGCGCGCACACAATAGCGGGGAGTGACCGAGCAGAGCGGCTCCGTGTCCGGCCGCAGGAGGCTCCTCACGCCCGCCAGGCAGCCAGGCAGTGCCACTTACAGCCAAACAAAGCCTGCCTTCAGTGAGACACGCCATTCGTTTTCGGTTTTTACGTATTTCTTATTTAAATAAGAAAAAAAAGTTCTCCGACTTTACTCACCAAAACAACTGCAAACCGTTCTTCGAGCTCCCCCGGGTCCGGCATGGGCAGCTTTAACGGCATGTTGTTGTGTCCTCTCGGGTCGGTGTGGTGCTGCTCCATGCTCCCTGCGTTCCCCATCTTCAAGTCTTTCTTTCTTGATTTGTTTTCACTTGTAACTATTTCAACCGGCTTTTCAGTAAAAAAAAAAAATCAATCAATCAAAACACTATTGCGTTTTACACGATACCCAAGACGAACCTCAGCCTTGTTTTACGGAGTCAGCAGGGAGAAATCCGCGAGGGGAAAACACGGCGTGGGTCCTGACGCAGAGCTCCGGCTGCGCGTGCATTATATCATACTACCGTTACGGGAATCGGGGAAAACTTAAGAGCTACAGCGCGACATGTGAAGAAGGCAAAACCAAAGAAACGTGTACTTATCCGTATCTTGCACAATTTCCACACCACTCCCAGTGAGCTGTACAGCTGACGAGGTGCATGATTCAGACGGAGAGATCCCCCCCCGACCCGTCTTAAGTTAGCTGAGATTTCAGTTCAGGTACTGCTCCAGATCCACACACTCTACTTGCATCCTTTTCAACTCAACAGTGATTCACGCTAACCACGCCCCCCCAGTAGGCGTGTCAAAACGTCGTTATGGAAACCTGGCTCTGTCCTGGTGCATGCTAGTACTTGTAGTTTCTCTTGTAACTAGCATAAACTTTCGTCATATATTTTTTTGTTTTTAAATTAAAGCAACGACTTCACACGCGAGACACCCCACCATTGAGATATTTCCAGTAAAACTTTCAGTGTTTTGTTTAGCTGTAATCTTCAGGTGGTTTGTCATGCAGCACATTCAGTGACCTCAGTTTGGGAGTGTTTGCTTTGTCCCAGCTGGACAATTTCAGCAAACTCACAGGGCGTTAGCTGTCTCAGTCCATCTGGCAGAAAAGACACATCTGAATCTCACAAACAGACTTGAAATGCATCAAAATACTTGCCCTCAGACGTTTTTCTACTCATTTCCTATTCCAGCTCCGATGGACATTTGGATATGATGCAGGACAGAACTTGTCCTCAGCATTTTGCACTCAGGGACTCTTAAGTGGAAAATCAATGTCAGGACACCCCTCAGAACAGATTTACTTTCTAAACATAACCCAACTGTTTAACCAGTGTGTAGTTCAGTGGTTAAGGCGTTGGACTACTGATTGGCAGGTTGTGAGTTCAAGTCCATGCAGCGCTAAGCTGCTACTGCAAGAAGGCCCTTAACTCTCAACTGCTTGGTTGTATAAATGAGATAGAAGTAAGTCGCTCTGAATAAGAGCATCTGCCAAATGACACTAATGTAATGTAACCATTAGGCTCATTATTTACACGTGTACAATTATATTCTGCCTATTCTTTAGAGCCACAGAGCTTTTATATTCTTCAACTTTCCACACATTAGGCCCACCCATTCACTTAAAGGCACCAGTCATACATGCTCAAATCCTTCCTAAATACACTCACTCTGATGTACATTTCAACCCCCTGGCTATCACAGACCCCACTTGTCACATGAAAATCAGGAGATGATACAGTTTAATACAGACACAAAGCTAAATATTCAGTAGGACAGCAGCCCATCTACTCCAAGACCAAAAGAATGAAGCTTAAGTGTCAGCCCTCAAGCCTTCTGTTTTCTTCTTCATGTTGTTTTAGGGAGTTCTTCCTTTCCAGGTCATCTCATCGGGATCTAGAGGAGTCTCCAGGTTTCTATAAAGTTGCTTTGTGACAATGTCAGGCATAAAAAGTGCTGCCCAACTAAACATTTAACTGAAATGAGTTAATATTTTGGTCAGCAATCGTTTCAGTTACAGACCCCAGGGTTGTGCTTCCATCCTCACACCTCACTATGAGATTCCCTGACATATTCAATTTAGTACATACACAAAGCAAAATAAATCGACAACAGTCACATTGGACATTTCAAACTCTGTATACTGGACATCCGAGATAAAAGAAAAGAAACCTTTTTTGTAAGGTCCCATGCCTTACATTTTTCCAGGGTTCCTTCAATAAACATGCATTTCAAAAGTGAATGAAGGACAAAGAGACAGTGTTTGTACATGTAGAAGTTGAGGTTTACAGCGCCTGGAGTGCAAATGTTTTTATAGTCTTATGGGAAAATGAACATGAAATTTGTAACAAAAAATATTTTGTGTCAGGCATCACAGACATGCCTTTATTATTACAAGTAACAGTATTGTCAAATAGTGCATACATCACGTACTCAACAGTATATTTATCAATGTATAACATGAAGTTATGTATAGAAACTATGAATTATTCAGTAACTTTGAGGAAACGCATGTAGTTGTGACAAAGTGGAAGGTTCTGGCAGATTAAAAGGGTTAAAGTAAAAATAAAAAAAATAAAAAAAGATACCAGGTCAAACAGTTGCATTTCCATTTCTGAATGTTATAACATAATTGTTATACTATATACTTCTGAATGTTAACATAATTGTTACACTACAATTGTTGTGACTACATTTACATGATATTTTCTTAGACATTTTTATAGATAAATCATAAATAAGGCATGTTTTTTCCCCACTTTCACCCACAAAGCATTGCACTCAACTGTATTCTCTGGAGCGTTGTTGTAAATCACAGTTGCATGGCACCTCAAGGTCCTGCATTCATAAGGGTGCATTGTGTTAACTCAAATTATTTTAATTCAACCGAACAGTTTTACTTGCCAAGGACACAGTGAGACTTAAATATTGTGTTTTCAGTCCACACAAAGGGGAAGGGAGTGTGGTAGTAAATAGGAACACAGCTGGTGAAATGCAAGTAGTCTAAAGAGACCCTCAGTATTTAAGTGCACTACAAGGAAATGTAAAATGCCAGACAGATGCCAAAAATAAAGTTGGAACAATAAAATCTCTGTGTCAGAAGGGGATCTCTGAGGGTCTCCAATTCACGGACATTGCTAAATTAGTCTGCAGCATAGCCAAAGGCAGCACTGTTCTTAAGCCTGGAGTGCACACTCACGAGAGAGTGCAGAAACAGAGCACACATTGTGGTTTTGCCAGTGATGCCCTCCTTTTAAAAGCACGCTCATTCCTTAACAGAGTCAGGAGAGAGCCAAAAGATGCTGATCAGTTTAGAGAACTGGATGTTTCAGAAACAGATTTTCTCTTTTGATCATCAATAAAGTGTTTGCTGAGTGGCTTGTTAGGAATCTGTGATCATATAATGCATCGTCGGTATTGTATGTTTTCCTCCTATGAGTAGACAAAGTCCTTGAGAAAGGGAAGGGCGAATTTGGTCATGGGACAGTCTTGTTCTTGCGTACTAGTGGGTGGGCCCCTTAAATAGGACGCTATAAAGCAACATCGACACCTAGTGGAGGTAATGCCGAGGGTACTAGATGCTCCCTTCAATAGACTTGTGTGTACTGATTGCCTGTAGTCTTCCTACTATCCGACGTCACCTGAATCTAGGTCCTTTCAAGGTTTCTTCATGTCATCTCAGGATAATTTCCTTGCCACATTCACCTCTGGCCTGTTTATTAGGGATCGAAATCTACATCTGGATTTTCGAAAAACTGCTTTGGGACGATGACAATTAGTGCCATATAAATAAAAGTGCATTAACAACGTGATCAGCTGCCATTTAGTCATACATCACAGTGCAACATCACCATATAAACAATTATTTGTGATTTAAAAAAAAAACCAAAACTTTATTTGGTAACAGTGAGTTTCTACAGTTGTAGTGTTCTCATTACGATGAAACCTACAGTTGGTCAAAGAAGCATCATAAAAATAAAGTAGTATAATATACATATATATCTGATATAAAACCTTTAAGGTGTGTTTTCAGTTATTTGTAACAGTTAAGTGCTGTTTTAAAAGATTGTGATGCAATGCATTAAAGCTAACTTGTCCATGATTAAACAGTTTTACATACAGTCCTTGCAAAAGAGAAATAGCACACAAACACACTTGTGAGTTTGGGATTGTTTGGTTAAGATGCAAATTAAAACTGAACACAATTAAATTACTGTGTAAATCTCATCACATATGAATATCTGGAATGTAAATTTATAAATACGTTAACACCTGACAATGCATCCGGTATTTAAAAAAGAAAAAAGTAAAAGTGCAACCACAGGGAAATGCAAGCCTGCCTTCAAATGTACTGTACCTCCATCAGTCCATGTGGGTTAAAAAAAAAAAAAAAAAAAAAAAAAAAAAAAAGTGAGTATAAGAAAGCATGGTTTAAAAAAAAAAATAATAAAAAAAAAATACAGATTGTCCCTTCATCTTTTACCACTCATTCTTCTTCTTCCTCTTCCTCCTCTTCTCCCATGACTTCTACAATGAGTTCGGCTGAACAGATGGCTTCTCCAAGGCTATTAACTGCTTTGCAGGTATATTTGGCATCATCATCCCCACTAACATCAGATACGACCAGGCTGCAGTTCCCTTCCTCATCATAATCAATCTGGAAATGGCGTGTTTCCTTGATAGGTTGGTCATCCTTATACCACACCACCTCAGGATCAGGATAACCTGTGAAGTAACAGAGAGGACATTCAAGCATATTTTCACACACAATTAAAAACACAAAACATTCTGCAATATACAGATTTATTTATTTATTTAGAAATGCTGTCAGTGACTGATGGACAAAGCGAGAATCTGTGACCTTAGCACCTAGTTCCAATAGTGCATAACCAGAACCGAGTCTGAGGCCTATCTTAATAAATGCAATAATAAATAATGATCAGTGATCGCTACTAGACTCAAAACTAGGAGTCTGTATTCACATACCCTCAATCTTACAGTCGAAACGTGCAGCACTGCCCTCCACCACCTCCATGTCCTTAATCACTGAACTAAAGGAGGGCTTCATTGGACTCCTCTGCTCACTCTCCTCTGACAACTTCTTCTGGTTCTCCTCTGCAGAAAACCCAAGCCATTCAACAGGATAAGAAATATTACCCAGACTGTTCGTAGTTCTTAAATAAGCACAGTTTCAGAAATAGTTCTGGCCCGAAAAGTAAAACAACCCCGATTCCAATAAAGTTGGGACAAAGTACAAATTGTAAATAAAAATGGAATGCAATGATTTACAAATCTCAGAAACTGATATTGTATTCACAATAGAACATAGACAACATATCAAATGTCAAAAGTGAGAAAATTTGGAATTTCATGCC
>JAQLOM010000034.1:13477172-13495780 GCA_030068315.1 Chrysichthys thysi
GAGGAAACCACGCGACCATGGGGACAACATGGGGACAACATGCAAACTCCGCACAGAAAGGCCTGGGGCTCGAACCCAGGACCTTCTCGCTGTGAGGCGACAGTGCTAACCACTCAGCCACTGTGTATTGCATTGCGATATTGGGAATTGCAGCCATTTTGTGCATAGTCCCTCCATTTTCATAGGCTCAAAAGTAATTGGACAAACTAACATACTTATAAGGATAAGGATTGTTTTTAATACTTGGGAGCAAATCCTTTACAGTCAGTGACTGCCTAAAGTCTGGAACCCACGGTCATCACAAAACACTGAGTTCTCTCCCTTGAGATGCTTTGCCAGGCCTTCACTTTCTGCTTGTTTTTTGGTTTGTCTGCCTTCAGTTTTTTCTTCAGTAAGTGAAAAGTATACTCTATTTGGTTGAGGTCAAGTGACTGACTCAGCCATTTAAGAACGTTCCAGTTCTTTGCCTTAAGAAGCTGTTTGGTTGCTTTTGCGGTATGTTTTGGGTCATTATCCAACTGTACTGTGAAGGACCATCCTATTGGGTTTGAAGAATTTGACTGAATCTGACCAGAAAGTATAGCTCTATACACTTCAAAAGTTATCCTGGCACTTGTGTCAGCAGTCACTTCATTAATAAACACCAACAACCCAGTCCACTGGCAGCCATACATGCTCATGCCATAACACTGCCTCTACCATATTTGACAGATGATGTGGTATGCTTTGGACCATGAGCCTGTTTTCCTTTTCTGCACTCTTCTGTTCTCATTACTCTGGTACAAATTAATCTTGGTTTCATTTGTCTAAAGAGCCGTGTTCTAGACCTGGGTTTTCTGGCCTTTCCTTTTTTGAATTTCACCACTCGTTTGCATCTTGATGTAAACCCACTGCATATAAATTCAGGAAGATATCTCTTGATTGTAGACTTTGATAATGATGCTCCTACGTTCTCAAGCGTGCTCTTGACTTGGCTAGATGTCGTTAAGGGTTTTTTCTTCAGCAAGCAAAGAATTCTTTGATCTTCCACTTTAGTTGTCTTCCATGGTCTTCCAGGTCTTTGGAGTTGTTGAGCTCACCAGTTCATTCCTTCTGTTTAGGAATGTACTAAATTGTTGATCTGGCCACTCTTAAAGTTTCCGCTGTCTCTCAGAGAGGTCTGCTTTTTTTTTTGTTTTTTTGTTTTTTCAGCCTAAGGATGGTCACCTTCACACCTCTTTGGACTGCATGCAAGTTCCCATGAATAGCTAAAACATTGCAAGTTCAATACTTGAAATCAGCCGCAGACCTTTTATGTTCTTAACTTGTCATGAAATAATGAGGAAACGGGTCGCACCCCACCATGAAACTGCTTATTAATGTATTGTCCAATTACTTTCGAGCCAGTGAAAATGGAGAGCCTGTGTAAAAACAAACAAACAAACAAACAAAAAAACCCCGCTGTAATTCCTAGTCAGTTAATGCAATATTTGTGTTAAACCCAAAGTCTGTACTTTAATCACATCTTGTGAAGGCATAATTACAACATTGAAAAACCAGACTATTGTTCCTTCTAAATAAAGACTGTAATAAAGTTTTAATTACTAAAAATCTAATACATATGACCATATATTTAGGTCTCTGAAAGATATCATTAGTGAAGGACGCTATTTTCCCAGACATACTGTATGTGTACTGTTTTACTCTTCAGCCTCTTTCTTTTTTCGGGAGTTTGTAATACTGGCAGGCTTTGCATGATCATTTGCCAGACTAACACTCAGGGAAGATGACTTTCTCTTATCCATCTGATTCACATACATACCAAATTTTTTGCTGTCAAGATTCTTATTTATCATACATAAACACGATGACTAGACATCCTCTTTTGCTGGAATTGGCCTTTTTTTTTTTGCTCTAAAATATGTCTGTCTAGGTTTGATAAGACTCTAAAATAATCTGTTGAACTTGCAAGCAGTGTAACTTAAGTAGTGTGTGTACTATAAAGTGATAACTATGGTAGATGAGCACAATAGCATTACAAACACCAAAAGGGGGGTTATGGTGGTGTGGTGTGGTGTGGTGGGTTAGCACTGTTGCCTCAAGGTAAGAAGGTCCTGGGTTCAATCCAGGCTGTCGACCTGGATGATTTTCTGTGTGGAGTTTGCATGTAGTCCATGTGGGTTTCCTCTTTGTGTCCAGTTTCCTCCCTCCAAAGACATGCACAGAGGAGATTAGGCTAATTGGCTACTCTTTATTTCTTCCTTTTTTATACTTGTATTTTAGCTTTTTTCACATATATTTCTTGTAACTGTAATATGCCGGCGTACTGCTGGTGGAAACTAAATCTAACACCTAACCATCACACTTATTTGTGCATCCCATTTCAGATTTAGTTCCTGCTTTGCTGTTATAATAACCTCCACTCTTCTGAGAAGGCTTTCCACTAGATTTTGGAACATGGTTATGGGGATTTCTGCCCATTTGGCTATAGGTGCATTAGTAAGGTCAGGCAATGATATTGGGCAAGGAGGTTTGGCGTGTAGTCAGCATTCCAATTCAAGACGAATGTGCTCAGTGGGGTTGTTACTTCCTGTAGAATACCTGCCTACGCATAGAGACTACATATATACTAATGCATTTTAGTTTTAACATGACATTTTAAAACGAAAACATCCTTCCTCCAGACAAGAGTTTTAGCTCTGTATCAGAAATAATCGTTGTCCACACTAACATGCTTGAAAATGCATATCACATGACCATTCGTGTAGACTGGTCATGCGCGTGCTGCCATAAACAGGAAGCGGATTGTCTACATGTAGACTATTCACCTGAACAGCAGTTGCTAGCAAAGGTAACCAGGTCAGCAATACTTGCAATTCGTTATCCATGATGCATGCATCACAGGTAGTCAAGGCTGATGCGTTCGTTTTCTTCCAGAAAAGGGTCATATTATGAGAAGACTCATTGAGATTGACAAGTCGGGACATGTTATGTCTGAAAAGACCTCATCAGAAGGCAAAGGTGGGTGTCGGCATCTTTTCCAAAAGACTCCGTTTTCCTTCGTGCACAAAAAAAAAATTAAACAGGGACAGCAGCATTATCAGAACTCTCTGTTTTAGGGGCTCAAAAACATCCAGATTAGTATGAAGAAGAGAAAAGAAGTGATACTAGTGATTATCACACTTGAAACACAGCATGACATATTGAAATGACTTCTCTGCATTTAACCCATTCACCAGGGGAAGCAGGGGGCAGCTAAGCAGTGCAGTGCAGTGCAGCACCTAAGGAGCAGTGGTCGGGGACAGTACCTTGCTCAGGGTACCTCAGTATACCTTGTTGGTCCTCAGCCTTGAACCCACAACCTTGCAATTTAAGGGCGAATGCCCTGATCGCTAGGCTACCACTGCCCCAGGCAGCCCTGGAAGGCAGGCATAAACATAGCAAAAGTGTTGCACTAAAAGTTAGGGTCAAATATGACCCCAGGGGAGCTACAGGGTTAAAACTAAAATGTATCAATTTGGGCAAAGTATCACATAATACTGTCTGTAAGCAAGGGGTAAACTTTTAGCAAATAAAATTTTGTTTCATCATTCTTATACTACTGTTGTCAAGCTTTAGGAGAATCCTGTATAAAAGTAACTGCAGAACACTGTGCCTCATTGTACCTTAATGAAATAAAATACAAGCTTAAACACAATGCTGCTGTGGGCTTTCTGTATCTTTTGTACACTTGGCAAGTGATGCTGGGGCTCGTTCGAGGGAGTACACTTGTATGACCCTTGGCCATGACAACTCTGCCATGGAGGGCCAAGCACATCTGGCACTGTTTATGTGAGCCAGGGATAAACAATACAAGCAACATAAACGTAGGTTACCAGGAAGAGAGGTGAAAAGCTTGGTGCTCTAGTCAATGGTAACCAAACCAAGGTAATAAACATCTGTTCTGCGTAATCTCTCTGCTCTCTACACTTCTTAATTAGCCCCAGAGCGCAGTGACCAGTGACACAGTGACCACTGAAGCTCACAGTGTCTGGACTAAAGGAATGGAGGATTAAAAATGATGCAAGCTTGAGCTTACACACGGTTTAACTCAGTAATCAAAGGATGAAACGAGCATTTCGATAGCCAGCACTTCAACAAGATGGAGCGTTCCCAAAAACAGCAAGGCCACATGCAATACTCAGAATGTCGATGAAACCTAAAAACAGTTGGACATCACTAACTGCAAGCAATATGTTGTGTGTTGGATTGAATATGATCATGCTTGCTGTTCATTTGTTTACCTTGTTGCTATCTTGTATTGTGGTAGGTCTTTTCCAACATGTGAGAGTGCATCAAACTTTCCTTAGTACAACTTTTGAGAAATTGCACTGATTTATGCCACATTTACAGTAGTAAAAGAGCATTGTCTTCTATTGCATTACCAGGAACTCTGATTCTCAGAGGCTAAAATAATCCCTCCTCTGGGACTACCTGCGTCAGACCCCACCAGGCTATATGCGCAGCAGCACATTTCTCCGATTCATGACTAATGCTCTTCGCTTCATTATTTACCATCACTGACTCAGTCAATCTGATTTATGTTTGGTAAGCACCAAGCTTTCCCTTTCAAGCGTAGTTGCTTGAGCTTTACTGTGGGAATACAATGAAGCCAGTCCATTCTGAACCAATTAATAGCAGGGTGGGGGTTAGTGAAACACTACAGTATAGCACATCTGCTGTCAATACAGCCACAACTGGAGTAAATGAATGCAAGCTTTCTCTTGTTCTGCAGACATTTACGATGTTTAGAAAGATCTGTGCAGCTCCCTGCCAAACATCAGTGAGGAACTACAGTAACTGTGGCCGGACAGTATACATGTTAATTACAGGGAGTTATAAATTACATATTTATTTCAAGAGGTTAGATGAAGACCACTGAGCCGAGGAGTCATAGTCATCAATTCTGCAGGCTACTGTATAAGCCTGATCTTCCCTGAAGTACATAACAGTTTCACTTCAGACTGTAGGTCCAACAAGATCCATCATTTGGCCCAATGGAGATCGAGGTCAGTTCCATAATGCAGCTCTGATTTCACAGTGTTTGGCCTTTTTGTTTGCTAAGTCTCACCACTGTGCACGAGTGAATGCACGAGAAGCACAAATTACATTCCCGTTTTCTTCATTTTTTTGATAAATTAATTTGAAAGCATCAGTGCAGAAACTCACTCATAACTGGCATCTGTATGAAACTTTTGCCAGCTGTTGTGACCCTGACCTTTCATATGGATTAAATCTCAGTTTTCCGTGTCCTTTACTGTCCAGGGTTATTAACATGAAGTAATGACGTTTAGGCATGTAATACAGGAGCAGGTTTCAGCTTCAGGACACAAGATAACTTTCAGAGAGCATCAATCCTTAATCTAAAGTGACTCTAAAACAATAGATTTAGAAAACATATTAAGTATATTATAAAGTGCTACTTAGTGGAGCTAAAAGTTTTTTTAAAAGTAAAATGGTGTTTGGAACATGACTTTCAGAGCAGATCAGTGCTAATGTAGTCCATATGAGTAAAGGTCAGCATAAGCCCACATATGGAGTAAGCCTCCCTGAAATTAATGGCAGTCGTAGTAATTGCATGGCCAAGTTACAAGGAGCAACAGTGTGGTAAAACAATGCCCAGGTGCATCTCCTCTGGACCTTTAAGGAAATCCACCCCTCTAAGAGGTATTAAATATAACCTAACCTGGGAACTGAGAGAGAGTTGCCATTTTCCTAATTGTGGAGTCCCATGCCTGAATTTCCGCAAAGCAATTTAGAGCACACGGTTTCCCTGCCACAATTTCTTGTAGGTCAGTTGGCTACACTAAATTGTCCTAGGTGTTTGTAAACTTGTCACTGTGTGTACATGGGGCCCTCTGATTGGTTTCTTATTCAGGGTGGGTTTCTGCCACAGGCCCAGTGCTCCCAGATCCATCACGACCCCGGCCAGGATAAGCACTAACTGAAGATGAATGAATGACTGATGATGATGGTGATGATGATGATGATGAAATTTTATTTCATAATTTCATAATTGATATATTTGTATTCTAACAGTGGGATGAAAATTAACTATCTTATGATTCATGCTTGTGTGCTTGTCTGTTTATACCAGCTTAATTATTATACTGTGTGATTTCATATACGTTATAGCACACCATTACACATTCTGTAGATTTATAAAGAGTTTTGTATTGTATGCTACAGTATATGTTATTGCATATTACAACCTGTATTGGTATATAGGAACACCTGTACTCTTTATGCCGTTATCCAATCCGCCACACATGATAAAGCAGCAAATTAGATAAAATCATGGAGATACAGGTCAAGAGCTTTAGTTATTGTTCAAACATCAGAGTAGGGAAAAAGTGTGATCTCTGGACATTGCCATGGTTCGTTGGTTCTGCATATAAGTTACATGCAAATGTTATTTTCTGTGAGCCTGGGATGGCTGGAGACATGCACAGGTCAGATAGAGGAAGCTGCTCACAGGACCACCGCTGCCTGGATACCCCCTCAAACCTGGGGTATATTTGGAGGGCTTTAAGTGCTGAGAAGAGACAAAAAGGTGTGTGTGGTTGCCAAGAGATTTTCTGGTCTGATAAGACCAAAATGGAGCTATCTGGCCTTGGCACAGAGCTATGTTACTTTTGGCACAAACGTAAAATGTTCATCAACTTACAGATACTATCCCCACGGTGAAGCATGGTGGTGGTAGTATCATACTGTGGGAATGATTTTCATCCATAAGGACTGGGAAACAGGCCAGGATTGAGGGCAAGATACATGAAGCCAAATGCAGGGCATTCCTTGCTCCAGTCTATAAGATGTCTGAGACTTGGGCAGAGATTCATCATATAACAGGACAAAATCCTAACCATTCTGCCAAGACTAGACTGCAGTGAACCAAGAACCTGTATGCGTTAAAGCGGTTTAATCAAAGCCCAGACCAATGTGATTGAGAATCTGTGGCAAAACTTGAAAATTACTTTTCACCAATGGTTTCCATCCAATCTCACAGGGGTTCAGGGATTTTGCCAAGAAAAATGTCCAGACATATCAGGATCCAGATGTGTAATGTTAATATCCCAGAAGACTTGCAGCTGTAATTTCAAGACTAGCCAACTGCCTAAAAAAAATTGTGTAGCAATAAAATCTATATATGTACCTTCAAATGTTAGACATGCGTAAATTCACTACAAGGTGGGTGACTAGTTATGCAAAACCCTCTTTTTTTTTTTTTGCAATTGCAATGTTGTTGACAGCAGCTACCCTCATAGTAAAACTCCAAATCCTACACCTCATATCATTTCATTCTTGGCTGAATGCTCAGCCACTGTCAGCCATATCGCAAAACATATGTCAGTTTTGGTGAAAAGTGCATGCATATACTGTATACTCTGTGTTGTTGGTCCAGGGAATATTTCCTCCTTTGAGATATTCTCTTGGGTGTCTCCCTGATGGAAATAATAAGAATAAATGCCTTCCAGCAAGGTTGATGTGTGTGGGAAAACCTGAAAGCATAACAAAAATGGAAAAACCAGGAACAACGTCAGTACATCAACATTCTCGAAAATGAAAACTGTGAGGCCAGAACTATAGTTTTTTTTTTTCAGGAAACCCCTAAAAGGATCACATGCATTAGTGTGGACCAACAACGCCACAGTGATATTTTACCTCAACTACCAGAAAGGCACTCTTCCTAATCAAACCTACCATCTCAGATGAATGGGTCACAATGGACTTTTCTAAAATACACAGAACATTTCAAACGTGTCAATTTAACCCTCAGTGTAGAACACTATTGGAATGTTAAGTGACTCATCCTAAAAACAGTAGCAGAACATGATTGAGTTTCGTACTCGGTAGCCAAAAGAGCATTATCAGCAGCTTGAGTGATTTTCAATCACTCAAAGTGGTATTCTTACACTGAGTGATTCTCACACGCAATAATAAACAGGATTACCATTTCAAATCATTCTCTTAATTATTATAAAGCTGTGACAAAACTTCAGTGATTTTTCTTCCTCATTAGGATGCAGTATTAACACTAAATAATGCTCAGAATCAATAAGGCATGGTATTGGTACTACATGAGTGTTGTTTATTACCTACTTACGGTATGTACAGTAGATACATGGCCTCAACTATTTTAGAAAGGAAATCACCTGGAACTAGGGAGCAAAAGGATGTTTAAATTGTCATCCGTAAGGCATGATGTGTCATGTGTTTGGAAACAAAGTGGTCTAAATGCTATTAAAAATCCTCATCTTGGTCACCTCTAGCCATCAATGACACATAGGGTGTCAAGCGGTCCGCATAGGGCTCGGTTGATATTTCCATAGCTGAGTGCATTTTAGAGGGTGAGGTCACTAGCCCCACACCCAATCCTGCCTTAACCCAGGGCTCAACACACACACACACACACACACACACACACACACCTTTTATTTGTGTTTGGGCTTCAGTTAAGCTTTTCCTGCACAGAGCTGCAGCAGGAGCAGACACTTCTGTCTTGAACACATCCAGAGGTTTCAAATATTCTTTAAACCTCACTGCGTCTGCAGACGTGTACATTTTTGAACTATGGAGAAGACTGGGATTGAACGCGAGAACAATGTAGGCAATACAGTGGCACTGTTGCCCTCTGTTGGCTAGAGAGCATACTATAGTAATAACCTTGAGGTATACAAGGATCTCAAAATTAAAGCCATGTCCTGTTGATTTTTTTTCCTACGGATTTTACACGTGTGGTGCAACTACGTACCATTGAGCAGCCAGGAGATTGTGGGTTGTGGCCTGGCCTCCACTGAGCACTGCAGAACGATGTTCTGTCCCTCGGTTATAGCACAGCCTTGTAGAGTACTGCTGAACACAGGAGCCTTCCCTTCTACATGCAGGCCTGGACCGACACACACACACACACAGAGACACACACAGAGACACACACAGAGACACACACAGAGACACACACAGAGACACACACAGAGACACACAAGCAGAACTGTCAGATTCACCAGTAGGTGGCAGAATTGCTTTGATGCGCTCCTCATCACAGAAATGAGGAAAAAGCCACAGCAATATCTCCCCAAATACGAGATATAACCTAGGCTCAGCATGAGATATGAAAATAAAGCACATGAGCTAACTGAGGCATGTGGGCAGATTATGATAAAAGAAACCAGGCCTTTATTTGGTCAAACAGCTCTCCAATAAAACATAGTGCACGCCTTGGACATCACTTCAGGCCGACTTTCCAGCCCTTACATTAAGATCACGTCCAATTTCTTTCTCAGACAATTTCACCAGTTATTGCTGAGCCATGTCCTTCTCTCTATTCCTCTCTCTATCCAGCTCAGAGAAACAGTCCAAGAGTTTATAGTACAGCATAGAGATCCAAAATCTACATACAGTACTTTCATATTTGAACTTCACCAAGGTTTAAACACACATGACCATTTTTCTGGTTAGTTATGACCATTATACTCTTCATCCTCCATCTCATAGCATTTAATACAGCATCATTCATTCATTCATTCATTAATTGATCCATCTTCAGTGATCACTTTATCCTGGTCAGCGTGGCAATGGGTCCTACTCTATAACCCCACAAACACACTCCTAGGGGCACTTTGGAGTTCATAGTCTTCCTGACAGCATGTTTTTTGGGGAGGGTGGAGGAAACCCACATGAGCACAAAGACAACTGAGGAACTCAGCTGTTCACCAGCCGACAGATGTACACACTTACTCTTTACAGCAAGAGTCCAGCTACAGGTAGCTTTCCCCTTGCTGTTGGTGGCAGTGCAGGTGTACTGTCCTGCGTCCGTTTTCTGCACATTTTCCACATACACCAGATGCAGATTGTCCTCCTGCTGAGTGCTGATACCAGCTCGGAGTCGGAGCACAGCACCATCTTTAACCCAGCTCACAGTGGGCACCGGCCAACCAGACACTGTGGACACACACAAACTTCCCGATATAATAACCCATGTGAAACAGACTCGATTTTGTGCTGATTTGGAACGTTTGAAATAAAACCTCACTACATCAGTAGTTTTTTTTTTTTTTACTCCAAAGTAAAGGCATCAAAAATAGCCAATAACCTGCATGTTCAATTAAGGTCAAAATAAATGGCACGCTCAGCTGCTTTTTAAAAAAAAATTTTTTTTAACTAAAATTAAACCACCACCAAAGACGATTTTAAATGTTATGGATCGGATTAATTTCCAGATTGAATATGTAAAATACACAACAGAGAGAAGCTTTTTGCCAGTTTGATCTTAGCAAGTACAATGCTTGGTTTACTCAGTGATGGACTGAGTGTTTGCTCGCTTGTGTTTAGTGAATGCAAACAGCGTTCATGGATCACATTTCTATTCCTTCAAGTCGCCCATGCTTACCTTGGCATTTGAAGGTCACTTTAGTTCCTTGTGTGACCTCCTGGCTTTGAGGCTGTAAATCAAAGCTGGGTGGACTTCCCAAAGGCTCAACTCGGCTCTCTCTACTCATCCTGTTCATCTCTCTGCTGGACTCAGCCATTGCAGGAACCACATTCCTCCCTGAAGAAGATCTTATACTATCTGGATCTTTCTTCTGCACAACTTGCTCTGGTACCTTGGGGCTGGACTCAAAACTGCTTCTCTTGGCCTGTTGACTCCTAATGGTTATGGAGGTAGATGACCTCTGTTGACCTGCTCCTAGCCCCTCATCTTTTGATTCGATAGAGGTCTGTGGGGCTGACGTCATAGCACTTTTCTGGACCTCTGGCCCGGTTGCTGAGTCGTCTTTGGCTGTTATGGTGGTAGAGGGTGCTGTGTGAGTATCTGTGATTGCACGGTGTGTGGATTTTTGATCATCGAGAAGGCCATTACTTTTATGCTGAACTGCAGTAGATGCAGCCGTCTTTGGGGGATCATTACTTGAAGATTTGCTGCTATTAAAAGGGGGGAAAAAAGGAATACGTACAGTAAACATTAAATATATTTTACAATATTTACACAAAATATTTATAACTATAGATACGCGCTCATACACACCTTTATGCATATAAATCAAACGAATAAGGATTATATTCAGATAGATAAAATTAGAAGATTCTGTTGAAATGTTCTTACATGTTGGCATCTGTGTCTGAACCTGAATTAAAAATAAATAAATAAAATAAATAAATAAATAAAAAGGACAATTAAAAAAAAAAAAAACAGTTAAAAAACAAATGTTAAAAAAAATATATATATATCTCACAAAAGGTGCAGCTTGGTTTGGTTACTCATATTCAATTTGATACCACAGTGGTTTTCTAAAGATGAAGGACAAGCTCAATTACAAAATGTGTGTACCTTGAACGAGGAGTTCTGCTGTAGCTGAGGCCTTGCCCGCACTGTTGGCCAGCAGGCAGGTGTATATCCCAGCATCCTCTGCATGTGCAAAGCGGATCTCCAGGAAGTGCAGGCCTGACCTTTCAAACATGCTGTAATGATCTGAACTCTGGAGCTCATCATCACCCTGCAACAGCCCATACAGAGAAATAACTGAATACAAAATGCTTTTATTTTCATTCTAAGGTTAGTTTGACACAATGACTTCTGTGCTTTTACCTTAATCCACTGGATCTGTGGTTGGGGTCGTCCTGTAATCTTAACCGAGAACTTGCCAGTCTGTCCAACTTTCAAGTAGAGGCGGGAAGGTTTGGTTACAAACTTTGGAGGACTCTCACCCCAGATGCTGGGTCTGTTCTCCACTGCAGGGAGCCCTAAGCGACCCCTAGACATGACACGGCAACACCACAGAAGCACAATCAGTGATATCCACATAGATGTGTGTCGATTAAATGTCTGTAGTGCATTTTAATTAGAACAGTGGCTATCTGTGGACTTTTGTCAATTATAGTTCATAGTATACTATAGTATGAACTGTATTTGAGTGACACAATGAGGAAAAAGCACATCATCATATGCCATTATGGGAAGTTAATCAACAACAAGGTGGCATGATGCTTTTTAAATTAAAGATCATCATACTGTACTCTTTAATCCATTTATACTTCCATAATGCTCTGGAATGACTGCTGGGCAAGTTAGTTCCTGTTATCACTAGCATTATAACACACATCTCTAACATCTCTCTTTTTTTTTTTTTTTTTTTGGGGGGGAAAAAAGAAGAAGAAGAAGAAGAAAAAGAAGAAGAAAAGCACCATATCAAGTTATAGACTATTTACAAAACTAAAACGTTTCCTCATAGAATACTTAAAATATACATGTGTTTATGTACAATTCATACAACTAAATATACAATATACTAGACTTCCTTCGACCTTTCACAGCATGGTGTTGTATAGGATTGCGACTTCTAACAAAAGTAACTGGGTGATTTTCCCCACACAAGGAAAATGGATGGTAGACTAAAGCAAAATGCCAAAACTCAGTATGAACCTTCAGTCTCTGCTAATACACATGATACTGTTCGAATAAGGTACACGTGCAAACCACACATTCTTCCAATATATACAAAAAACTGAATCCTTACCCTGGTTTACTGGCAGAGGGAAGGCTGTATTTCCTGACTGCATTGTCTGTGGAATGGATGAAAAATATCAACTGCATATAAAACAGACATGTAGAGACACAAACACCTGCAGTGAGGTGGCCTCTCTCTCTCATTGCTCCCTCTCCGAGCTTGTCCTCAAGAACACCGTTTGTGCTACCAGTTACAGAAGCCATGCATCGCCCCATATGCTTCCCGTTGCATTCAGAACATCTAAAGAGCTTCAGTGTTTAGGGTTTATAAATGAATACAGATGTTGTCCAGAGGCCATACTTGTGTTTACACTGATGCAGCACATAAAATGGAGTGCCATGCATCCATTTCATGCCTAATGTAAAGTCAGTATGAAGAGCATTATGTTGGTGGAAGCGCAGACACAGCTGTTGGAGTATTTGTGTCTGGAATGTGAACGCAGGGAGATATGGAAGAACAAGAAGATCTCACCGGGAAGAACAAGAATGCTTCAAGTCCTCAAGCGGGACAGTTAGAAATGTTGGTTTTGCAAATATGCCATTTCCTTTCGACAGTATTCTTCTGTAATTATGGTCCGCTGGCTAATTTGTCATCAGTGACAGAAAAGCCATTGGTACTGAATACCACATGCACACAGGGGTTGGAATTTCAAATCCAAATATCTGAATATTTGGGTTTCTTGACACTGGGGTATGCAAATATGATGGGTCAGTTAAGGCAAAGGCTGTACTAGCCATAGCCTCCAAGTAACTGGGCATAAGATGTCCTGTTGCCCCTTAATTTTATTTATTTATTTGTTTATTTGGTGTATTGCTCAGGAGTCATGTACCATAGTAAGAGTATGAAGGATAATATGCTCTGTCATCAGGCCTCGCTTTAGTTAAAATCAAATGAATAAAGCTTGGGACGCTGGCCAACATCATTTCACCTGACTTAATGTGGAAATTCATTAGCCTGACTGTTCTTGGAAAACACTCAAGGATTCCTTGATAGTATGAACGCCATTCATCCAAAAAAAGGTTCACATACATCAGCTCATCAATGCAGCACCAGGGCCGAACCCTTTTCTTCTAGCAAGTAAAGAAGCTAAATGATTTTAATAGGGTCAGTGCTGTTTAAAAACAAACAAACAAACAAACAAAAATTGCAGCATATGAGGTGAAAACTCCCTTCATTTTCTTTTCTTGCTGTAGTAATCTGCCCCTAAAAGGGTTTTCGGTTTACTAGTTGAACTAGTATGAGGATATTTCAGTTGGAGACTACAGAGCACTTGTGTACATCTCTCTGTTGAAGGGTGTGTGCTAAATATAGTAAAACGTGCATGTAAAACATAGGTTGGCTTCTTTAGTGATTCACTAGCTTGAGTAAATAAAACAACTCCATTTAATGCCATGAGATACCGACTGTTAAGCAATTCTAATAAGCATCAGAACTCTATTTGTACAAATTAAAGACAATCTACCTTCCACAATGATGTCTACGGTCATCTGTCGAGTTCCTGCATCGTTTATAGCCTCACAGGTGTAACGTCCTGCATCGTCTTCCTGGACTCCTTCAACCACAAGGCTAAAGGTTCCACGTGCACTCTGTTCCATGGAGTATCGGCCTCCGGCGATCACAGCTTTCCCATTCCTGAACCAACACACCTGCGGTTCTGGAGATCCACGCACCTTTGGAAACACGGAAAGATGCACACACGCAAAAAATGATGTGCACGCAGGGACTGAAAAGGGGGGGGGGGGGAATGCCAAACTAAACAACGGACATTATCAATGAATCATTTACTTCTACTGTAAAATGATCCTGCATACTGACATTCAGATGCGGATACTGAAAGTCTTGTTCCCGCCTGAGACTTATGACAGTTCAGCCACAGGAAGTGTGTTGGGTGTGTAAACAGCCTGCATGTGAGGGCCATAATTAAAACCGTACAACTGGAGAGACGGCGCTGCTTCAAACCTAATCAGCCCCTAGCCCAAACTGGCCCAGGTCACAGACTCAGTTCCACTCCGATAGTAATGATGAGAGCAGCCTTCAGCATTAAACACCAAGTTACTGATTATCAACACCAGCATACTCAGTGAGGGAGAGTTCCCCATCTCCGCTTCCCGCTCAGTTTCCTGATTCCTGCACGTGCTGATGCTAGCGAGACACTTTGTCCTCCAAATACCCATTTCCCATCAGCACAGTCTCTAATTACTTTCCTTCTTTTCACCATTGTGTATCCTTTTATAATCCCCCTGACATGCCAGTAATTCTGAACAATTCCAATAAAAACCTTCTGGCTTCCCAAGAATCTTCTGCATGCGACCTAAATCCTTTGTTTAGTTGATCACTAAAACAAACACTAGGGGGAAAAAAAAGGCCAGAACTTGAATCTGTTGCCTGGGACAATTAAAAGACTTTACTATGTTTTTTGTAAAATTCCATAAGTATTTTATGGATTTGTTCACTTCCTTAATCTCACTCCTGCATGACTCAACTCCATCAAGCATTACAAGTCAGGTGGCCGGTGCAATAAGACACCATATGAATCTCCATCACAGGTTCTCTCCTTGTGGCACGCCAAAGTAGATCGGAATGGCAGCTCTGAGTATTGGACCAACATTCGATTTTGAAAGTGTACCATGAAAAGCATGTGAGCAGGAACTGCTTTATTCACTCTGGAAACCAATACACACTCGCAGCACAGGCTCTCTTCCAACAAGTGACTGAAGACAGAGCGAACCACAAAGCTGACTCCAGCTGCTACGAATTTCAGATTGAAAATACAAATTTATATGGCCCGACAGCTTGTAGAAAACAGAATGATACAAGATGGCCTTCAAACACCCCCCCCCAAAAAAAAACAAAAAACAAAAACAAAAAACATTTAAAACAAAAAAAACAAACAAAAAAAACCCCCAAAACCCAACATTGTTACATAAAGTGAAATGTTCGGTTTTCTTACCCTACACAACAGCACGTGAAAATGTCCTCTTCTGAACTGAATCCCTGTTGCTTCACTGAGACAGGCTCAGGTTCTCCTTGGATTTGCCCAAAAATAGCAATATTAAGTCTGAACTCTTTATTAAACCATAGTAGCAGTGGTATTTCCTCAGTGTGCTCGCTTTACGCCTCTCCTCTTTCTCTCTCTGGACCCAGCTCAGACTAAGACCTTGAGTCAGAGACTGTGGTCAAACACTGTACCTCAAGAATCCTGCAGTACGCAGAACCAACAACGCAGAAAAAAAACTTTGGCGTGTTTACATGAAACCCTTCCATTCTTTCCATTTTTCTTTCACACTACCAGACAGAAGCAATGCTCCCTGGACTGAGGGAGAATAAAACTATTGTCAAAAGAGAGGAGCCTGCGAGTGCAGAGAAAGCCAATGCACAAGGAGATACAAAGAAAATACACAGACACACCCTTACAACTACTGAGACTGATCAGAAATGTACAACTTCAAGCTAAATGAAAGCTAGAAGAAAATGTCCTTGCTGTTCTAACTGACAATTTAACTGATTTAACCCTTAATTTAATGTATGACACACAATAACAGAGCTCCACCACAGTCATGGTCTTTCAGGATGGTTTTTATGAATGCAAATAATTACACTGAAATATGCCAGATATTTGAGTTTTCTGAGAAGAGGGATTTATTTTGCATTTTTGGAAGGAGTCTCCAGTGTCAGCACTTTTTAAAAGTTTGAAGTAAAGCTGTGATTTTAAGTTAAACACAACAAAGCTGTGTTTTTGACTTATTAACTTGAATAGGCAGAGAAACAAAGGAGAAAGGCTGGTAAGGTAATGGCGGTTATTAAAACTGGTTTTATAATGCATGATAGAAGGCATCAACTTGTTTTGCAGATGTTCTACAACAGTAAATAGAACAATAAATGGATAAAAGGTACAACGTGATCTTAAATATCTTTATAAAAATTTTTTAAAAAAAGTTGGTGATCTGCAGTGGCATGAGGGGGAAGAAACTAAGTGCAACAAGCTGGTATAGGAAATAGGGTGGTAACAGTACTCTGCTGTATACTGGGCCACAACCCAACATGCCTTCATGGATTATTATTTTCCTAACAGTATGCTCTATTGTGTTTTATTTCTTATATAATATAATTAGAGTATTTAGTGTTAATTATGTGCATTTAGACAACACAATTCAAATGATTGAGACAAATCAAAATGTCAGCTCAATCTTAAAAAAAAAAAAAAAAAAAAAAAAATTATGCCTAAGTTGCATTCGTATAAATACATTTTTGTAGAAACCATCCTTTTTTATGCTTTTTAGTGTTGAAGGAGGCAACGATTGTGAAATGAGGACACATAGATAATATAAAATTTCAACACTTCAAGTTTGTTGCTCACAATAAATACACCAGAAATACACTGATTAACAGAACATCTGCTAAACAGTCTATAAAACCCATTGCATTCTACCATTAAAAAGGCCAGTGATGTCATACTGTTTGTTTAACATGGTGAACAGAACCGTATGTTATTGTTTTTGTTATCGCAGTTTTTGGCATTTACATTTGCTTGGCATTGCTCTCACTGTTGTAGCTTAAAAAAAAAACTAGAAAAGGCAAAATGCGGTAAAACTGGGGTCTTCTGCTGGGAAACTAGTCTAAAAAACCAAAAAATTAAAAAAAAATTTTTTTTAATTTGGAGACAACTTTTAACACATCATGTGCTAAGTGGAATTAATTAATAGCATCTGTGGCTGCCAGGTACTTCAGTGCTAATGTCTCAACCTTAGGGCAAATGAGTTTTGTCCATTGCCTCAGAAGGAGTCTCTAGATTATCTGAGGTTACATATGATGGCAAGAACTATATAATGGGAGGCAACAAACTGGACTAAATTAAATAAAACTAATTCATTTCCAATTCCACTACAAGGAACCAGAGAGGAGAGCAAAGCAGAGGACAGGAAAGAGAAACCCCTCACATATGCTTCCAATAAGCTCCCATCCTGTCAGATTTTTTCCTTTTTTCAAATAGCATACCTTGCAATATTTCTTAAAGCGACACTTCTCCATAGTCTCCATAGTAGAACTGTATACATTATATAACCTGTTACTGCTTTCAGCTGGCCCAGACCAAGCGTTCCCTCAATAAGTAGAGTAGAGTGAAGGAAAGGACATGCCAGGACAGGGGGAAAAATGAAGTGAAAAGCTCCAATATCTCCTCGCTTATCCAAACAGAAGAATTCCCTAATTTTGGAATCATGGCCTCAATTAATAATGAGTCTTGAAGGCTATGTGGCATTAAACCATGAAGCAACACACGAGCTGTATCCACACTGTCATACAAATTTTTGCTGTAAGAGGAGACCATAAACCGTGTGGGACTGAGGACTCAGACAAGATTACCACTGTGGCCAAACAGGCAGCTTAATAAAATAAAAACATGATAAAAGGTATTTTAATCTCCATCCTGTCTCAGTTTCAGACCTGTCCCTCAGAATGAGAACCACAGGGGACAGCTAGCCTAATCCTATTTATCCAGCCTATGTCATATTACACTCACATAACCACTTAACACTCCTTGGACATAAACAGACCATTAATATACAAGCTGAATTCCAGAAAAGTTGGCACACTCTTTAAAGTTGAATAAAATTAAACCTAAAAGACTAATCAAATTACATGAGCCAATATTTTATTCACAACAAAACATAAAAAATAAGATAACAAAAAGGTTCAAACTGGGAAATTGTACACTTATCTACGAAATGAGCATATTTAAAATTTGATGCCTGCTACAGGTCCCAAAAAAGTTGGCACAGGGGCAACAAATAGCTGAAAAAGCAAGAACATTTAAAAAGATTCAGCTGGGAGAACATCTAGCAACTAATTAAAGTTACCGGTAATTGATATCAGGTCTGTAACATTATTAGCTATAAAAGGAAGAGAGGTTAGAGAGGCAGAGTTTCTCAGAAGTAAAGATGGGTAGAGGCTCTCCAATCTGTGAAAGAGAGCATAAAAACATTGTGGAACAATGTTTTAAAAACAAATGTTTCTCAATGTCAAATTGTAAAGGCTTTGCAAATCTCATCATCTACAGTGCATAACATCAAAAGATTCAGAGAAACTGGA
>JAQLOM010000034.1:13541332-13555769 GCA_030068315.1 Chrysichthys thysi
CACACACACACACACACACACACACACACACACACACACACACACACACACACACACACACACACACACATATACATGGGGACCTTGTTTCTGTCTGGTCCTTTCATTCTAGCTGAGCAGCTGGACTCCACACTGATAAGCCCTCCAGAGCCTGGCCTCTGCACACCAGAGCCATTTTTACTGGTCATGTCTGCCAAAGGAAGCAGAGCTGTTAGTCCTTTTCACTCAAGTGGAAGGTAGCTGTTCATGGCCTGTGTTAAACAAAACCACCTTTGGTGATATCCTAGTTAAATTGCTGCCAAGCCTACAGCCTGTATAATTTTACATTGTGAATGCCTAATCTGGTTTGCAGTGTCAGTTCTCTTATGGATGTTAAAATAGCTGTATAGAAAGGTCACTAATAAGTATTCAAGCCCTCCAAATCTGAAGTACCTCATTATTTATTTATGGCCACGGGAAATGACTGCATGCTGTCTGAGTGCTGGTGTATCAGGGAGAGCAGGGAGCTGTGTGACACGAGTGTTTTATCGCGCCGATAACTGCAACCGTCTGCTGGGTGGGTGCGCATGAGTGAGTGACTGATTTCTGAGTGGGTAGTTTCCATGCAGACAGACTAGAGCAGCTGATACATGCAAACACACATTCACAGACACACACACACACACACACACACACTGCACACGCACACTGCAGCCACTTTGATTCAAGTTGGTCCCTTATTCTAGGTGTGTGTGTGTGTGTGTGTGTGTGTGTGTGTGTGTGTGTGTGTGTGTGTGTGTGTGTGTGTGAGTGATGGAGGGCTTGAAAAGGCATACGTCCACAGCTGAACAAGCACATGCATCAAAGCGTTAAAAATGTTCTTACTTACAAACAGATGTTTTGAGTGTTTCTTATTATGAGGCACCCTTTGAACAATTTGGAGAGTATTCTTGCAGGCCATGTTCTTCAAGTTATGTTTTAAACTTTTGAGTGAAACCTGGTGTTAGGCAGGTTGAAAAATGTCTTGCCTCAAACAGCTGGTTAAACTATTGGTTAATATATTTTGCTGTACTTGAATGATTCGTTTATTTTTCCTACATCTGGGGATTTAATTGAATGACACAGTTATTGTGAATATGAATAATCCGGAACAATTTGGTCCAGAGCATAAAGTACACAAAGGTAATGGCAGCAATAAGTTGTCTGCATGAAGTAAGATTTTACTCTTATGTGTGTGTTTTAGTTTTAGTTTTTTTGTTTTTTATTGCTGCCTGCTGATGTAAGATGATTGGTCTCATACACAGTAGCCAAAATCCAGGAGCTGTTAATGTCAAAACTATGGAGTGTGATGGACCAGTCCTCCAATCCTGCCTACTCTGAATGGAAAATGTTCATAAATCTAATTCTAACTCATTCTAACAGATGCTTAAGGTGAACAGCATTGAATGGTTGTCTGTCTGTAGATTGATCCAGATTGATACGCAGATATAGTCATTTCAGCCAACAACCTCAGGTCATGCATCAGCTAGCAATAAATCTGGAATGAACAGTTTGGTCCAAGTCCATTTTTCCTTGCAATCTAAGTTTCTATAATGCACAGAAAAGGTAGTTTCCCTAGATACCCTAGGTTTTTCTCAATTTAATAAACTTACTGCTACTGTAAAAGGAGAAGCAGCCTTGCTGTCAGGGATGTTGAACTGTTTTCTGAAAGGAGTGTCTGTACCTGTACCTGTACTGACAGGTTCAAAGTTGTATTCCTCATTAGTTTTATTCTGCCTACTGAATAATTTATAGGAGTTACTTGAATAATAATAAGTTGATGAACCTAGTTTGTTTGGGGGAAATTATAGCACTGACTCCAAGCCTAAGGCTAGAATCTTGGTAAGCAGTTTGTAATCTGCACTGAGAGGTGAAATTGGATGAAATGAATTACACAAAAAGTTTTATTTATTCCAGATTTATTGCTAGCTGATGCATGACCTGAGGTCATTGGCTGAAATGACTGCATCTGCGTATCAATCTGGATCAATCTGCAGACAGACAACCATGCACACCTACAGGCAATTTAGACTAGCCAGTTAGCCTAATCCCCTCTGTGCATATCTTTGGACTGTAGGAGTACCTGGAGGAAACACACACACACACATGAGGAAAACATATCAATTCCACACAGAAAGGTGCCTAGGTGGACCCTAGGGATTGAACCCAGGACCTGCAATAGTGCTAACATCACACCACCACACCACCGTGCCACCCCTCTACAGAGAACTAGTTAAACGCGAATTAAATAATACACTATATATATATATAAATATATTGCTTATTTTGCATTTTATGTGTTCAGATTTGTGCTTGCTACATTGGCAGATTAGCAAAGATCTCTGCTACTTTCCTCCAAGCTTTTGGGGCAGTGGTAGCTCAGTGCTTAGGATGTTGGACTACTTATCGGAGTTCAAATCCCAGCACTGCTAAGCTGCCACTCCTGAGCCACTGATCAAGGCTCTTAACCCTCAAAATGCTCAGCTGTATGAATGAGATAAATATAAGTCACTCTAGATAAGAGCATCCACTGAATGCCTTAAATGAAAATGCAAATGTAATTTTTCTTCCTAATATTTCTATATACACTTAAATAGAGGTTGTATTACACAAGACGATATGTTGTTTACAGGATTTTCAGACTGTGAATTTTCAAATTAGGAGTTTTGGTTATTCCTCATAACTACAAGGTCAAATGTGGCTGTTAGGAAAATGTGCTTCTGATGTATTTGTGGGGGTGGGGTGGGGTGGGAGGGCTGGTATTGAGGGAATTGTGACCTATAAAAAATTATTTTGTCTACTAAAAAGTAGTTAATCCAGGTGCAGTTCTCAAAGCTAGAAGAGGAAAACAATCTAGAGAAACTATTAGGCAGAGATGAGAAAGTCCTTTATAAATCCTGCATTATTTTGGTTGATTTGGATAAGGTGAACGCTTGTGTAGAGCTCAGCTTGGCTGTTCATCTTTTGTTGAATGTTCTGAGCTCAGATACCGCGATTCCACCACAATATCAGCAATTCATATGAAATATAAATAGCCTTTAGTGGGCTTTGGAAAGGAATGTTGTGCACCAACATCTTGTGTTACACAAAATATGATGTACAGCCAACAGCCAAATTACCTGGAGTTATTCTCTGTCAAAACATGCAATTTGTTTAATTTGTAACCAGATTCCATAACCAAAGATCCAAATATATTACATTAGCTAGTGTCTCCAGGTCTCTGTCCCTCATCACAGTTACAGAGCCAATTCAGTTAAGTTTTCTTTCTACTAACTACCCTAGTTATTACAAATAAGTGGTTGTATGTAGACCACTGCTGTGGTGTTGTGACTATGTATGAATATGAGGAGGCTTAGAGAGATGCAGGGACAGTTGTTGCTCAGACAGGACTCAGGAACTAAAGGTCCCACCTGCTGTTTCCTTTTGCTATCCACAAAGCCAAACATGACAAATGAGAGCAATAGGAGAGATGGTTTCCTGATATTGCGGTAGGCAGAGGGATAGAAATAGCAACTGAAGTTTTGAGGCTGCCCAAATATAAACCTGGGATGAAGGATAAATCAAAGACAGGTGCTCATGGATGAAGAGGAAGAAAATTCCCCCTCATTGTATTTCACTTCTCACTCCAGCTAGCTTGTGTGACAGGTGTAAGGGAAACATGACTAGGCAAGTCTAGATTTTTCCATTCCACATAAAAGGCCATGCTTCTTGTTCACACTGGGAAAATCAGTGAAACGATCATATACTAAAACCACCAAAAAATGAAGTCAGACATTTCAGTCACAGCCTGCTATACATAGTGAATATTCAATTTTCTATATTCAATATTCAGTTTGGCTGTTCCAGCGAAGCCCATTCTCGGTAATATAATTTGATATTTCCATTTAATGCAAAATGTTAGTGCTTGGTTTCGGATGTTTTCTTAGCAAAAACAGATTGCAGTTTTCAATACATAGTGTATAGTGCACTGTGCTGTATGTGTAATATGTAGTAGAAAGTACAGGAACTAGTTTCTCTGATGACGGAGACCATGCTGCTTTTCTACCTCCTATAATCTGCAGACAAACAGGTCAACGGCAGTTAATCTTTATTAATACTTAGGAGTAATATTTCACTCACATGGTAGTTCAGTCCCATGCCAATTATTTTGTCGCCGTTTCATATGAAAAGTGGCTCCCTCTTTTTTTTTTTTTTTTTTTTTTTTTACTTTGTGAAATACTAGATGGAGTGTGCCTCACCTGTCTGTACCCCTATATGGATCATAGGGCAGAGGTCAAAGGATGGGCCCAGAGAGAGGGAAACCCAATCTTTCCTTTGGGCTTGTCCTTCCTCTTTGTTAGTATCATTTTGAAAAATATGGCAGGCCTGAATATGATTAATGCCAAGGCACTTTCAAATAATTAAAAGAAAAACACCAGCTACCTCTTAAGAAAGGGAGGAAGATAGTGATGGAAACCACAGAGAAAGAAGTGTTAAAAAAATCCGTATAAAAAAAAAAACCCTTTTGTACTAAAAATAGAGGTCCCATTACTCTGTACAATAACAGTGAGCCGAGGTAACTGCCAGCATTTTTGATGAATGCCTGTTCTGTTGATTTCAGGGATATGGCTTTATCTCTCTCACACTTTTCTTTTTATTTCTAACAAAGAACATAAATGTCAGCATGCTCAGTCATTGCTCAACATAAGCTTGAATAAAAAAGACTGCATACTCTCGGTCTCTGCTGTGCATGTCTTTCTAACCAAGATGACGTTTTTAGGGACTTTTTTACAAATCTGCATGGTCTTTGGGCGGCTTCAGTATTTATTAAACTCTTGAGCTGGCTGTGAGGATGACCACAATGTTGTAATTATGACACTGTCCCAATGAGAGAGAGAGAGAGAGAGAGAGAGAGTTTATGTAATATATGATTTCTTTAAGTATGTTAATAATAATGCTTAGGATGCCAGTCAATCAAGTCAGTCGATCACTTTGTGGTAACAGCATGCATCTTTACACCAAAGTACTTCAGTTCAATGCATAGCAAACATTCTGCTCTGTAGGACACATATGCATGTATGCTGAATGTGTTTGCTCTGTGTTCATTCACATCTTTGTTCATTCTCTGGACACTGTCCCCTTCAGAGACCCCAGGGCAGCTTGTGTTTCACAGTGAAAGCAGAGAAAAAGACAAGACTGGCAGAAATATATGTGATAAACCCAATGAATGAAAGGACTAAGTCATTCATTTATTCGCTCATTATGAACATATCACTCTGCAGATATTCCCCTGTGTAATTTGCTTTTCACAGTTTAGACATGTTTTTCAATCAGAGTTCATTTGATAAATGAGCAGCAACAGCTGTGGTGAGCTAGACACTTACTACATTCTAAGGTAATGGCTTAGAGTTTAACATTAGCTGACTTTATAAGAAATGAAACATTTTGTTGTTTAAAATTAGCTTTCTGTTAAGTAGAACAACAACATTTGTCTATTCCAGAATATCTTATGCAATGCATTTAATGTCTCTACTGAGTGAAGTGGCAAAAGATCGTATCAGAAGACATCGGTGTGTAGGTTTTATGGTGGAACCGACAGTTGCCACATCGTTTAGTCTTTTCCACTTTGTTAATTTTCTGGGTGAAAAAAAGGTTCTGTAAAGAGGAATAAAACTTTGTTTTGATGGAAAACATTAAAACTACTCAGGAATTCAGTCCTGACCTCCATGTCCTTTGTGTGTGTGTGTGAATGTATTTCAAAACCTTATCGGAGCCTTTATGGATTATTTGTGCTGACAGCTGACTTTTCTTAAACTGTACAGTAATCTACATCATCGTTATCATCATCATCGTCGTTGTCGTCGTCGTCGTCATGTCTCTCTGTCTCTGTGCACAAACACACGCACATGTGCACACACACAAATACACACACAGAACACTGGATCAGAGGGAGGCAGTGCTGAAAGCTTTAGAGCCCTTGGCAGCAGGGTTAAAGAAATAAGGGCCTCCCTTCCATCCGTCTGTAGCCAGACACCTGAGTCCTCCCCTGTGTGTGATATTACACTGAGTCGCCTAATTAGCACTGTGCTGTTATTCTACTTTCACACACACACACACACACACACACACGCACACACACACACACACATGCACGCTATTTGCAGTCCAGCAGTGCCCATATTCTCGTTGTGTGTATGTGAGTAGTTAGACATGGACAAGATTTGCATGTAACATTCAAAATATTGTTGATCAGGTTTTCATTCCATAGATTTCTGTCAGAATTTAATGGTTTTGTGAGTTTGTCTCAGTTAAAGTTTCAGATTAAATACAATGTGTCTTAAAGGAATATGTGCTAGTTATATGTAGATAACCATAAACACTGTGTATCAGTTGTTTCTTCTTTTCTTTTTTTTGCAGACATTGTTCCAGATGTGTAGATCACACATCTGGAATAACGTCTGCCAGACCCCCACAGGACACATTGGCTGCCCTTAGAAAGCCAGTAAATGCGTTTAAAACTGGCCTTCTGTTTAACTATTAAGAGAATCTACATTTTGATAGACATACCATTACAAAATAACATTCCTATCCGTTATAAACCTGTAAAGTTGCTGAGGGTTTTTTGCAATAAGGTGTAGGTATGCTAAGTTAAAAAAAATCTCTTGTGTGTGTATGGGAGTGTGTGTGCATGCATGGAATTTTGACTTGTTTTTCCTTTCTGTGCGGTCTGGAGGAAAGTGTGTGGACTTTGACCTTTGCGTTTAACCTGAAGGTCCAGCTGTGGTCACAGGAGAAATCTGGCCATGGACCAGAGTATGCTCCTGGTTGAGTCTTGAATCTCCTGTAGTCACATGTGAGGACCAGGAGGAAATATGGTCCTGACTATGGAGCATAGATACCGGTATGTCTGTTTTTTGAAGTGTAAATGGAACATTTCTTGTTTTTATGACAACCTTATGGATGGTTTATTTTTTGAGAGATTTCATATTTGCCTTTTCTAATGAATGAAAAGGTATGACTTTATTAATCAGTAGACAAAATAATTTTCTTCAGCTAGTAGTATGCACTCACTCACTCACTCACTCACTCACTCACTCACTCACTCACTCACTCACTATCTTCTCCCCCTTAATCCTGTTCAGGGTCACGGGGGGAAGCTGGAGCCAATCCCAGCTGTCTTTGGGCGAGAGGCGAGGTACATACTGGGCAGGTCACCACAAGGCTAACATACACAGAGACAACCATTCACACTCGCATTCATGCCTATGGGCAATTTAAAGTAGCCAATTAGCCTAATCCCTTCTGTGTATGTCTGTGGATTGTGGGAGGAAACTGGAATACCTGGAGGAAACCCACGCGGACACGGGGAGAACATGCAAACTCCACATAGAAAGATGCCCAGGTTGACCCCAGAGATCGAAGCCAGAACCTTCTTGTTGTGAGGACACTGTGCTAACCCTCACACCACACCACCGTGCCACCCCCCAGTAGTATGCACTCTTTATGAAATGTTAATTACAAGCAGAAAATGATATAAAATGATATTTTCATGGCCAAAGAAAAATTTTACATTACAGTCATTTGGCAGACACCCTTATCCAGAGCGACTTACATCCATCTCATTTATACAACTGAGCAGTTGAAGGTTAAGGGCCTAGCAGAGGTAGCTTGGTGTTGCTTGGTGTTGAACTCACCACCTTCTAATCAGTAGGCAAATGTCTTAACCACTGAGCTACCACCATCCTGAGAATAAATATGACATTGAATACCTTTAGACCTGCTTTAGCAAACATATAAACTCTTGTCTTTAAAAATCACATCTTTAGTAGAGGACACTGGGACAAAGTAGATGAACAATATTGGGGAATTAGCTAATGCCCATGTGATTGTCTATAAATGAAATTACAACCGCTTGGGAAATCAGCTTGTTTTATAGATTGTATGTTCCACTTAGTTTTTAAAAATCAGCATATACGAAGCTATCGCAGATTAGGAAGCATTAAAAATATGTGCAGTGTTTACAGTGTAGCATTTTGTTGCAGAAGAACACACAGCAGGGCTTGTCTTCCTCTCTTTCTCTCTCTCTCCTTGTCTCTCCCTGTAATGATTCTGTACTAATGTGCTATGAGCAGAGACTGCACTGATGCTGGAGACACATTAGGCTCATTTAGCCTCTAAAGAGGGAAATAATCCAATCCATCAGTCCAGTCAGTGTGTACATGGACAGAAGCGAGTAAGAGACAGGGAGGGTATTCTCAGGGACTGCACTGAGGGAGGAGGAGAGACCAGGCAAAAACAGAGGAAGACCAGCCATCTCTCATTCCTTTTTGTTTTCTCATTGATCTTGCTCTCTAGCAATGGGCTAAATGGTCTGTGGCATGCGTCTGTGCCCAATGTCAAGCCTCCTCTCCCCATGTTCACGTCCCTCTCTGTCTTTGTTTACCAACACTTATTCATCACTGTCCCAGTCTACAGCCTGCACAAAGGGGCTGTCTACCTCACCTACCCCAGCGTTCTCTTGTGCCTATCTTGGGAGTGCTTGTGTACACCATCCTGTTTTCTAGCTCTCTCACGCTTTCTGTTGTCTTTTTTTCTCGCTCCATCTGTCTTTCTGTCTCACATACACTCTTGTCCTTCTCCCACTCTCTGTCTCCTTAACTGACTGGTGTGTACTCCCTCTTTGTCTGCTTCCCCCATACACCTTGTGTCTTACGTTCTCTTACTCTTTTACTCTCCATCTGTCTCTTGTATTCGGCTGTTTTCTCTGTTATCCATGTAGGAACAGAGCAGACCATATTGAGTACATTCCTAGGGTTAGGGTTAGTCTGTTAGATTGTGTCCTGGTTAATGGAAACCATGGTCTTTGTTTGCTTATAAAATCTATAGTTAGTGATTTTGATGTTAAATATACAAATATTACAAACTTGGCAAATATAAGAAATATGATAATCATAAATCACACATATGAACTTGAAACAGACCCTAAACATCATCTGTACATTCCATCTTTTTAATTTTTTTATTTTATTTTGCTATTGGTGTTAGAGCCACATTTGACCATCCTGTGTGAGTGATTAACCTGGTATATTGCCATGGCGTCTTTATTCCAAATATCAAACTTCTGACTTTATTTCAGAATTGGTCATTTGGTTTGAATGTTGAGAAACCTATGCCAGGTGGAACTGTATGATTTTTACACTTTGTTTAGGAGTCCCTGGTTGTGGATGTCTTTCAGTTTAATCCTTTGGTGAAGTACTGGTATAGGGAGGGGAAGATTCAAAACTCTCCCACTCACTAATTTTGTATACCGCTTATCCACTGCGGGTCACGGGAAAGCTGAAGACAGTACCAGCTGACTATGGGCGAGAGGCGGGGTACATTCTGGATAGGTTGCCAATCCATTACAGGGTTAGCTAACACAGAGACAAACAACAATTCACACTGACATTTAGACCCATGTGCAATTTAGAATAGCCAATCAACCTAATCCATATGTCTTTGGGCTGTGGGAAAAAAAACAGAGTACCTGGAAAAACCCACATAGGCACTGGGAGAATATGCACAGAAAGACCCCCTGCTCGACCCGGTAAATGAACCTGGGACTTTCTTGCTTTAAGAATTTTGAATTTTGCTTTGAAGTAGTGAAGTCTTGTACCTCGGGCATGAAAATTTCCCTGGAATTTCTAGCCATAAACATTTATCAGATAATAATATTGTACAGTTACTAGAACCCACAGAGACCACTCTTAACTCAATAAATCGCCAGTAGTTGAAATTCTGATTTACAGTCACTGTTTATCAAGGCACAAGATCTGTGTTGGCTGACTTTGGGGTACTCTCTAGAATTTTTGGTTTTTCAAATTGGCCTACACAAATGTATGCGTAAAAATATTTAGCGTATAAAACTGAGTAAATATTGAGTAAATAGAGTGGAGTAAATACTGGTTATCATAAATGTAAAAGAAAGAAAGCAACTGCTTAATAACCAAGTTTAAATTGTTTAACAACTGACCGATCTTCTCTTGTAGTGATCAGCCTCTGAGTACTATATGCCATGTTCATCATTTGAATCTTTTACTATTTTGCTACTTTTACTTTTACACCAAAACAGACTTTGGTTTTGACCAAATGTGACAAATGCTACTGTCAGGGAACACACAGGGAGAGGCAGACAAAGGATGCAGGTGTGACTTTAGTTCTTAATTAAGAGTTGGCATGGACATGGGCTCAAGCAAGGGTTCTGACAGGAGCCTGGACTCAGGCACAGGTATGGGCATCAGATCAGGCATGAGATAGAGTGTGGGTATGGATTCAGGCAAAGACATGGACTCGGACTCAGGCATAAACAGGGGTTCGGACATGGATATGGGTTCAGGCAAGCACATGGGCTTGGACAAGGGCTTAGACACAGGCATGGCATAGGTACAGTGGCATTGGAGGCTGCCTTAGTGACCTCTAGCAGGAGTGTGGTATTGCTCCCCAAATATTCAAAAAGGGGGTCCACAAGGTGGGTCATCAAAAGGCCAATGAACTGCACAGTAAGCAGGGCTGTCGGGTGGTCACGAAGAGCTCGGCCCACTCGGAGCAAAGGATACAGGTGTGGCTTTAGTTCTTTACTATGAACAGTAGGCATATCCAAATAGGTAAACGGTGTTAAAAAAAACAGACAGAGGGTCAGAGCCAGGATAACAATTTAAAATAAACTGGCTTTGCAAGGTTAGCAAAGCAGAATAATCTAACAAAAGCAACTAGCTTTGCAAGGATATCAAGAGAAATAAACTGACTGGTTTGGCAAGGCCAGACTAGAAGTACTGAGCAAACAAACTGGCAGACTTCCCTTACAGAACAACACGTATTGAGCATTAATGCCTTGCAAAGCAGGTATGTGAAGAGAGTCCCTTTAAATTCTCTGGTGTGGTGTGCAATGAAAGGCAGGTGTGTGTAATTGTGAGTGTGGGAAAATGAGCTGGAGGGCGTGAGGGTTTGCAAGGGGTGCTGGGAATCGGAGTCCATGCTGATCATGCTGTGAGCGATCCTGGAAAGCTGAGACGCAATGAAACCCTCACCTGGAGCAAGGGAAGGCTTGTTACAGCTACATTCTCTAAATTGCAAGAATTATTTATTTATAAGGTTATCATAAATAAAGCTTATCCTCAAGTTACCAGTCGTACTACAGTGATGATAATATATAATACGAATTGTAGTGTGACAGTGTTAGTGCATTTGGTACCTTGTAAAAATGTGTGTAAAGTGCTATTCCTTTGTTAATATAAAAAAGTCCCCTAGTAAATGTTGTGTGAAAAATCTATTACGGTGCAAGTTGCCAGTAGACTCAACATTTTAATGTGTTCGTGTGGTGCGAAATGCTCGATTGACTCCTGATAATAGTCTCTGAAGTACGCAGTGGGTAATGTGAGAAAGCTGCAGCAATGTGTACAGCGGTGTCATGCTACAGTGCACTTCATCCGTGGCACACAAACCCATTTCTGTTTTCATCCTGGAGTGTATTCTGTAGAGCGGAGCGTGGGGGTACGTAGAGCCAGGGCTCTTCTCGGTAACAGCTTCATCACTGGTGACTTCCCATAAACTCTCTGTCTCTTGCTCAGGTTTTACTCAGATGAATATACCTGTCGTTTTATGCTGTGACAAATCAGCACATATGGAACCCACATCTCATACAGGGTTTATTTTTCAGTCCTAATCACTAGGTCTTCTTTCATAACTGGAATGCTGTAGATGCCACCTTAGACCTGTCCTTTGGCAGCCAGTCAATAAGAATGTTCAAGGCTGTACAAAGTCTCTCTTGTCTTGTAAGCATTCCTTTCCAAACAAACCTCAGTTGTTCCTAGTTCACCTCAAACAAGAGAGATTTCTTAATTCGGTTGACGGAAGAGCTACTGTATTTCAGTTGGGACCACTGGCACTTCAAGAGCTTGCAAGTCCATTTTAATGATAGACGCAGTGAAGAACCAAACATTTCTCTGCTACTCTATCCACTTCATCTTTCATCCAGATCTTCGTATGTACTCTTCAGTGGTGAGGAAGCCCTATTGTATTACATAGGCCCAGTTTAATGAAAGATGCAGGGAAGGGAGTTGTTTCTCTTGCCCTGAGGAGGGACATTCCAGTAGTTCTTACTACACAGAAATATTTGAAACGCGACCCAACATTTGTCTACGATGATGCTCATTAGTATTAGAAAACACAACTATATTCGATACCAGTTCTAGAATAAAAGAAGGAAATACTTTTTGAGATTTTCACTTTTTCATGTAATACAGAGTGCTTAAGGGCTTGTTTTCTGATGCGATGTTGACCAAGGCCGACTTGCATGTGTGATGTTTAGTGACTCAATACACAATCATTTACATGAACACAGAAGACAAATTCTTAAAACTCTCCACTGTTACACCTGCAACCCCCCAAACCTTACGGACACAGTGGAACCTCTGGTCATGAACTAAAATGACTGTAATTATAGAAGAATAAAACTAAATGAAATAAACAGATGATTTAAATGCACATTACCTTTGCGGTGGATACGTAGTTGCTAGCGTAGGTGGATGGTGGTAGAGGGATATGATGGCAGTTCTCATGTTTTGCGATTATTTCTTTATTTATTTCAACTGGTATACACTTAGGCTTCTTACTCTCACTACCATTTCACACTTTTCACTTTCTTGGGACCCGTAATGAAGGTTTATAGTGCAAAAATGCAGAGAAACACAATGAAAAAATGCATTGAACACATTCGCACCACGAGTGCTTGAACGGAACTGAAGATTTGTGCCGTGAAGCGTGTGTGAAGCGAAGGCTTCTTACTCTCACTGACATTTCCACTTTCTTGGGACCTATAATGAAGGCTTATGGAGCAAAAATGCAGAGAAACACAACAAAAAAATGCGTTGAACATTTTAAGCACAGGAAAAAAATCAAAGTTTGAACAATCCTTAATTATACAAAAAAATTTCTGTAAACAACCAAGAAACTAACCTTGTATGAGTCGACTTAAGGAAGTGAGGAGGAAGATGGGCGAGGAGGAGGTTACTGTTCAGCCAATGAATGCGCGTCTGCCTGAGGCTGATTAAAGTGACATGTGCGTCTTTGTTAGGTGCGCAATACACAAACAGAAAATGGGAAAACAATAAGCGTGTACAAAGCGGAAGGAGAAAATGGCCGGGGCTGTGTTTGTTCGGCACCCGATTATGTGGTCGTGACCAAATACAAAAATTTGGTGGATTTTGTGGCCGGAACCGATTTGTTCATCTTTAGAGGCGTTCGTGAACAGAGGTTCCACTGTACTTGGTTTTGTTGCTATGACAATGCCAGTCTTGGATCAGGATCAGTTATTAGTAAATATTCAAACCTTTTGTTGAAAAGATATTTAAAATAGAATTTGTTGCAAATTTCTTTTTCTTTTCTTTTTTATCAGACATTTAATTTTGTTTACCTGACATAATTGAAAGAATTTGTTGCATTCATAATTTGTGCCTTTTTACAACATAAGGCACTTACAGTATATATTCAGGTAGTCCTGGTCGACCTGTTCAAGCAGTGCCACTTTTGTCTCTCACTAGATGTGATCTATAATTCAGTAGGCCTCACCAGCCTGACTGACAGGCCATAATGAAAGTCTAAGTCTCAGAGCAAGCTCTCAGGTGAAGCAGGTCAGTTGAGCGCTGTTCTGAGTGAGCTAAAGAAAACACTCCTCCATGCTTCATTAGAGTGGTCAGAGGAAGTATTAACCCCATGTGCTATTTATAGACAGCAGCCAGGTTGACAAAACATTTTTTCAGTGCATGTTCATTTTTTGCTCAGTCTATTGCCTGAGTTTATCTTCTGCCATTTTTTTTTGCTTATTTTGGCATTTTTACTTCAGGTGTCGGGGTCATTTAAAAGGATTCTGGCTTGGCATTGTTGCAGCTGTTGTATTCAAGTGGGGCGATTTATTAATTATTCAGCTAACTCATTAGTAAAGCAAGGGTGTAACGATCAGATGATTTGGATCGATGCATGGAGTTAAAAGGCATTGACAAACTGATAATTAATAGATTGTAAATGGATTACTATGTTATAATTGAAAATAAAGTGATTGTTATCAAGAAAAGCACAGACAATTAGCCTGTAAAAACTGATGTGTAAATTATTTGGTATAGGCAAGCAAGCTGATTTTCCTATAACCCCAATGCTTCTTTACAACAGCAAATCGTTGTCTTATGAATCAAAGTTGCATTGCATCGTTGTATCATGTGAAAGCCTGAAGTGTTCCCATAAGGGAAAGAATGTGAGCGTGAAAGTTTTATTTGAGGCTTAAAACATTGCTCGGATATAGGCAAAGATATCCACAAGTTAACAAATGCACACGTTCTCTCTCTCTCTCTCTCTCTCTCTCTCTCTCTCTCTCACACACACACACACACACACACACACACACACACAC
>JAQLOM010000034.1:13557042-13567130 GCA_030068315.1 Chrysichthys thysi
TAAGCTGTAAGTCAGTGTCATCACATCAGACAAAGTGCTGCATAGCTAACATGCTAGGCTTCCTAGCCTGTAACCCAACCAATCGGAGTGGTTTTACTGCGATTGCGCAACCAGAAAAATCTGGAACAGAGTTAAGGTTCAGATTAGCCGCCACGATTAGCATAAATACACACATATCTAAATTAAGAACACAGCTCGGCTCCATGGTGTGTGAGCCACACTAACTTGCTGATGGAATCTCCGTTAACTTTCCGGCTCATTGTCTCCCCTTAGACCTTGAAGTCAGGTAGGACAACAAATCACACCTGCCTAGTAAAGCGATCAGTGAAATAGGAGTGGCATCGGTTCATGGTATCGGCACTTTATGGACAAGTACGAGTACGAGTATTTTAGCAAAGTATCGGCCCGATACCCGATTCTGGTATCGGTATCGGTGGAACCCTAGTTTATAGAGGCTTAAATATGATATTGTGTACAGCATATATACAGTGCATAGAATATGATAATATATTATAAATACAGGATTTCTTTTGTGCTATCACCCAAGGGCAATCTACACCATAATCCTCATACAAACACCACATGGACATACAGAATGCTGAATTTCATTACGGCACTTGTGTGTTAAACAAAACGTACTGGTTAGCTTATCAGGATAAAATCCCAGGCTTCTCTCTCACATCTTTTCTCAATCCTACAATACTATCCTATAATGTCTTGCTGCAGGTTTTCCTCTGCAAGAAAGAGGAAGAAGCAATAAAGTAGTGTGTGACCATGTTGGCACATTTTATTGCTTTGTGGCTTCAGTCGACGGTTTAGCAGAGCAGAGCTTGTCTGATTCCCCACCTCCTGGCTCTTTTAGTGATGAAACGATAAGAGGATAAGGCGAGAGGAAGTATTGATTTCAGTATGTGGGATGGTGAAGCGGTCCAATCTCCTGCTTGACTTATTTGCCCCATCTGAAATCATCTTTCAGTAAAGGGCAGTCCTTTCCTCTCATGTAGCAGAACGTACGCGGAAACTTGGATGGAGAAAAGAGTGATTTGGGTGAATGTTGAATGTGTGCATTTGAATAAGGCGATCCTGTTGTGATTTAACATCTGTGTGTTGAACTGCAGTTGCTATGCGGTCGGTGTAGGAGATCTTATGAATAAGTAATGAGACGGAGAGAGTGAGAAAGAGGTCTGGACAGGCTTTTGTCAAGTCTTTGGCCCCAGCGTTGATTCTAGCCCTGCTGTTTTCCAGGTCTCTCAGTAGAAAACACAATATCAGTTCTTTAATATTAGTATTTTCTTTTGGGATGAAAATGCAAAAAATTGTGATGAAAATACACAAAGAGTGCAGGGAGAGGTTCAGATAGTTTTATGTCTATCTCCCAAACTTCCTGCTTCCAAGAAAATGAGCAGCTCTTTTGCACCCTGTGTTGGAGAAAAGAAAAAATAAACTGTGAGTCACAACATTTCAGAGTCACTGCTAAGCAGTGCCGTCTCTTTTCTCCAGCAGCTGAGAGGAATGGCACTGTATGAGAGAGAATGAGAAATGAGGGCCTGAGTTTTATGAAATAGTTAAAGCTTTTAAGCTTTTTTTTTAAGGAAGTTAAGGTCTCTTTCTCTCTCTCTCTCTCTCTCTCTCGCTCCATCTTAACTTATCTACCTCAGAAGCAATAGAGCACATCTTGGTAGCAAACACATCATACAGATCCTACAACTTTTTTTCCAGAAAGCCAAAGTTCTGCAATCAGTGCAGTCAGTGCAGCGAAATAATGCATGAGTAACAGTATACAGTGGGATGCAAAAGTTTGGCCAACCTTGTTAATCTTCATGATTTTTCTGTATAAATCGTTGGTTGTTATGATAAAACATTACAGTTAAATATATCATATAGGACAGTGCTTCTCAACCGGGGTGCTGCGTCTGACATCCCCAGGGGTGCCGCAGAAACGTCGCCCCCACCCCCACCCCCAGGGTGCACGAAAAATTTCCGCCACCCCCCCAAGGTCGGACAAAAAATTAACTGTAATGATTTATCGTAACAACCAACGATTTATACAGGAAAATCATGAAGATTAACAAGGTTGCCCAAACTTTCGCATCCCACTGTATCAGCTTACATGCTTACATACTGACATACTTTACTTGTCATTCAGGCAGGCAGCTCATATATTAATTTTTCAGCAAATCCAATTTGAACAGGGAGGATTTTCATCATGACGCCCCCTCACGTGCTCACAAATATCCATCAGTCTCAGTCTTACTGCAGCGGTGTGCATTCTCCCATCATCTTAAATTCAGCAGAACTTTGTGAAGGTGCTCCTGAGCAAAGCAGTGAAATTTGCATGTTATTTTTACTAACCCAAGGCAGGAAAGCTCATATTCAAGGTTTAAGACATATAACTGCTAACACTCCAATCCAATGCTTTAAAATAAAATTCTGTTAGAATCTTTCTACTAAGGTGAACTTATTTCTTTGTTTTGGAATGCCGCATTAAAAAAAACGTTTTAGAAGAATAAGGATACATAATGTCGAAAATAGTAACAGATATCTGAATGTAGAAGAATATGTAAATTATTTATAGGGTGAGATATGTGATGAAATGGTGTTAGGGCACACAGGGGTGATAAAGGTCCTGAAGCATACAAACTTTGGACTGGAAGTGTGGCAATGTGAGGATACCCTTAAAATACCAAGCCTAAAATGCATTATACAATGCCATGTTGAGAAATGTCCTGAGCCCAGGAAGCTCACACTGCCAGAAGTGTTCAGTCTCAGAATAGATAGTGACGTAATGTAGCTGTGTGAATCACTAGTGAGTCTGCATTTTATCACACAGCTCTGTCTGTGCATGTGTGGTGTGTGTGTGTGTGTGTGTGTGTGTGTGTGTGTGTGTGTGTGTGTGTGTGTGTGTGTGGTGTGTAATATGCACTTTTGCCAGAGCATCACTGAAATGTCAAAATGAGCCACTATAACTAAATACAGTGGCACCTTGACTTACGAGTGTCCCAAATAATGGTTTTTTTGAGATGCGAGCCATCTCTCGGCCGAATTTTGCTTCGAGTTTAGAGCTAAAATTCGGATTACGAGCCAGCTTCAGTAACCCCACCACTAGTTGGTGCAGCGAACGCCACAGTGAACGCCGCAACATCTGCCCAGCATTCCATGTCTCACTCATTCACTTCAAGTTTTAGCTCGCAGTGGAAGCATCTGTGTTGTGCTCGCATTTGCGCTTGCAGTTATTTTGCAAAACTTTGTTTTTCGAGCCATGGGACCGTAGAAAGTGAGTGCGAAGGACAAACTTGACCAAGGTGCGTGTGTAGTCAACTTGGCGAAGCAGTACGAGCATAGCACTTCTATGATCTGTACCATACTGAACATACTGAAGCAGAAGGAGTCCATAAAGGCTATAATGCCAGCCAAGGATGTTAAAAACATTTTCGTACTTTCAGACTTTATTAAAAAGACACACCCAGAAAAAGTTGCACCTGGGCGTGCGACGGCACTATTTAAGAACACTTGCCTAACTCATTTCAGAAACATTCTGAAAGGGAGGATGAAACACACCTCATTGGACAGGTTTTTAACGAAAACCCCTACAGATGAACGTGAGCAAAGCGTGATGAAAAGGGCAAAAATCAACAAATAAGATTCAGTTATTCAGTTCAGCCTTTCTCCTCCACCTCCGTCAGCATCTTATAGTCGTCTGATCTCCAAGGTAAACGCTGTATATTACACTTAATAAAACCAGTTTATTGCAGTATTTAATTGTGTTTTTGTACAGTATTCATTATTTATAAGAACATTTTTCTTATTTAAAAACATCTGACAAAAAATTGCGGTAATTTTGGGGGGGGGTGTCTGGAACGGATTAATAGCATTTCAATTCCTTTCAGTGGGAAAACTGATTTGACATACGAGTACTTTGAGTTACGAGCTCCTTCACGGAACGGATTAAACTCGTGAGTCAAGGCACCACTGTATAACCATTTCAAAATGCATAAATCTGCAGAGGGTTTTTTTGTTTTTAATTAAGTACAGTGGACCCTCGGCTCATGAACTTAATTCATTCCTAGACTCTGTTCGTGACCCTATTTGTTCGCGACCTGAATCAGTTTTTCCCATTGAAATGAATATAAATACAATGAATGTGTTTCAGCCTCAAAAGATGTTTTTAAAGTGTATTATGGGTTTATGTGTGGTAATAAAACATAGAATAAAATGAAAATAACCTTAATTATAGAAACATAAAACTAAATGAAATAAACAGATGATTTTAATGCATGTTATCTTTGCGGTGGAGACGTAGTTGCTGGCGTAGGTGGACGGTGGTGGAGGGATATGGTGGCGGTTCTCATGTTTTGTGATTATTTCATTCTTTATTTCAACTGTTATATGCTTAGGCTTCTTACTCTCACTACCATTTCCACTTTATTGAGACCCATCATAAAGGCTTATAGAGCAAAAATACAGAGAAACACAATGAAAAAAATGCTGTGAACATTTTTTAATGAGTTTTAAGCACAAAAAAAAATCAAAGTTTGAACAATCTTTAATTATACAAAAACTTACGGTAAACAACCAAGAAAACTAACCTTGCATGAGTCGACTTCTCCGTTAAGGAAGTGAGGAAGAAGATGGGCGCGGAGGAGGTTACTGTACAGCCGATGGACACACATCTGACCGAGACCGATTAAGACATCCACGTCTTTTTAGGTACGCAATACACAAACAGAAAATGGGAAAACATTGGCGCGTTTGAAGCAGAAGGGGGAAATGGCTGGGCCTGTGTTTGTTCAGCACCCGATTACGTGGTTGTCACCAGATTCAAAATTTTGCCGAATTGTTTGGTCGGTAACCAATTTGTTCGTCTTTCAGAGGCGTTCATGACCAGAGGTTCCACTAGAATTAAATTTTTTTTTTATGTTTTTATTTTGGAAACAATAAGTTTTTAAGTAAATCCAATATTTAGGTACTGTCTGTGCTAACACTACTGTGATATATAACCATTTGAATGAGGAGAAGCACAATGACTAAAGGTCCACTATGTAGGATTTATGGGGATTTGTTAACAGGAATGGAGCATAGTATTCATAAGTATGTTTTCATTAATGCACCTGTAACTACGAACTATTGTGTTTTTGTAAGCTTAGAATGAGACCTTTATATCTCCGTAGGGAGTGGGACTAATTCTACAGAGCTGCCATGTTGCTACATTGGCCCAGAACTTCCAAACCTTTAGAGAGCGCCTTCTGAGTTTTACATTTTTACAAATGGCAACATGAAGCACCAGAAGGAAACACTATAGAAGGAGAACAAAGAAAAAAAGAAATGAAGATAAAGAAGAACAAATTAAAGGAACCAGTGTTTGTTGGTGCAGGCTAGTAAGACTGAGAACCCAAATTTTGAAAAACGGAGTATCACAGAAAAAACAAGAGAGCTTAAATGTAAGTACTTGGAAGTATGCTATGGGCACCTAATGCCCACAGTAATGCACGCTTGGAAAGGGAGGGGTAAGAGAGGGGCATTTGGGTGGTTAAATCCTGCATAGTGGACCTTTAAAGTTAATAAGGGTTAGCATTATTGGCTTTTCTTCTGGCTTATATGAAATTGAATTAAATCTAACCACTTTGTCTTCATTTGCTCAGTGATGTAATATATTTCGCATGATTTTTTAAATGAGATCTGCTTAGTTACATACAGCAAATCTATGTTTTATTTGCTTGTAAAGAAACACACAGTCTGTACCAGCAGTAATTTCGTGAGAGTAAGAACCCCGAGTGCCACAGATTCTCATTTGCTGCTTCCCATACAGGATTTTCATGGTCATTAAGTTGTATTCAACTGAACAACGTCAATCTCGGGATCTTTGGTAGACTGTTTCCGTGCCCTGAATTAATTTCTCGCTCTTTCTATGTCTGGATTGTCTCTTATTCTTCTCAGCTCCTCTGGAATGGACACGGCCAGGAAAACGTTCTCATTAGTCAGAGCTGTCTAATGAAATGTAACTGGAATATTCAAGACTTGTTGCAGCTTTTAATTTGAATTTCACTCTGTTGAAGATTGTTTATTTTATTCTGATTATTTTCGCACCGTCTCACTCCACTTCTTGGTATGTCGTAGCTAGTGTGAGAAGCCTGGATTATCCTTCATGGTTGTTGCCCTGACTACATCATGTTTGTGTTGTAAATACGATTATTTACAGCAGTGCACAGCGTGAAGAAGGATTTAAACTGGCTGATCTTTACAGCACTGTATCTAATGAATGGACATTGTGCAGAGAAAATCGATATTCTTATTGAACTGCATCTGTGTGTGTTTGTGTGCTTGCAAGCGTGTGTGTGCGTGCGTGCGTGCGTGCGTGCGTGCGTGTGTGTGTGTGTGTGTATGTGTGTGTCACATATACATCATGACACCATTTAGTGCAATGATCAGTAGTGAAGACAGAGACTAATGATAGATATTAATCATCTTAAACATGTGTGCCTTTTGGATGTCCTCTTCTGTGTGAATGTGTGCTCAGCTGAGCCTCACTTTGATGTGGTTTCTTAAGCCAAATGAATGCACCGTTGAGTGTGTGCCAGCCGTGTGAGTCACGGAGTGTAACGAAACCCCTCCATTTTAAGAATAATAATAATAATAATAATGTCCTTTAAAGGTTACTCCTGATGACTTTGTGCCTAATGATTTTGTGGTTTGCCCGCTTTCCATTATCAGTCACTTACATGGAGTTGAGCAGAGTGGAGCATGATTGGTCATGTCAGTGTAATTATGTGCGTACAGACCCGGATTTACAATATCCGCACTACTTCCTCAGAGAAAAGGACATGCATAAATGCCTGTGTGCTAATGCTGTTTTGTTGAAACCAAATGCCCTTCTCCTAATCCCTAAATAATTTCTAAATAACCCCTTTAGCTGTGAATAACCGGGTTACACCGAGAATTCTGAGCCTGTATCAGAAAAACATACAGTTATAATTGCCATGATCTGGACATTACTTATGGTTCTGTTAGCCTCGATATCATCTGGTAATGATTTTAGGCTACAGAGTGAGAACTGTGTGAAAATCCTGCTCCTTGGTTTTTTTTACACAACTATCATACCCTTCTCTCTCTCTCTCTCTCTCTCTCTCTCTGAAGTATCTAATCCTATATTCAGAGAAAACAACAAACTTACCCACCACATATCATGTAACACCAGGGTATTACACACAATAGACAATCTAAGACTAGGATTAGTGTTTAGTACGCTAGGGTCAGCTTTACTCACTGTGAAAGACATCAAGTCTCTGGTTTCTCAGTTTCTCCCTGTACTCCAATCCTTTTAAAAGACGTACACAAGCCAGCGTGAGGCAAGTGAACGTATAACTGTAATGTTATGGACTGAAAACCATTTCTCTGATTAGGACTGGACAATATGATGGTATTCATATTGTGATAAATTATAGCAAAATATGCTTGTCTGAGATGTCATTGATATGACCAATATGTATATGTATAGCAGCTGATTCAGTAATGTATAGCAGCTGATTCAAGGGAGTTGATTAGATCTTAAACTGTGCATTTTAACCCATGAAAAATGAACATGCGGAAATAAATGAATAATATGAGAAAATCACGTGAGAAATAAACTGTCCTGCATTACATTTGGGGTGAACAATGTGGGAACCATCACAATCATGAATCATGTTTTTAGTCACGTGTGAAGTTTATGTGGGTTTTTTTCTAAAGGAAGCATTAAATAAGTTATTTTTGTAACTTACTGTTTTGCTGGCCAACCCTGATATATTCTGTGTATCGTAGAAATGTCTTCAAATATTGAAATATGATATTTTTGTCATATTGCCCGCCCGTACCTCTAATCCACTTAGACTGTGGTTTTGTTTCCAATTTACTCTGATGCATTATTATGATAATGTCCTGCTGTAAAACCATGATTTATGAGCCAGGCTGTTTTGCTCTATGTTGCCTGGCTCAGTGGATGAGGTTTTGTGTGATGTAAACCAGGTCTATACTGCACTGGTCATTGTTGCTCTTAAGCTCCCCTCAACAGTCTGTAATTAAGCGACAATTGTGACAAGATGGAAGAAGAAAAAGTGGTCCCTTTGATTCACAAAGGGCACGTTTACAAACACAAGCCAAATTAAGACAATGTGAACATTTGGCGATCCAATTATAACTGACCTACAAAGGCGGAGAGCTAAACAAAACCTCTGTATGCTTGCAAAGCCAGACAGTTACAGACAATCTTACCTCGACTCAGTGGAGCCTTCTACAGCAGGACAGTTTTTTCAGGCTGACACAAAAGAGAAATTTCCCATTTTCAAATTTTGTGGTAATCATTTTGTGTTAACCCTGGCAATGCCAGATCAACTAGATATCAAATCTTTTACACATGATATATTTGGTACTCTTTTCTGGGCTCAATATTCAGAATCCTGTATCCAGAATCCTGAAGACTGTCTCATGATTGGCTCTTTTCTTTTCCATATACAATATAAGTAAAATATTTGGACATCCTTATGTTTTTCTTTATTTTGACTATTTTTCTACATTGTAGAAGAACATGGTGGCCATCAAAACTATGAAATAATGTATAATTTCAATAATACAAGGAGTCCTCGGTTTACGGCGTCATCGGCCTAAGGCGTTTCGTGGTTACGTCCGTCGCCATCTCCCATAAATTTATTAAAAAGTCTTAGAAAGAGGCTTTGTTTACATTCGCCGTCGATATTTAAATGAATGCGGCACTCAGGATCGACTTCTCAACCAAACCCGACAGAGTTCATACAAACCCTGAGCACAAACTTACGGACCAATCAGAATAGAGTCCTTTGCCATGTCAGCCAATCAGCGCAATTGTTTTTCTTTTTTCTTTTCGTTACCTAGTTGGAGATTCGGGTGCTGTATTAGGTGCTGTATTAGGTGGTGTATTGGGCTGTTTTAACATTGTACAGTGTTGTACAGTGTGTGGAGTCCCGACTAACAGCAAAATTCGCGTTACATCGTCCCGTAGGAACGGTCCTCTGCCATAAATCGAGGACCCCCTGTATATGACACATGGGATTACGTAGTAAACAAAAAGTGTTAAAAAAAACCCAACTAAATATTTGTCATATACATTTCATTTAAAGTAGCCAGTGTTTATCTTGGTGCCAGCTTTGCACACTATAGGCATTATCTTAAGCAGCGTCATGAGATAGTCACCTGGAATGCTTTTCTCTTAACAGGCATGAGATCATCAGTTGTGTTGCGTCGAGATAGTGTTGGTGTACAGTGAATAGCCCTATTCCACAACTGTAGTAATCCCTATTATTTTAAAAACCCGCTCAACTAAGTAAAGCTAAACGACAGTCCATCATCACTTTAAGATATGAACTGCCTCTTGAGTAATAAAAATAAAGAAAAAAACACTGACTTAGAAGCAGTGTCCAAACTTTTGACTGGAACTGTATGAGCATGTCTGTGTGCTGATTTCCAGCTGGGGAACTTTTGAACATTACATGAAGTCAAATATAAAAATTTTACATCTTTATAGGAATTGCTATTCCTTTTAGGATTTTCACCCCCTTTACCTAACTGCATCCTAAGATCCGTGTAGAAATTCAGTAAACGTGATGGAATGTCCGGCTCTTTTCAGTAACTCAGATGGGAAGCTAAAAAGGCTTCTTATTGGTAAGCGGAACTACTAACACTTAAACCAGTGTAAAACCAGGAACCATTGGCACTGTAAGCATTGCTGCGTTGACGTTGAGTCAACCGTGTCTCATTTACCTTTCATTAAAGTAGAATTTGAAAAGTTGTTACTGTCTGATATTTATTCTGATCTTCTAACTGCCACAGTCATACAGCAACGAGAGCCAAACATCTGTCTTACCATTCTTAGATCCACTTGATGTATTTCGGTTATGGTTACACTGTGATTACCTGAGAGAACTTCAGGACAGAACATCACAGAATCTAATTGTACTACTAAATAATGATTGTTCTGGTCACTGTCATGTGCTGTAACTGCTTGTATCACTTGTGTGTGTGTGTGTGTGTGTGTGTGTGTGTGTGTGTGTGTGTGTGTGTGTGTGTGTGTGTGTGTGTGTGTG
>JAQLOM010000034.1:13602071-13613238 GCA_030068315.1 Chrysichthys thysi
AAAGTATAAAAAGATTCAGCTGGGAGAACATCTAGCAACTAATTAAGTTAATTGATATCAGGTGTGTAACATGATTAACTGTAAAAGGGATGTCATGAAGTAAGTAAAGATGGGCTGAGGCTCTTCAATCTGTGAAAGAGTATAGATAGATAGATATGTAAATTATAGACGATAGATAGATAGATAGATAGATAGATAGATAGATAGATAGATAGATAGATAGATAGATAGATAGATAGCACTCTACCCTATATTATTGTGTTATATATTACATTATGTGAAGATTATTTGACCTGGAAGGATACTGATGTATTAAGTACTGATATTTTTACATAGTCAGTGGTTGACTGGACAATAAATCAACCATGATTCTAGAGACAAGATTAATTTTATTCTAAATTTTAATACTTTTTGTCTAATTTGATGACTTATGTACAGGCTTTTAAAATAAAGGGTACGCATTTTCTACATGGGTCCCAACCGGATGAAGTAGCCCAAAGTAAATATATTGTATATGCAGGTTAAAATGGCTTTTCTGATTAAATATGTCTTGACAATTATTTGGCACTGCTTACAGTAATAGTAATTCACATAGCAAGACAAATGATTTAATATGTTTTTTGGACTATCTTTGTCTAAATAAATTGAAGTCAACACATTAGAGTTGTTTATTTGGACTGTAGGCATATTTGTTGCCATTACTATAACATTTGGGTGTTAGGTTAATGACACGCTAGGAGATAGCTAGCAAAGAGGTTTCACATTGTGAAACACTGTGTTTCTCATAAGGGCAATGACAGGTTACGGTGCTACAGATTTTGGGGGTCAGTGGGTTATAATGCACAAAACCAAAATCCGAAGATGGATCTTTCAACCACTTTGTTGCTTTAGGCCCAGATACTCTCTACTCCCTTTCTCCCATCCTGCATTTTTTTTACTGTCCATATTTAGCTTCTGTTGCAAATTTCTAATTCACGCAATGTAATGAAAAACAAAAAAGTCAGGTTTTGCAGTCGCTGCACAAGATGCAAAAACTTTGGACTGTCTGAGCAAAACATGCAATGGCCTTTAAAAATCTACTGAAGAGTAAAATAGCTTTCTCTACGTAAAGGCAATTCATTGCACAGTAATATAGAGGTTATATGTGTGATGATTCATTTTACCTGCAGTTGTAGTTACATTAGGGTGAAAGCGGGAGTCCTTCATTACTTAGGGAATTGTCCTTGCATGTATTTTTATTTGAATGTCTGTTCTTATTGTTGCTATTCAGCATTTCTCTTGATTAAATGCAGGGTCAGCTGTGTGTGCAGGTAAATATTTTAAGTTACATTAACTGGTAAAAAAAAAAAAAAACAGAGAGAGTCAAATGAAATGACATTATTTCTGGTAAATGTCTTGTACTGCATTTTTTGTTAATCCATTCAAATCCCTATATTTAATGCCCCAGTTCCCCACAATCTCCCCTGTTCTCCCCTCACAGAGCTGTTTCAGTTTGTGATTTACAAGCAGCTCTGCTGGACAGCTGGTATCCTTCCTCATAACCGCCTACATGGCTGCTTTAGGCCATCTACATATCAGATCACATGTCTCTATGATGGAGTACAGGCTATAGCTGTGTGGCATTCACTGGCTCAAGATTATAACCAAGGTCAATATGTAGCATGTTTATATTAAAGCATAACTGAGATGAACAATGGGCAGTTTTGTAAAAGGAAAAACAACAGGAGCAGGAAGTGGTGTCCACACTTGTGTTTTACTTGGATTTAAATGGACAGCGATTGCATGCTTTTACGTGTGTGTGTGTGTGTGTGTGTGTGTGTGTGTGTGTGTGTGTGTGTGTGTGTGTGTGTGTGTGTGTGTCTATGAGAAGGTCTGAGATTGAGAATAAATAAACTTGTACATAATTTTTAGACTTACTGTATCAAAGGCTCACGTAAGTTGACAGTCTACACTAATGCACTTATAAATATGTATGCAAGTAAAACGAGATGTTCAGTTTCCAGTAGAGAGGACATCATCGTTGGATTGCCAGTGTTAGATCACTGTGTAACAGTGTCTGGTGGTGATATGATGTTTGTATGGAAAATCAATTGTACCGAGCGTGTCTTTCTCCGGGGTATGAGCTCTCTATTCTCAGCAAGTGCAGAGTTGTAGATTTAATCCTGTTAAAAAAAAAAACTAATTGTATGGTTTTTTTTGTTGTTGGAAGGACAAAAGTCTTATTTGTTATCAAGATGATGAAACTGATATTTCTAAGTTGATAATTCTGGAACAAGATGGTGTTTTGCTTCTATGATCAGAAGTTTGTAATGGTTATAATTGCAACCTGAAAGTTTTTTCTGAAAGTGTTTGTTTTTGTTTTAAAAGAGATGAAGCCTTTTAGTGTGTCAGGACCCTGTACTGAAGAAGGATGCATGCGCAGATAAAATGAATAAAGTTTAATAAGGATATTAAACACTACAAATTCGGCAGGCAGGACTCGTAGTCAAAGGCAGGCAGAGGTAATCGATCGGCCAAACAGGATGGACAAGGTAAGGCAGAATTCGTAATTGGGGACAGGCAGTAAATCTCAGTATGCAAACAGGACAACAGAGGCAAGGCGAAGAGCAGGGTAGTAATACAGTCCAGGGTCATACACAAAATATCCACAACAAGACAAAGACGTAGAGGCAGTAGAGTAGGTCAGGTAACAGTTCCAGGGTCATACATGATAAATCCACAAAAAGGCAAAACAGGGGCTAGGCAGAGAATCGAGAGTCGAAAAGGCAAACGGGGTCATACACAAATATCCAAAATAATACAACAAGGCTCGGCAATGACTACACTAGGCAAGAACAATGCTTCATGGCTTGCTTCTGAGAACTAGAGTCTTATATAGTCCATAAGTAAATCAGTGACACCTGCGCCTCGTTAGTAGTCAAGTGAATGAGACCTAGGCAGTTCATTGGTCCTGTTGCGAGAGCGCAGGTGCTCCTGGGAAGTTGAGTTCATATGAGAAGGCGGGTTACCAGAGTTCGTGATAGCGGGCGGGTTGCCAGAGTTCGTGACATAGTGAAACTGTTGAAAGCAGCTGAGTGGAATGTGTAACTGTAATATGTATTATTATGTAGTGTATTGCAGTATTTAAAAAAAAAATTTTTTTGGATTGTGAACTTGGGATGCATTAAAATATGCTCACTCACACACTCGCTTAGGAGGTAACTGGTTTATTGTTGGTGAATACAGTTTATATATTTATGGTGGCGGATCCAGAGCCTGTACACGGAACACTGGGTGTGTGGAAGTGACACTAGTCCGTCACAGAGCACCATGCGCGCACACACACATGCACACACACACTCGCACACACACACATTCACCTAGTGCACTAACCCCAACTCAGGACCAAACGGTGGGCTAAATTTCACATTGTGTTGGTAAGGAGGAGCGATTCAGCTCTGTCTATATAGAAAATGAAAGCACCAACGCGTGAGCATGAATGCAGGTCATAATACGACCTATTGTAAGAGTGAGCCATTTGCCACACACTGACTTTTGACTATTTTAAAAAGTATTTTAGTAATTTTTACAGAGTACCTTCTCTGAAGCCTGCGCCCACCCAAAATGTCATACAATAACGTCACCTACACTGTCTGCAAGGTTACTGAGCTGTATAAAAAAAAGGCAAAATCATTAACACTCTCAATATAATGTGTTCTCACTTATAAATTCTAATCATGTATAGTTGTTGTTTTTAGATCAGTGATCTGTAGCGAGCGGGGAACATTAGACACATATTATGCCTTATGCTGTTCATGATCACAGAGCCTGCATGTAATCTAATTATATTCCTTGGATGTGTGCTCGGTGCTGTATTAATTCCAGGCCTACTGAAGCACAAGCAGTGAAGCGGGCAATTATTCCATATTTTTATCTCCCAATTGCAGTGTTCTACTGAGGCAAATACTAAAAATAGGTCACTTGGCTACATGTTAGCCTCTGATTGTAGACCAGTGAAATTGTGGACTAATCATGTCACAGAATATTTGAAGCGGTGTCTTAGAAAATAGAGATATTTTATTCAAAGTTATATGTTTGATTTGTGTGATATTAAAAATAGGTCTGTCAGTCATTGTCTTGTGCATGTACCCTTTATTCGCATGGTTATACCATTTAATAGCGCTCCGTCTGTGCCTTTCTCACTCTGTTTTGGGGGTGTTAAAGCTATTAATTTACCTAATTAGGCTATGGAGCATTAAACAGTGGTCTTTGCTGGAGCCGCCTCTTAGATTTGAATTCATATTGATGTTCAGATCTCTCTCTCTCTATCTCTTGTTCTCCCACTCTCTCTTGCTCTCTCTCTGTGTCTCTCTCTCTCCCCTCAGTGAGGATGTGTGTAAGCGAGGTTTCACCGTGATCATTGACATGCGTGGCTCTAAGTGGGACCTGATTAAGCCGTTATTGAAGACCCTGCAGGAAGCCTTCCCAGCTGAGATCTGTGTTGCTCTCATCATCAAACCTGACAACTTCTGGCAGAAGCAGAAGACGAACTTTGGCAGTGCCAAGTTCACCTTTGAGGTACTGAAGAGCACAAGTAAATCCCAGGGTTCTGAATGCTTTGTATGAAACTGCTTTATTAGTCATGCCATAAAAGCTTTGTACTATACTGATATAATCAATGAAAAGCTTTAATGTTCCAGATTGGAAAAATATATTATGCACACTTTACTGAAAATGTTTTTGGTTTTTACTGGGAGTGCATCAGTCTCAGGATTTTTTTTTTAACACTAAGTATTAGTACATGCTTTTACCTACTTAGTGTTAATCAATCAGGGGCATGATGGAACCTTTTATTTAGCTTAGTTTATGTTCATTACTGCTGTGCGCTGCTAGCAGCGTACTCAAAATGCTAAGCTTTATGCAGAAGATGTTATGGCGTTTAAACAGTGTCTTTAATAGAGAGCACAAGTGTGGTGTGTGTGTGTAGAGCAGAATCAGTGAGCTTGGTCTTTAAAAATGAACAACAACTCACTGTTAATTGCATCTTGACTTTCAAGCAAAGTCTAGGCCCTGGCAAAAGGAGATGTGCATGTCCCAGTGCATGAATTGAAATGCTCGCAGATATAAAGGATGCTTGCCTCATTGTTTCACAAATGCGCTATACAGCATTCACCCTCACATTCTCTATTAAAGGCACCATTTAAATGCCACAAGATGTTTTGTCAGGTTACTTATATTGTAGAAGATGCTCCAGTGGTCTCCATATTATAATATTTCCACAGACCACTGTTTGCAGTCTGCTTTGATTTGATCAGTAATCATGAAATACGTCCAGATTGCTTTCAGTTTGTGTCGTCTGTTCATTAGCATTGCAAACTACACAACGCTTATATCATACAGTAATATCAACTTGTGGCGGATGTTGGTTTCAGAGCATTTGTTTTATCGTGATTGATGTTGATTGATGTCATTATAGGCAATTTTTTTTAGTGTGATTTTTTTTTCAAACTTATTTTATACACAGAATGGTAGCTAACCACTCAAATCAGGATTGATCATGTCATTAGCCGATGAAAACTGTGCAACCAGTAAATATAGGAAGCAGATAAAATATCAGACAGGTATTTCCCCATCGAGGAAAAATTGGCTCCAAAGTACTAACACAACTGGATGGGAAAGGAATAATGTTTATTTCTTTTCTTTTGCATGTATCAACACATACAGTGGCCCAGTTAGCCACTGAAATCTGTGGCACGTCTGTGTTTGTTCTGCTGTTGCTGTCTCCAAGCACTAACTTGTTTTTAAGAGTTTCAGCTTCAGTTCAGGAGAAAGTCACAAGTTGAGTAATGTGTGATCCCTAGGCGGTATTGTGTGATACCCATCATTTAGTCTGTGGTCCCCAGTTATTCAGCTTGCGGTCCCCAGATGTTTTATGTGGATTGCCCAATTTGATTAGTCGCTATACAAATGTATAGAAAACAGCAGGAGTGGAATTTGCTTTCCTGTAACCGCCTCACGACTCTGCCTTTCTCTCTGCTGCTTTTAGACTAGTATGGTGTCAGTGGAGGGTTTGACGAAGCTTGTTGACCCGTCTCAGTTAACGGACGACTTTGAGGGTTCTCTGGAGTACAATCATGAGGAGTGGATAGAACTGCGAGTGGCACTCGAAGAGTTTCTCGGCAGTGCTGTGCACCTCCTCTCGCGACTGGAGGAGCTGCAGGAGCAGCTGGCAAAGAAGGAGTTCCCAGTGGATGTGGAGGGCTCACGCAGGCTTATTGAGGAACACACACAGCTGAAGAAGAAGGTGATGAAGGCTCCTGTGGAGGAGCTGGACCGAGAAGGCCAGAGGCTGCTGCAATGCATCCGCTCCAGTGATGGTTACTCTGGCAGGAACTGCATCTCAGGCAGTGCAGACTTTCAGAGCGTGGTGCCTAAAATCGCTAGCCTGCTTGATAAGCTGCACAGCACCAGGCAGCATCTGCACCAGATTTGGCACATGAGGAAACTGAAGCTGGATCAGTGTTTTCAGCTGCGGCTCTTTGAACAGGATGCCGAGAAGGTGAGGCCGCTTTGTGCTGTTCATGTTTTATATATGTATATATGTATATATGAATAGGTGTATGTATGCATGTGGGTATGTCTGTGGAATTTAGTCTTAGAGGGGTCTACAGAGACATCTCAAAAGTAAGCGAACACCCCTCGTTACCTTTTATCTATGTGGACACCACCTGGTGCTTCAAACTTGTTAATGTATTATTATTATTAATTTCAGACTGAAGTATATTAATTGGTTATAGCAACTAGCCATGCTGCGAACACCAGAAGCAAAAGCATGGTCTGTTTTTCAAAGAGGACATATTGTGGGTTAGTCTGAGGGTGGACTTAGAGCAGCTTGTGAGGGAACAAATTTGTAGCTGCTATAATGTTGCTGTAAAAGGAACTATCATGTCTCGCCGATCTTCCATGACATTTCTATAACCATACATGCCTAAAAAACATGACGTGTCATTCATGAATGAATTATCAGTTGGGATTGTTGGCAAATTTCTGTGGTTTAAGAAAACGTTGGGCCATGCTGTTTGAGGAAAATAGTACACTTTAGGGTGGTAGCGCATCACACCACCCAAGCATGGATTATTTTCCTATAACAGAATGTCCCACTGTTACTAACTACTTACTTAGCTACACCTACTTTGCTACTTTGTGATATACTTGGTTTAAATCACCTGCAACATTTCTTAGATCATTTGTTTAGATTGCACATGCAAATTAGCACTCTTTATTTGGGATCTTAGTAAATCAGGGGCTTTGGTAAATCTCTAATGAAACAAGCTTTCAGGATTGGATTAGTCATTCTTTTTCTTCAATGTGTAGTGCTTAAAAATAGGCCAGGAAGAATAATTGAGCTATAAGAGCTGAAAAAATCAGAGCATGTTGAAATGGGTAGATTTGCGAAAAGATGAATGAGTAGACACAGAAATGATAGCTATATTCCTATGATACCACGATGTAAATAGCACTATCCTAGGGGGGTTCCACTGGTTTGGAAATACAGCTTTTCATGTTCATTCTCACTCCAAAATGAAGAAAAGCCCCCTGTGTGCACACTATTACAAGTTTCAGTGTCCTTGGACTGGATACAAAAACAGTGAAAATCAAATTCACTGGTACACTAAGGTATCACACTGGGCTGGACCACTGAAATGTGTTGTTTTGTATGTGGAGGTTTGGGGCTCTAATAAAGCAATTCTCCAACCAGTGTTCCATATCAGCACCAAGGCAGCATAGGGTGTAATTTAGTAATAAACCTGGAGTACTTTGTTTTGACTTGCTTGGAAGTTAATGTATTTGGAACCAAGCCATAATGCATCTTTTATAGCAATTTCTGAGATCTGGCATTTTGATGCAGTAGTATGTTCTCGAAAACATGGAAGAGAGCAGTAGATTGCAGTGAAAGATTATTTTGCTCCAATATGTTAGTAAAAGTTATTCCAGGTGGCTAGCAGCCACTGTTGAACACTCTACCAGCTGAATCATGGCTCTGGTTCATTTTAGTTGCTGTAATTATACTGGGCTAAATGCATTCAGGGTGTCAACAGCTCAACAGTTTCTCAGCATTTGTGCCCATGCTGGCAAAATGAGTCAGAATGAGGAAATCTTCAAAAGTGAGTTATTGTTATTTCCACATTGTCCATCTAAAGACCTTCAAAATGAGGCATGGTTGGTTGAAATCGGACAAAAAATGACCGCTTAGCAACTTTTGTTTACGTCTAATGGGGTTTAGAAACTCGCTTTCCGTTGGTTCATAAAAGCGTCATCGGGAATTCCGTGTGTATTACCAGAAAAAAGAGGAACTATGCTTCACAACGATAGCAAACATGGATAGAGGGATTCCCCCGTCTCGCCACAAGCGTGCGGTGAAAAACACGGATTTATCAAGGAATATTACAACAAAGGACTAATTAATGAAGACATACAAATGAACATATGAACAAAACCTTCAAATAAAAGGAGTTTGGGATGTTTTCTTTCTGGTTTTTTTATGGGGATCAATAAATGAGGGCTTTATGGACTCATTTTTGAGAAAATCTCATTTCGACCGAAACCATGGGTTTCTTGAGCCGCTTAACTCATAATTAGCCTGTGCGCATTCCGACTCATTTTGCCAGCACAGGTCACATTTTTGTAGTATGGCATACAGTAGATAAATGTTGTTATGTGTTATCTGTGACTATGCAGCGGATCATTCACGTGTATTTTAAATTCAGTTCAAATGTATGTATGTAGCATTTTGCAGCAATAGACATTGTCCCAGAGCAGCTGTGGAGGAAACATGGAGCTAGATTTAAATCTCTAATGAGCAAAGCCTGAGGTGATAGTGACAGGGATAAACTCCCTAAGATGGCAGTGAGGAAGAACTTCAAAAGGAAAACTGTTCTTTCCTGGGTGACACCGGATTATAAATCATTACATTATATAGCTGTAGAAGAATAAAGTCAAACAGAAGTAAGCATGTTAAATAGATGAGTATACTATGAGTAAATGTTCTGGTATAAGCACTTGACATATATGCTTATATGTTAGATATTTGTGTATATTATATGCCTGAATCAGAATGAACACACAGCCTTAGTTGGTCAAATCCTTTGAAAATCTAGTTTTTCTTTTGTCCTGTTAGTATTTCTTTAATTCTATCATGGTTTCGTAGTCAGTACCAGACTGACCAATTCTTCCCTCTCTCTGTTATGAGCTTCAGCAGTTTAGGGTGCACCTGCTCTTAGAAGTTGGAGCACTTTTCACGCTACACTTATTACTTGGCACGTCTGGAGATTTGGGGATTTTTTTTTTCATCAGCTATTGTTGAACTCAACGCCTTTCACTGTAATCCCACTAAAGACTGCTTATATCGCCACAGTTCCAGATCAAAGACTGTAATAAAGGAGAGCAGCGTGGCTGAAGACTTTCATGTGTGTTTCTCTTTAAGAGTGTGGGCTCGGGGCTGACCTCACCCTGCCTCCTTCCTTCTCTCTGATTACCGCATGTTTGATCTCCACCACTTTGGGATGGAGATAATTCTCTTGACATAAGGTGGATGCCTGTAGGGCTGGTCCATTGAGCCGTTTTGAAGCCTTGCTCTGTAGTGGAAGATTTTCAATAAAGATGTGGTGTTGGGGAAATAGTCTGGCAGGCAGGCTGAAATACCTCAAGGAAAGGGGCTTTTGCTGTGGTGATTAAATTTCTTTCATGAACGTTATGCGATTTTTTTAAATGATAATATGAATCAAGAGTCAAATTCGATGAGTCGAGAGTCAAGATGAACATTTTGTATGTTTTGAAATGATCAAAGCTGAAAGTTGTTGGTTCATCATTGTACCATAAGGCTAAGTGCTCCAGACCTAGCTTATTTTATGATTACAACACTTTACATCACTCACTGTTTCTGTCTATTTGTCTGGTACAAATTTTGTAATCAATTTTTAACCCACTTCCCGTTAACCTATCGACTTGAAACTTGGTAGACATGTTCTACTCTGATGACAATGCATTTTAAGCAAAAATATTTTTGGAAAAAAAACAAATTTAAAAAACCCGTTAAATGTCTATTCGTGAACCTTAAGTGACAGAGAAAAATAAAGTATGCAGTCGGACAGAGATGAGGATGCAGATTACGAATCTGAAAAAAATAGATTGTTGTCTATTTCATTACCCAGTGAGGAAAGTATTGTATTTAAATTTCATAGAAATGAAATTTTTACGAAGATTATTTAGATTAATCTGTCAGTCTGCTCCAATATAAGTGTAGGAAAACCATGTGCGTCAATATTTACTGAGTCTCTGTGGAAGCTTCCTATGCAGTGAATATAATGAAGATGGCAGTGAAATAATGCCTTTCTGGAAAAATATGTGAATCTGGCAAATCTCTGGCAAAGATTCATTCTAAATACCTTAAACATATTTGTGGGAAAATATAAGTGCGGTTTAAAAAATGTTTGAAATGTGCGATATGTTAGGTCACATTGGGTCAAGGTTAGTCTGATTATTGTTACCATTATAGTGTGAGGTAAGCAGGCAGGCAACAGATGTAAAAGCAGGAGAGCTTTAGTAAAGCAGGCAGGCGAACAAAGTCCCAAAACATGAGGCAAAAAGCAAGGTCAAAATAGGCTATGTTCAAAACACTTAGCAAATGGTATCTCAATGTCTGGTCAAAGTCCAGAACAGTAATCCAAAAAACAGGTAAAAGAGGGCACAGACAAAGGGCTTCACATATATTGAGCTAGGGCTTATTGTTATCGCAATATGACATTCATATCATTATCATGATTTACCAGAAATATCAACTTTCCTCCAGAAAAGAACAGGTAGCTGCAGCGTTTTTACCCCCCATGAGTACATCAGTGTTTCATGATATGTAAATTTAGCTTTATAAATATTGGCCTATTATATTAAAAACTTACTGTGTGCACAAGACGTTGTGAGCGCCCCCTGCTTCTAGTTTGCATGTGCTCCTAGTTTGCATGTGCATGTGTTGTTTTGTCCATGAACACTATACAGTGGAATCTTGGTTAACAAGCAATGTTTTTACATTACATTACATTACATTCTCCCCGTGCTCGCGTGGGTTTCCTCCGGGTGCTCTGGTTTCCTCCCACAGTCCAAAGACATGCACAGAGGGGATTAGGCTAATTGG
>JAQLOM010000034.1:13677345-13689062 GCA_030068315.1 Chrysichthys thysi
TGGATGGAGCCAAATACAGGGCAATCTTGGAAGAAAACCTCTTGGAGTCTGCAAAAGACTTGAGACTGGGGCGGAGGATGGCTGTATTCTCTATTCCTTCTCTGTTTCCCAGTGGCTTAATAGTGATGCTGAGATTCATCATCATCATCTGTCACTATTAATGGATGCCTTCGTGCCTTGCAGTCAGTAATAGCTATGAGCTATAATGTAGTCAAATCATGCTGCGTTGATCATGTTGATAAACCCTAATATAGTATGCCTACATCCGCTTAAATGACCCCGTGTTAGATAAAGTACTATTGATTATTAGCAGCACCGTGCCTTTATTGCCTTCAGTGATAAAGCCACTGAACTTTGAATTGTTGAAATTTATAGTATTTTAGTATCCAGCTAGTAAGCAGTCTCACCGATCCCATGACTAGCTCCACTTTTGTTTTATTTCTCCATCTGATACAGATGTTATAGTAAGCAAACATGTTTGTTATTGATAATTAGCTATAGCAAAATTAAAGGAGTGGTGTTTTAAACATCACACCTCTTTTCTTGTGAATGACGAGCTCTATGTGTTGGCCATGGGAGCGTTCTGTCTTTTAAATTGAAGTTCTTTTAAATCCAGTTATTTTTAAGAGTTGGATCAGAGAAACTCAAAACTCTTTATTTAAATAATCTTTATTTTAATGTTTTTCTTGAATGCATCTTCCTTCCAGTGAAATACAAGTCTTCATAATAACAAATAATGATGCTCTTTGCCTGCTGTGAGTTTACTTCACACAACTTCCTCTTTCATAGCGGCTCTGTTTGTAAGATGAGTATCACTTACGTAATCAATGAGTCTTTTGTTTCCTTATGGAGTGTAGCCTTGAAACAGTTTATTAACTTTGGCCTTTTCTAGAAGAAAAGCGAAAAGTGCTTGGAGTTTTTCCCTCCCTGTGCAATATATCCTTGTCCCTGTTTTCATGTGATTGCAGTTACTGGAATGGTGTCCTCTTCACAAAGTAAAGATTGTGCCATTAGATACCCATGTTTTTCACGATCCTTTACTTCCCTCTCTATCTCTCAGTGTCTGTCCTACTTGATTGCCATGCTCCTTTTCGACACACTTCTCCTGCCAGAGTGTGAGTCTAAGGCTTAGGGAATAGGAATAAACTTATTTGCTTACCCAGCTTCCGTTTCATGTTTGAAAGACTTCCCCCTCTAGACCTGTTATCTTCCTGAAACCAAATGCAAATTATGCTCGCTAGTAATCTCTGTCCAGTATGGAAATTGCAGCAAGACTTCTATATAACCCTCACTCCAGTGGCAAGTCTGAGTGCAACATGCACTTCTGGATCATAGTCATAAATCCCTGTATAATGTATGCATCACTGCACACACCTTCCTTTGTGTCTGTATTATTATTATTATATGTTGTGTGCGAGTTCTGACTCATCTGTGCCATGTGCGTAACTGCACAAATAGTGCTATGCCCAAACAAAAAAAAACATGTAGGGCTACTCGCTGAGAACTGGCCTAATTGTAGCAGCAGTTTCCTGTGTTGCTCCTTCTCCATGATTGAGGGCAATTTATCCTTGCGTGTGTGTGTGTGTGTGTGTGTGTGTGAGAGACTGTATAACAGGGGTGTATGCACATATCTAGGCCAGTGCACTGGGCTATCTGGGCTATATGACAGGAGCAGGACACTTGCAAAATGACACCACCTTGCCCGTGCAAAGCTCTTAAAATGCAAATATGTCTTTATTCGTCATCTTCCGCTTAATCCTGTTCAGGGTCACGGGGGGAAGCTGGCGCCAATCCCAACTGACATCGGGTGAGAGGCGGGATACGCCCTGGGCAGGTCACCAATCCACCGCAGGGCAATACACAGAGACAGACAACCACTCACATTCACACCTAGGGCCAATTTAGAGTCGCCAATTAGCCTAATCCCAATGCGCATGTCTTTGGAATGTCTTTGGACTGTGGGAGGAAACGAACACGGGGAGAACATGCAAACTCCGCACAGAAAGGAACCAGTGCCGAACCCGGGGCTCGAACCCAGGACGTTCTCGCTGTGAGGCGATAGTGCTAACCACTCAGCCACCATGCTGCCCATGCAAATATGTAAGCGACAGAATATTTCCTTTGGTGTCACAGTAGAATCACACTGAACTGAACCGCATCTCCTCGTACCTTCATCAATGACAAGTGAATTAAGTAATTCAACAAACAAACAAATCAATAAAGTAGTCAACGTATTTATTATTTTTATTTATTTTGATTGCATCTCGGGCAGCTCGGTGGTGCAGTGGATAGCACGGGTACCTCACAGCAAGCAGGTTCTCCTCCAGGTGCTCCGCTTTCCTCTCACAGTCCAATGACGTACAGATTAACCTGGTCAGTTGGCTACTATATATTGCCCCCAGATGTTGAATGGGTGTGTGAATGGTTTTGTTTCTGTGTTAGTCTGGTGATAGATTGACGAACTGCCCAGGGTGTACCCCGCCTCTCGCCCACAGTCTTCTGGGATTGGCTCCCGCTTCCCTTAATGGTTAAGTAGGTATAGATAATGGGCAGATGCATGACTGCCTTATTAAATAACAGTGATCTGAAATTTCATTTGAGTGGCTTTTATTTTTTTAGCTCAAAAAGTGTCTCAAGGTGTTCCAATAATTATATAATCAGTTTATAATTATAATAAAAACAGAATATTCATATTTAAATATCTAACTCTGTAAACCTAAGCTTATTGAGTACAGAGACGCAATTTCAGGAAATGAAAGCAGTTAACCTATTTCTTTTCAGCAAATGAACCTATTACTTTGTGTTATAGAGTGAACAGGTTACTAGAACATTCCTACAGACAGGAAATATATGTTAACCAGATAAACCTGATTTTTTTTTTCTTTTTTTTTTTTGTGAAGAGTCCTCACCCTTTGGTTAACTAATTGTAATATTCCACTGCGTTGTGAAATGCCTTTTTAGTCTTTACAGACATTGTTCATATTATCAGTGCAAGGCAACATATGTTCTCCCTTCGAGCATAAGAACTTTCGACTATGAGAAAGCAGCTCGAACACAGACCCATGCCTGATCTGCTGACCCGTGATCCTGGAGAAGGGCTCGCTACTGACTGAGAGTCGCTCTTTAGATCGCCACTGAGTAGAGCCTTTGTCACAGGCAGGAATGTAACTTGACTCTCTGTCTCTATAATCCAGCATGTGTGGCAAAGAAGCTGCGAGAGGAAGAGAATGAGAGTGCGAGTGTTGGTCTGAGTGCCTGTGGCTCCTCCTCCTCTCGCGCTCTCTCTCTCTCTCTCTCTCCTCCCTGTTGTGGAAGGGAGCAGAGTGAACTTGTAGCAGTAACTCGGTGATTACACTATCTACACAACACTAAACAGGAATCGCTCCCTTCTACTCAATCTCACGTCCTACTCTCTGTCTGCTTGCTGCTGAGCCATGAGATCTTGAGGAAGAATGAAGAGTGGGAGACACATTTGCTCATGTAGTTGGATTATAGCGAAGTGTTGCTGCTGCTGTAGTGTGTCAGGTGGGTAATATAGGCTTCTTACCTTTTACAGCTGGGTGGGTTCAGGAACGAGAAGCAGGTTTGAGAGTGAGATTGGGTATATAGTCTTTGGGGTTACTGTAAGGATAAAAAAAAAAAAAAACACAGACGGGTCAACTGGTGTTCAAGGACAGACTCGAATAATAATAAGAATAATAGCAATATATGTGAATGAGTGATGACGGCTTTGAGGAAAAAGTTTCCTTTTTATTTAAACATATGTTCTTATGATTATGAATCAGTACTCCCAATGCCTGATCATTCATGGCCATTAAGAGATCTTTGTTGTCGGTGTGTGTGTGTATGTGTGGCACTTGTGTGTGTATTTGTGAAGGCTAAATGTCCTGATGATCATGGGAATGTGCGATCATCCTGACCCTGTGTTAGAGTTATAGAAAAGCGGCCTTTGTTTGAAAGAAAAAAAAAGAAAAAGCCAACCCTTTCAGGTGCTGACATTAAGGATCGGTGCAAGTTTAGCCGAAACATTAATTAACTACATAAATGCGCGAGTCAGTGGAAACACCCCACAAAGTGTGTACTACAAGATCATGTGAGGTGTGCGTGTGTGTATCTGTGTCTGTTTCTGTGTTTGTGTGTGTGTTGATGCCAGTACCCCTGTGCTTTGCTTTAAAGTGGGCTAAAGTGCTCTCTCATTACCTATTAACTCAGGAAGTCTCTCTGTAGTGAGATAGCAGGGTTGATTTGCTTCACAACAACAGCAGCTCCCTCTTTAATGTCACATCACTTCTTTCAGGTACAGTGAACTGGACCAGCACTACGGTGAATGGAACTCACATAAAATTCATCCCCCCCCCAAAAAAATGCGCTGAAAGATTCAGTAAAAGTCAGGTCAGGAAATGATTTCAGCGGGCAAGCTTTCCTTGTATTAATCGAATATTGTACATTCTGTACTGAAGGCAGGGAAGTGACTAAATTCTCCTGGTGGGTGTAAATGTTGGTGATGCGATTATCCTAAATATCATTTACAGCAGTGTACACACGTTTCTTAAGATCTCTGCATCACTGATGTAGTCGCTAATGAGCAAATTAGCAAATTATAAATACACATACACACACACACACACACATAGACAGAGGGGCTCGAAAAACAGAGGTTATGTATGTCCATTTTTTAAAAGAAAGATGGCAAACCATCACAATACCACAGAGACGTGAGCGCCTCGATGGCATTCTACGCTTTGATGTCTATATAAATATGTCTAGTAATATAGCTTTTATGTAGATATTTTTCATGTTGAAGTGTGTATACCCTTTGTAAGTGTGTGTAACAGACAGGGTGTCCCAAAAGTCCAGATCCATATGCAATTATGCATTTAAATACAGATATTACAACAAATGTCTTTCTGTCATTCGTGTACACTTTCTGTTTCTAAAACATTTAATCACTGACAACAATGGCATGAATTCCTGGATGCTTATCAGGTTTTCTATTGAATTCAGTAGCAGCTGTACTATGTGAAGAATCCTGTCTTGCATACATGAGAACAAGTTCATTTCTATTTTCTCTTGTTCGTATTGAAGCTGTCTCGGAGCTGAAATAAAAAGAACAATGTTACATTTTCATATAAGCAAAAACTCCCATAGATCCTGACTTTCTTTTTCTTTCATATTTATTGAATTATCTATCTATCTCTGGCTATTTCTTCATCTTTTTTATCTCTGTCTCTCTCTCTCTCTCTCTCTCTCTCTCTCTCTCATTGTCATTTTCTTTCTCTTTTGTTGTTTCTCTCATTCTTTCTTCATACTTCCTGTCAATCACAGAGCCAGCAGTGTCTCCTTAACCAGTTTAAACAAGCTGTACTAGTTTTATATGACTGGAATGTTGCATTGGAAGCATCATGCTGCATTTTGATACGCTACAAAAATCACATACATTTCTTAGCAAGAGCTGTCTGACCGGAGGCATGTTCATATGCACATACTGGCTGTAACAGAATTTCATTGAATAGACTAAACAGAGCGAAAGGCAGATAATTCCAGGGGACATCTGGTGCTCTTATACTTGTGAAAAAGAGTCTTCACTCTTCCTTTATTGCAGGAAGTCCTTGGGTAGATAGCGCTGTGTCAGTGACCACCACTAGAGGACTTTTAATTTTTTTTTTTTTAAATAGATACTGTAGGTCAGAGTGAAATTTTTTTTTAAACGGAATATACAAGATATTTTTTCTTAAACTTTGCTTTAATGAAAAGTTAATGGATGTCCGATGTGTGCAGTTTGTTCCATGGTTTATTCTTACAGAACGTCTAGTTCATTAATTTATTAGTTACTAGAGTTTTATGGCCCTCCTGTAGACTGATAGCAGCTATTCTTAGACGGGGAACTCGTATCAGGTCTGACGATGTGTTTGAGGATATGTGGTTAAGTGTATGTTTTGTTTGTTTTTTTTTGTGGACTGTCCTTGACATGGGGTCATTCAGCACCAGATCTCTGAGGTCTGTGTTGATTGGCACAAATCATGAGGGCCTGCTGTAGGAAGATGGGAGATGAACGTTGCTGGTCGAAAAGAAAATTTCAGATTCACATTCTGTACACTGTAGTCAACTTCATGGAGAGCTTCTCACAAGGGGTTGCTGTGTAACAAGGGCTACTAAGCAAAAGCAATCCATGGTATTTTTACCACTTTGCTATCTGGAGGCTGAAATGTGCAGGTGTTAGCAGGAGAACGTGTATGAGCATAAGAGGAAAGAAAAGGACACTAGAGTCACCTTCAGTGACCTTAAAGAATATGGGCCAAGTGAAGTCTTTTATTAGTTCTGATTTATTAAAATTTAAAGCAAAAGAATACTATAAAATATATGGGTGTACTGTTATTTTAATTCCAATAAATATTTTTACCTGTAGGTACTATTTGTTAGAATGTATGTATGAATTTTCTTCTGGTTTATTACACTGTTGCTGAATGTTAATGAAGTAGAAAATGTGAATTATTATTATTATTATTATTATTATTATTATTATTATTATTATTATTATTATTATTGCACAGTACTGTGATTGAAGGAGACCTTGCACAATGATAAGTGGTGCAGTTATGTAGCGTAATGAACACATGCACTACCAGATGGAAAGGACATCTTTGTGTTTTTAGTCAGAGCTCTGAACGTGGTTCTCATGGGATTAGTAACAATGCATTGGTGCTTATGATGAGAGGCTGTACTCTGTGTCTGTTTTCAATTTGTTCATACCTTTTGGAGATCCATTTTCATCACTATAGACACTAAAGATGGCTTTCTAAAAGCCTTCTTGAACCTATTTTGTGGAATTCCTTACTCAAACCTCATACTTCAGAACCAAACTCATGCATGGGAATCCCAACGGGTATAAATGCAGTACAACACCTCTTATTTATATTTCCACATCTTTCAGCGGTTGATATATAAGGAGCGTTACTACTCCACAGTTGATGATTATTGTTTTATTCTCAATGATTGCATTTAGTTGTTAATTAAAGAACAATCTGTTGTTCTTTACTTTTGATCAGTTTGTAGTTACATTTAAAGTTGTGGATCCTCAACAGGACACGAGTTTCTGTTATTACTTGGTCGGATGCATGAATTTGAGAGGCGGGAGTTCCTCAGTAAGTCTTGATCAGCCTGTATTTGAAAATCAGGGCAATTTTTACAGGCTCATTCTCAAAGACTGGGGAGGTGGGCATTAACTTTATTTATTTATTTACTTATTTATTTTTAAATTTATGAAGTTGTCTTGGCATAGAAAAGTACCAAACATAGTATTGGGCTTTCAAAGTTCATGGTGATTTTAACCAGTAGATGGCGTTTTGAGTCATTTTCAACCAATAAAATGCTGATTTATCTTTTTTTTTTTTTTACCCATCCATTTTCGAAGCCGCTTATCCATTGTGGGTGATGAGGAAACGGGGTCAATCCCACCTGACTTCAGGTGAGCTGTAGGGTGCACCCTGGACCATTTGCCAGTCTTAAGGGTTAATGCAGAGACAAACAACCATTCACACCTGTAAGGAGACTAGAGTATCCAGTTGATCTAATCTGCTTGTCTTTGGACTATGGGAGAAAACCAGAGCTTGTAGATGAAACCCAAATTGGCATGGGGAGAACATGCAAACTGCACATAAAGGCCTCCGTTCGATCTGGGGATCCAACCTGGAACTTTCTTTCTGTGGTACGACGGTGCTAACCACTGCATCACTGTGTAGCCTTGCTGATTTTCATAAAAATGGAAATTTGGTCAGTATTAACAGCAGCATTGATGTGTTTTGTTACAGTGCAGTCAAATCATTTACTTTGCAGCTCAAACAACACTTTTAAGTGTGCAGTAGCTCTTTACGCTCAGACCGGAATTTTAGCAGTGTTAAAGTACATTTAATCTATTCTTAGAAATATTTAAGGTAATTTTTTTAACAGTTCTAGGCTTAGGCATTTGCTATAAGTTGAGGGTTGATGTTGTATAATTTCAATTAATTGTTAGCCGAAACCACTTGAGTGAGTGAGCGTTCGTTTGTTTATATAGTGAAGCACAGCAGATACTTGGAGTCAACCTTCCATCTACTACACTTTCAAGAACGCTTGATGAAAAAGATGTGCTGTCGTCAGCATGTATTTATGTCAACATGGATTACCCTTGTTTGACAATGAGGGCCTCTCAGTGCACTATAGCCCTTGGCCATAATAAAAACTAAACCTTGTGAAGGACGACTCAGAGTTGAGGAGTATGGGGGAGAGAGCCTTTCTGTCAAACTATAGATATATTTTCTGCCATGTTGCTAGATAGTGGCTCAGCGACGAGGATGTATTACGCTAGTGCTGCGGTCTTGCTTCAGTGGTCCACATAACACATATATAGAGCACAATTCAGAAGTCTTGTCCTTCAAATTTAAAGTCAACACCTATATACTAATTCATTTTTAACAGAACAAAGATTTTTACTCTTCCCTAATACATAGATTTGAAATAAAAGTGTAAAAAAACCATTCAACAAGTGCTCAGCAAATCGAGGAATTTGTTTAAGCTGAAAACAGATTTAAATTTCTTTAACAGATATAGGGTGATGCATAAATCAACATGTGTTATTAGGAGACACTGTGGTATATTGTCACGCTTTTCACGCTTTCTTACATTTCTTGGTGGAATGCATCGCAGTGGAATAAACGCTACACACAGAAATGAAGACGAATGAATGAAAAAAGCAAGAAATAAAATAATGACTGGTGCTGCAGATGTATGTAGTTAGACTTTTGTTCTGTTCTCGTTAGAAGCATACTCATTATGCATGAGCCATTAAAGTGCAAACAGTTCAGTCACAGTAGTACAGACCGTTCAGACCCAACCACACTCTTCCCTCATGAATACTCTGCAGTGCAACTCAAACAGTTCAGGGACAGCTGATTCTCCTGCTGAAAGATCCCTCTAGCCTGAATGTTTCCAAATAAACTCCCTCAGGCAAACATACACATGAAGCTGAACGCCGGAGGTTCTGAGAATATCTGCCGGCATTTACAGACATGCAGCACTCACTAACACTGCAGTCATGTGTATACTCTACTGTGTTTCCATCTTACTGCCCTCACCTTCACTGTGGCAAACATAGCTAGACTCTTATCATGCCATGTATTTAAATTTAAAGGTCCACTAGGAAGGATTTAGGAGGGATCTATTAGCAGAAATGGAATATAATAAGTATGAGTTTGTTTTAGTGTACAAGTACCTGTAGCTATGGATTGCCGTGCTTTCATAAGCTTAGAATGAGCCTAAGGTGCTTGTCTACATGGGGAGCAGGTCCTCTTCTGTGGCGCTTCCACAGGGCAAAGCTTTAGTGGCAGCGTGAATCTGGAGAGAAGCATCAGAAGGACAATGTAGAAGAAAAAGGGAAGACAAAGAAGAAGAAATAAGTGTTCATGGGTGCTGGATTACAAGTCTGAGATTTTGAAATATGGAGGATCATACTTCTTATTTGGCAGAGAAGAAGCAATGGAATATGAATGTAAGTAGTTAGAAGTACGTTATGGGCACCTGATGGCCACCATACATTCTAACACACGCTTGGAAAGGGAGGTGCCCTCAGTTGGTTGAATCCTACACAGTGGACCATAATTTCTAGGTTGGAAACTTTTTCAGTTTTGTGCAATGTTGCCTCCTGAAAATATTGCAAAAAAAAACAATTTATTTTTCTAAATACATTAGTTTTGGATTCAGGTTCAGGTCAAGGTTGTGTTAGATGTGCGCAGGGTAAAAAACTGTTTTGTTATGCAATACATAAAAGCAACAATAACAGAAAATGTTGTTTAGGTGGTTATTAAGAGCAGCTGAATTCTTCTCTTTTATATCAGAGATTATGTAAAGGTAATTTTACATCATAACTTTAAGTTTTTTTTTTTTTTTTTATAAGTTTATATGTTAAAATTGTTAACGTAGGATGCCAAGTCCACCAGCTAAGCTAAGAATGTTTGTTATTAGAGATTTATTTTTTCTACTTCTGATGCAGTACTTTTCTATTACACATAACATATTCTATACTCTTTATTACTTATATTTGAAGGCACAGAATGACATATGACAGCATGTGCAGCTAAAACAGCTTTAAAAAAAGCTTATATCGTGACAGAAAAGTCTGTCGGCTTACATATGGATCAAATTTGAAGACTATTGCAATACACATGGCGCTGGGTGTTGCGGTGTAATCCTCCATAGTGTAGCTTGGATCGATTACAGTGCATTACTGTTGCAGACAAAAGAATTAGTCTAGAGAATACACATATTGACTTTGTCTTGACATTGTGTGGTTTGCACTTGTTGCCTCATTTGATTGCATGAAATGAAGTGCAGTGTGGGTGTACAGAGTTACAGTAATGTTACAGCAGTGTGTACATAGTACTGGTATAATGTTTACATGTTCACACCATAGAAAACCATAAATAACAAATTAGTGTTATAAAATATCAATCATTTGTTTTAAATACAGGTCTGAGTTCAGAAACCGTTTTATTCCCAGAATAACTGTTAAAGGATAGGCAAGGATAAATCCTCTGTCATGTACTCAGCCTTTTCTTGTAGACTTTTCAACAATACTCCATTGTTGCCTTGTTATTTTATCATGAGCTGCAGAATGGTCAATAAATGTTCATATTTTCATGTGTCAATAAATATACAGATGTATCTCTCTGGGTTGCATCTTGTTTCATGACTTGTAATGACTTGTATCATGTGTGTGATATTTTGTCATGTGCTAGCTCATGATTTTTTATTTTATTTTTTTTAATCTCCATGCTCTTGTTTTTACAGAGAACTACGCAGTCAGTGGTCCAGATGGGAAGACAGACTCGGTGGCGGCGCTGCAGCCCCAGGCTTCACTTGCTTCCCTCCATAGCAACTCCCCAGGACCCAAACGCTCTGGAAACACCCTGAAGAAGTGGCTCACAAGCCCTGTGCGCCGCCTCAGTCATGGCAGCAACATCAAAAAGCTGCCCAGCAAGCAGAAGCAGAAGAGGGATGGCCGCAAGAGCATTGACCTGGGACCGCCCGAAATGCAGGATGACAGTCTGGAGGAGGTAATGATGCTGCTGCTGCCAGTCACATTAGGGTACCTCATATCTTATGTTGATATTTATATTTATATACAATTAAATGTATGTACAATGTATAATGATTAATATGTGCACTTGTGCTCCTTAGAATAGAATGAGGAAGGGGCAAATAACATAACAAAATTCTTATTCTTTATCTTTCATACATGCATTTTAATATATTTCATTGGAGTTCAATTTAGATTGGGGAGTTGCTGGGTTAAAGTGGTTTGAGCAAATAAATTCTGACCTTTTTTACTATATGAAATTAGTAGTTTAATGAGGTTTTAAAGCTCCCAAAAAACTGAAGCGTATTTTATAATTTTTATAACAGTATGTTGCTTATGAATTCAAACAAATTCAGAATTGCTTTCTTCAAGAAATTGGTCAACAACAGTTAAAAAGTACAGTGAACCCCCGCCTGTCGCAGGGGTTATGTTCCGGTGCCCCCCTGCGAAAGGTGAAACCCGCGATGTTGCGACATAACATTAATTTTATTATTTATATATATTTTAAGGCTTTATAAACCCTTCCCAGCCTCTTATTAACCTTTCCCACACTCTTATAAACACTTCCCATGCCCTTAAACACTTTCTACACTCTTAAACCTACGTC
>JAQLOM010000034.1:13689599-13703108 GCA_030068315.1 Chrysichthys thysi
TGTGTGTGTGTGTGTGTGTGTGTGTGTGTGTGTGTGTGTGTGTGTGTGTGTGTGTGTGTGTGTATAATATATATATATATATATATAATATGAGGGAGATATTTGATTTGTGTGTATTTAAAAATACATATTTTAATTTAATTACAAAGTTGAAGCTATTATTTAGTATTTTGGAATTCATATAAAGTTTTAATAAGCTTTTTTCTCCTTTTCAGTTTTTCATTTCATTTTTATAATAAATCTTATAATTTATGAAATAATGCTTTTTTTCTGGCTGACTAGTGACTTGTTGCATGTTCTCCCTGTTCCTTCCTGGCTTTTCTCTGGGCACTCCGTTTTTTTTGTGCAGCCCAAAGACATGCAGATTAGACCACTCTAAGTTGTGTCTCTGAGTGTCTCTGTGTTAGCCCTATGATAGATTGGGATCCGTCCCGGATGTATCCCGCCTCTTGCCCAAAGTCAGCTGGTATTGGCTCCAGACCCTTAACAGATAAGTAGTATAGATAGTGAGATAGTGGATAGATGGTTGGATGAAAGACAAAACAAAGTGAATTTATCACCCTAAATGGGAAAGGTCACATGGCGTCAGCAGTCACACTGTCTGTCCACAGTATGCACCAAATCTCAAATAGCTGCAAAAACAAAATCTAGAAAATAAAATAAATGTTTCTCATGAATTTCTGACTACCATACGAGCAGCAGAAGCCACTTGGGGCAGGGACGGTTCCAAGAAGCTGGTTTGGAGCTATTTGTCATGGCTTAATAAATGGTGTTTTAGCATATTTCACATTCTTGTCTTGCAGAGGATAAGGAAAGATGGAACACTCTCCAAGGCATCAGGAATGCAGAGTGGAGGAGAGGAGGAACCGGAGGATGACTCCCATACTCCACTCCCTCCACCCATGGAGATCATCAAAGACCCCTCCACTCAAGAGGAGAAGGTACATATACACACAAGCTGCGGTCTGTGGTCTGGGTTTCCACACAAGAGCATTGGTATGGAGGCTGAGGTTTCGAGTCAGGGAGTGGATCATGGCTGATGAAGAGCATTCAGCACTGATAGGTCATAGATGACAGGGCCTCATAAGCTCATACAGTACTTTATTTATTAATTCATAAATGTCACTCAGTATCAGTTCATAAAGGCATTTCACTTATTACTGCAAGTTGCAGTCTGCAACCCTTACACACATGCCCATACAGTAAAATGACTTCTGACTGAAATTTGTCTTATTAATGAAACACACAGTACTAACGTCAGTGTTTTTTCAGCATAGATGTAGCACTTTATTTGTGAGTTGACTTCCAGCAGGTGTACACATGAAGACAAAGAAAGTGTTTTCTTCTGTACTGTTGACATGCTGTTGTAAGATCACTCCCTAGCTTCCACTCCCTTAACCACCAAGACAGTCTACAGTGTTTGCGCCCATTCAGATTAAAGTGTTACTTCACCAAATTGTGAAATACAAGCACGCCTTTGGTTTTGTGGTCTGTCCTGTTTGAGGAGGTTTTACATGAAAAATCATTTTCCTGTGACCTGCCTGTTTGTGTGTAAACACATTATTTGATACTGGTATTGCGCAGCGTTAACGTGCCACTGTTTTTGTATTTGGAGCAACACGCTGGAACGAAATGTACAACAGCATTGCAGCTTAGACTCCCAAGCTGGTCTCCATGTTTTCTTTCCTCCTGCTTCCCCCTACGCGTGCTTCTTTCGGGTTCTTTTGGGTAGTACAACTTCATGACTTTAGCATTATAAGGTTCTTTCTGGGTGAAGAGCCATTGTGACATACGGGACATCGAAACTAGTACAACTCTGAAGGGTACCGATATGTACAGGTCCCCCGTGTTAAAATAGAAATTTTCCAGTATGCGCCAGATACTTTCTAGCCCTTTAGGGGCTACGTGGAAATGTACATTTTATGATTGCTGTAAATTTAGAATATCAAAATTCCTCCAAATAATTTTTTTCCCAACACAGATAGAACTTTATTAGTACTCTGTATGATCAAACTATTAGTTTTAATAAAAAATAAATAAAAAAATAAATAAAGTCATATCTGTCTTTCTTACTAAGCAATCTCAATAGTTTTATATATATATATATATTATGTAAAATTCTTTTTGCCTTTGAAACATAAGACGTATGACCACAGCACATATTATACGTGCATATGACCGGAAACAGCGTAACTAGCGTTTACATTTTAACTAATGACCATGTTTGTATATCATCTTTACGAATTGTTATTATTTGTGTGAGAGTTATTTTACTGATATTGAAAAGAAGTAAAAACCCATTTGGTAAGTAATTATTTAAGAAATCTTTGATCGAAATATATAAAATTCTTTTTGCATTTGAACCAGAAATTACGTATGACAGCTTATTTTATGAATACTGAATTTAATTTTTTTCCCTTGTTCACTCAGTGAGCGAAGCCACTAGGTAATCAGCTAGTAACTCATAAAAGGTATAAAGAAGAAGAGAAAAACATTTTGAGCCACAGAATGAGCACGATAATTCACTCTGAAATGTGCTTAGAAACAAAATTTTGCCTTGAAAATTAATTGTAAAACATTTAACAACATGTTAATTTAAAATACGTGCACGACATGTTCCTGTGCAGCCACACAAACACACCTGACATGTCAGCGAGCTGGTTACACTGTAACATTTCGCTTAGGAAGCACTTTGCATATAGCCAGCTAATGTCAGTGATATTTAATGCTAATGTTATCTGATGCTAGGCATAATATTAGCTGCACAAATGTACCACAACATTTACATTATAAAACCAGTCATTATGGTAGCCCTGTACTGTATCTCTTTTATACACTTACTTTTTTAGCACTCTCTGGGAGCATAAGTGAAACGTCTGCAGCTAGAAGTATAGCTACGTACGTCTTCATCTTGCACTATAAAACCTCATAGATTTCAAATTTTATCAAAAACTTAATTAAAAAAGCCCAGACACACTGAATAAAAATCTCAGAATATTAGAATAAAATATTCCTCAAGTTAGTTTTACTAAAAATGACAAAAACCCAAAGAGAGCCATATAATTCTGAGGTCAGGGCTTGGTTACTAACACCCTTTTCTCTTTATGTCCCTCTCTCTTCTTTCCTTTTATCTCCCTTACCGCTTCCTCGCTAATGCACCTTTATGTGTTTGCTGGTGATTTGCAGTCCTCTGCATTGCTCGCTTCACGGCAGGGTTCCACTGAGGTCCCAAGTGCCGCAGAGCTAGTCAGTGCTATAGAGAAACTGGTCAAAACTAAGATGGTAAGTTTATGGTGTGTGTGTGTGTGTGTGTTGGTGTTTGACTATAAAGCACCAAAAGTTCTCACTTTATGTCCATTATCATTTTCTAGCTTCATTTTCACTTTTTGTTTTTCTCTTTGTGTTTCTCTCTGGTGTTTTTTTCACAACCTTTCCACTTGCATGCATTGCTTGCTGGGAATTACAATACTGAAGCATTTATTTTGAGCATGGTTCTCCTTTTTGCTTTACAGTAAGGATTTTATGATCACATTACATCAGAAATGTTTTCATCAGTCCAGTCGTTTCTGTGTCGTCATGCCCCCGGGTGCTTAATGGTGTCTTTTGTATAAGTGCTGAGCCTGTGGTGTTGTGCATGTTCTGCTGTTGTAGACTCTCGATGGAGGCACATACACTGGTTTCAGCTCAGTGAACCCAGTGGAACAGAGCCCGGCCCAGCCAAGGAATCCCGAGCAAGAGCAGAAGACCAAAGCACTACGTGGGCGCATGTGAGTCACGCTGTTCTCTGTCCTCTTTAAATGTACCAAGTGAAGCTTTATGCAGCCTAACGTGAATTCCTCGATGGTTTAGGTTCGTCCTGAACGAGCTGATACAGACAGAGAAGGATTATGTCAAAGATTTAGGAATCGTGGTAGAGGTGAGAAAATGTAACAGACTAACATCAAAACAGATATTACTGGATATAAGCAAAGATTTTTGTTTACTTGCATGAATGAAAGATAACATTATAATTTGTAAGAGATCATTGCCAAATGTATATCAACAAGAGGCTTGCTCTGGCTTGTTTTTGTTTATTATTGGGAAGATATACGTACTCATATATACACAGTCATCACTCACCTATCACGGGGGTTACGTTCCAGAGGGTCCCCCCCCGGTGAAATCCGCAAAGTAGGATTTATATGTACCTTATATTTATTTTATTATTTATGTATATTTTAAGGCTTTATAAATCCTTCCCACTCGCTTATGAACATTTCCCACACTCTTATAAACACTTCCTATGCTCTTAAACACTTTCTACACCCTTCAACCTACGTCATTTCATATTTATATAATACAAATATATATATTTTAAAAACCGTGATAGGTGAACTGCGATATGGTGAGGGATGACTTGTATATATGTATGTGTGTGTGTGTGTGTGTGTGTGTGTGTGTGTGTGTGTGTGTGTATATGATGAAGGTAATTTGTGCTTCAAAAGTAACGAGCAATGATGCATGCATGTTTACCTTTGATGGGAAGAGCGGTAATAGGCCATTTCCTTGACAGGGTTTCATGAAGAAGATAGAAGAGAAAGGAGTCCCTGAAGACATGAAAGGAAAGGACAAAATTGTCTTTGGAAATATTCACCAAATCTATGACTGGCACAGAGAGTGAGTGTGTCTACTTGTTGTTCTTTGCTTGTCCTTTTGTTGTTCTCTGTTTGTTCAGTTTTACATGATCCCTTCATGCTCACTGTGCAATATACAGAGTGCAGTATGCAGTTATTTTATTAATGAAGTATTATTTATTATATAGCTGGTTTCTCTTATGTACAAATTGTATAATTTATACCATGTTCCTGTAGATTTCAGTATTTTAGTATTTTATTTATTTTAGTGTATTATTAATGACTGGTTTACTGTTGCTCTTTATCCTTTTACTATTTTTATTGTATGTAAACTGTAATGTGATGAACCTAAATCGATTCTAGTCACTAGTAGGGATGTGCATCTACATCGATGCGATACACATCTTGATGCATATAAAGCAGCTACTAATGAGGTACAATACGATTCACAACATGATTTGATTCAACCCAACTCGATTCAGTGCGATCCAAAAGAATATGATGCTATGCAATTCGATATGGTAGCTCTTCGTCCTTCATGATGATCTGTGACTCGCCTGGGTGCACCTCCAACTCGTGCAAGATTTGGGGCAAGAACTGGCCCCTGACTGCAGTGGAGATGAGAGAATGTGCTTGAGAAACAGTTTAGATTGGAGGAATCGGTCTGAATATAAAATCATTTGTCACATTTCTAAATAATAATACAGGTGCAAGGCTTATACTTATAGTTATATATTAATAAATTGGGTTTTACCAATGCAGAGATGTTAAAAACAAGGTATCGTAAGTTCATCCCAAATTCTATCCAGTGCACAATTTTTTAAATAGGTGTAATTGCATCGTGAACTTTTCTTCCCATCCCTAATTTCTAGTAACATGTATTCTGTTCATTTTCACAGCTTCTTTGTGGGGGAACTGGAAAAATGTCTTGATGATCAAGAAAAACTACCAGAGCTCTTTATCAAGCATGTATGTGAGGCTCACAAAGCACTTACTAATGATCTTGTTGTTTTTTTGTGAAGTCCGTTGGTTGGGGAAGTGTGTCTGACGTTGCATTTGCACACAGGAGCGAAGGCTGCACATGTACGTGGTTTACTGCCAGAACAAACCCAAGTCAGAATTCATCGTAGCTGAATACGACTCGTACTTTGAGGTAAACTGCACTTTGTTCTTGTTTGCTTTTCGCTGTGAGAAATTATTAAAAGAAGATGCGTGTTCCAAATCTGACGTTTTCTCGTTGTTCTTTATCTTCAGGCAGTTCAGCAAGAAGTGAACTCTAGACTGAGCCTCAGTGATTTTCTCATCAAGCCCATTCAGCGAATTACAAAATATCAACTGTTGTTAAAGGTAAAAGATACGGAACAGGTTTAGAGCCTTGTTTTAAATGTTTAACACTAATTCAGATAACATCTGAATTAGGCTTATAAACAATTTCTTTATGTACTTTAGGACTTCCTGAAGTACAGCATCAAGGCAGGGTTGGACTGTCAGGATATTGAGGTGAGATGTAAATTGCCATTGAATTCTCGAATCTGATTAGCCAGGGGTTTATTAATTCTCTTTTAGCAACAGATTTGACAGTAGATGCCAGCTGTAATTCAAATGACAGGATGTGCATATTTTAATACATTATCATTTCGATAGTAACAACCATTCCGCAGGGGCTTATATGGTGAACATGCCCCATAATCTAAATGTAGTAAATATGGATTAAAAACATGTTGCTGTTTAACAAGCAGTTCTGTCAGTGCTTTGTCAAAGTGTTTCTCATGGGATCCATGTGCTTTGTGGTTTATCTATATAACTTAAAGCAAGATCGAAAAAAAAAACAGAGGCTGGTGCTTAAATGACAGATTACAGCTGTTATAAAGTAAGTGATAACAGGATTTAACTTGTCTTGCAAATGTTCCACAACAAAAAATACAACTCTAAATGGTTAAACGTAGTTAAAAAAAAACCCAGGATGCACCATTTAAATGAATTGTAATTTCATGCTTTGCCAGTTACACTGATTAACATCACAGTCTGTTTTGTTTCTTAATTCACAAATATGGAATTCGAGCAGGATTTATTTGTGTTCCTTTTCCTCACCTGCTTTTTAACCTTTTTTTTTTTGTAGAAAGCAGTTGATCTGATGTCCCAGGTCCCTAAACTCTGCAATGACATGATGAACCTTGGTAGACTACAAGGCTTTGAGGTACATAAGATCAAAATCTAAATTCTGTTGCCCCAGTTTCTACAAGACATGTAAAAGACGCTCAAACTGTTAGCATGCTGTTCTCCGTTGCATCTCGTCTGTGTGTTGTGGTAAAAAATAAAAATAAAAAATGCTAATGTATTTGGAAAGTGCAACAAAGGTCATGCTCCACTGTATGTGTGAAGCTTCTATGGAAAAACTGCTCATTTGATGTGTCATCTGTATCATGTTTATCTACTGTGAAATGTGACGGAGGACAGGCAGTGCTTTTTACAGAGAGCGATGTTTATGTGTAATTTCTTAAATATACAGTTTCATCGATGGAAAAATCAGTGATAAGAGCATCGTCTCTCTAGCTGTCGTGGTTATGCATGGATTAGATCACACAGTGACCTTTAACCCTCTGACAGATGGTTTTGTCCATGATCTAACAGAGTGAGAGAAAAGAAAAAGGGGGAGAGAGAGAGAAGAAGGTGGAGTGAAAGAGTGTGTGAGACAGGTTGACCTGTTTATACAGCAGTGTTGACACACAGTTTCTCTGTAATAGTCGTGTGTTGACAGACTCGCACATTCGCACTCACAAAAGGCATCCATTCATTCTGAAGCATGTGTTTGTACAGGACATCTATGTGCAGTAATACAGAAATAATCTAATACAGCAAAACAACACCAAATGATTCATACTATAAGAAGATATAACTTAGTAACTGTGTGTTTGTGTGTTCCAGGGAAAGCTGACGAGTCAGGGTAAACTCCTACAGCAGGAGACGTTCTTTGTGACAGAGCAGGACTCGGGTGTTTTGTCTCGCAGCAAAGAGCGCAGAGTTTTCCTCTTCGAGCAGATCGTTATCTTCAGTGAGCTTCTGCGTAAAGGCTCTTCAACACCTGGTTATCAGTTCAAAAAGAGCATCAAGGTAATCGCCAAAGAACATTACTGTTGTTTCATTAGCACTGTTCTACCAGCAATGTGGGACAATATTCACAAAACTGCTTAAAGCACAAAGCTTTTAAGTGGCCAGAAGGAGATTCTGTTCAATCAGTTGGCACACTGTAGACTGTCTTTTTTTTTTTTTTTTTTTTTTAGATGTAATTGCCACAGAATTTTATCAGATAAATCAGCAGCAACAAAGGGCAACTTAGGACCCTATTTTCACTAAGACTAAATCACAAACACCATTAAACAGTTCCATCCAAAAGTATCGGAACAGCAAGGCCACACCAGGGTCACAAGACACACCTGTCACCTGTTGAGTTCCAGTACTGTAGCTCACTTGAAAAACTGGGTGGTGGCTTGATCAAAAACTGTTATGCTCTATGTTGTTTATATCTAAATCTCAATGTAAATACTAGGGATTAAAACTGTTTTGAAAAGAAGATGAGATGCTACACCGTGGTAAACATGCCCCTGTCCCAACTATTTCGAGACCTGTAGAAAGCATCGAATTTGAAATGAGCTCATTTTGTGCATAAAATTGTAAAATTTCTCAGTTTAAGCATTTTTTTATGTTATCTATGTTCTGTTGTGAATAAAATGTTGGCTCATGTGGTTTGAAAGTCTTTTAGTTTTCATTTTATTCAAATTTAAAGAACGTCCCAACTTTTCTGGAATTCGGGTTGTGAAATGTTTTTGTATTTATTCAGTAATTTAGAATGCATAAAATAAATATCCATAGCATTTGTTTTAAAAAAAAAAAGGTGCCAAGATTTTGCACAGTATTATACTGTGCATTATGACAGTATCAGTCAGTATCAACCAAACACACATTTTGTCTTCTGTTACTCCTAGTATTAGATTTCTTCTTGCTGTTTAGTTTCGCTGCCTTTTTGGGAATAGACGTTTTAGTGTAACTTGGCACAACTCTTGTTAGTAATAGTTTTTCTGAATATGAAACTAATTTCCTTAATGCAAAAGTATTACTTTGTGTAAGTGTGTCCATCTGTCTGTTTGTATGCTAGGTGAGCTATCTGGGTCTGGAGGAACATGTGGACAACGACCCGTGTAAGTTTGTGCTGTCGAGCCGTGGCTCATCCGAGCGGTTCACCCTGCAGGCAGCGAACACAGACATCAAGCAGGTCTGGGTGCAGCACATCAGTGAACTGCTGGATGCTCAGAGCAACTTCCTGTCAGGTGAGGAATCTCCCGCATATCAAATGCTCTGCTGTAACCGCCTGACGTACATGTCCATTTACTTGGAATGGACCGGAAGGTCTGGAGCATTGCTGGCATCTGTGGAAACCTACTTTCTTATCATTATTTATAGATTATAGTGCTTCATTTGCTTTTACTTTCATTAGGCATTCATTAGAGTGCTGTTTGATTTATTGTTCACAGCTCTTCAGTCTCCTATCGAGTATCAGAAGGAGAAAGGCAGCTCTCACTCACTCACGCGCAACTCGGGAGGCAGCAGACCCAGCTCCACCGTGTCCATCAGCCCGGAAAAAGCAGCCCTTTCAGGACGCATCTCCACGCCCGTAAATCTACCTACCTCTAACGGCAGTGCCTGCTTTGAGCCCCACAAGCACCCTGACAAATATGAAGGTTCCAAGGTGACTACAGATTTGCTTACGTGTTCACTCATGGAATTCTGAATGAAATTTAGATAATACTTGGAATGTTCCTCAGCGCTCCTGGTGCGTAAACATCAGCACTTCTGTTAATGTGGCTGATGTGAGCAGAACGGAGAGTTGCGTTGCTTTATAAGTAGGATATTATTAGCCTGTTTACTGGCCCAGCTTGCTTCAGCTCCACAGGGGGTCTGAGGGAGTGTTTGATGTTTTTATAAGAACAAATACAGATTTGGGAGTCTACATCTACTCCAACAAGTACTGCTCTTTCCCCTAGCTAAATTGACCAATTATTTGAATTAGAGATATATTATACATGTACAGTATAGATATATTGTAGAAATAATGATTTCAGAGACTGAACATGTTGTGGTCTGATATTTCATCATGCATACTGAATGTGTTTCCCTGCTCTGTATCTTTCTCTTTCTCTTGCTAACACGCTATGCTCCCTTTCTCATTTCTCTGGCCTCTCTCTCTGATATCTATCGCTTTTTTCTCTCACTGCCTTCTATCTCTTTCTCTTCGCTCTTTATCTCTTTCTCACTTACTCTGCTCTCTTTGCTCTCTCTCTCTCTCTCTCTCTCCCTCACACCAGCATGATGGACTTGGCTGTAATGGCATGTCCTCCTCCATGATGGTGACTCAGGACTACAGCGCACTGAAGGAGAATGAGATCTGTGTCACACATGGTGAGATGGTACAGGTGCTTTCCACCAATCAGCAGAACATGTTCCTGGTGTTCCGGCCTGCCAACAGCCAATCCCCTGCTGCCGAGGGCTGGGTGCCCGGCAATGTCCTCGGCCCTCCCCCTAAAACCGTCATAGACACTGCTGCTCATTCCAGCATCAAGTAAGTGGCAATCAACACTAACTGGAGCTCTGATTGGATGATTAAACCAAGACTCCACTCCCTGTGTTTCAAAACCCCTCCCTTTTTGTTGGAACTAACCTGGATGTATTGGACTTTTTTTTTTTCTTCTCCATGGAGAGATGTTTAAGTTTTTTCTTGTTCTTTTTTTTTGTAATCATGTAAAAACTGATTTACTGAATGAACTACACAGACCCCTATCTTTGGTTTAGACCGAAGATGTGCAAGGAATCTTACATCAATGTGGAGACTGACACGTCTGGACTCTTATTTCTGTTTCTAACACCACGTTTTTGTTGTTTCTTTGGTTTTTTGTGTCTGTTAAATGTTTAAAAGATTAAAAAAAAAAAAAAATAGGCCATCTGATGGACTGATGAATAGTTTCTCCTGATGGAGAAAGTTTCTGTTATTGTCTATGGCAATTTTTGTACAGATTGTTATTTTAATCTTATTTTTGAAATGTTAAGTTTAATTTTTATTTGTTTTTTGTCCTTAATCAAATATGTTGGTTGTTTACTGTAAATATTTTTTGTTGATTACTCTTTTCAGTACATTCCTGTAAAAAGTCTTTTGCACTATTTAAGAGAAACCATTTAAAAAAAAAAGTCAGGTTGGTGCAATACGATGATAGTCACAATGTTCAGCATTGTAGTTCGAGAATAGTTTTAAATGTATTATTTTAAATATGTAAAATAAAATTTTGACATGAGCATGAACTAAGATGAAGTCAATTGAGTTTGCTTTTCATACTGAGTAAATATAACCATACTGAGGTCATACTGCTGACAATATTGTACACAGTAAAATCATAATATTGCTCTTAAAGTGCAAAAGTAATCTTAAACATGCAAACGTTTTAAGTACCGAGTAAATTAAGATGCTAGAAATTCCCATTTATTAAGTCAAAATAGACTTTATGTACTTTTATATTCATTTATTTCTTTTATTTCCTTATTATTTAATCCTGTAGTGTGTAGTTTGCTTAATTTTGTGTTTGTACTAACCACACTAGTCCTTGACAGTTAACGTTTGTGTGTGATGCAGCATCTGGCCTCACTTTTGTCTGGTGAACATTTTGGCCATATTTAATTTCATCTGCATGGACTGATGAAGAATATGCTGCTTCTACGCAAACTGTGTATCCACCATGGTGTAAGAAAATTAGTTTTATTATTGATAACTTGGAGGTTATCAATATAATTTAATACAATCAGTTAAATACCATTTAATCTAGTCTTTTTTTCCCCCCTTCTCTTTGTTGCTCAGTACATTTTCAGCATTCATATTTTACCTGTCCCCCATCTTCTTATTATGAATAAGCTTAAGCTTTGACTGGGTCATGTTTCAATATAACAGGAAGTCTCTTTCGTGGAACACGCTCCGTGCCCGCAAACGTGCTGAGAAGGACAGTGGTGGGGGAAAAGGTGACACTAAGCTTGAGAATGGACTGCGTAAGCCTAAGGACATTCTCAGCAGCAAGGTCACTGTAAAAGTGAGTAAGAGGGTGTGTTTGTGCTGCTTTGCTCCAGGTGCTAGTATTGCCTGAATTCTGAAGGATTCATACATGGCAGCCACTAGCACTTAAGTGTAGTGATTTTAGTCACTGCATAAAGACTTTATAAATGGATGCAATCTAAGAATGTTCCGATTTATGTGGTGCATGTACTTTGTTTTCAAATGCTGATATATCTTAAAGGTCCATTATGTAGTATTTAAAGGGATCTATTAGTAGAAATGGGATATAGCACTTATAAGTATGTTTCAGTTAGTGTATAATTTCCTATAACAATGAATCATAGTCTTTTCATAAGTTTAGAATGATCGACATAGAGAGAGGGCCCTCCTTTGCAAAGTCACAATGTTTCGCAATGTTTCTGCAGAGACCCAAATAGACAGACCTCTAGAAAGTATGTTTCATGTTGCACCTTTTTACAAGTGGCATCATGAATCCAGAAGGAAGACAAAAAAGAAAAAGAAAGGGAGACAAAGAGGAGTCAGTGTTTGCTGGTGCTGACTAACAAGATGGAAAACCCAAATTTTGAAAAAAATGGAGGATCCATTAGCACAAAACAAGTGTTCATGTATGTGTTTGGAAGTGTGCTATGGGTTCCTGATGGCCACTGTACGTTCTAATACCCACTTGGAAAGGGAAGGGCATTCAGTTGGTTGCAATCAACTGTGAATCCTATATGGTGGACCTTTAACAAAATGAGCAAATATATTTTGGTTTTTCCTTACATGCGTCTTATTTTTGGATACAACAGATAAACTCACGGTCATTCTTAAAGAATAGCTAATTTCCAAAGAAAGGGAGGTCCTGCAGTTCCAGTCAATTGTAGGCAGTATATCCAGTGAGAAACCATACTAATTGTGAGCTTTCTAACATTGCTTTCTTTCTCTCCGGCCTGAACAACAGGAGTCTCACAGCTCCGAGGAATCAGAATGTGAGGATGAACTAGATCCCAAAACTAGCATGGAGGTAGAGCCATCACTGTGCATTTTAATGCATGCTGCCCTAGATTTAGTCTGTGTTAATAAAGTGAAGATTTACTGAACGTTGAGAGTTATGAGGATGTTCTAAATAGTATGAACTAAAAACAAAAACAAAAAACCAGCATGACTGTCAAAGAGAAAATAATCATGCAGTGCATTTATAAATGGCACCATTTGCATCAGAGTACTTGTAGTATCCTGAGTGAATAGTGTGGTGCTTTGGGAAAACCCATACAATGGGATGAAGTCAGAAAAAAAAATACTTTTCCTATAGCATTCTATAGCATTACCTGTGAGTGAGCTACATGCAAAAGAGAAGCATATTTTTATATATATATATATATATATATATATATATATATATATATATATACAATGGAGATCAAAATTAGAGAACAACCTACAATTTCCTAAATGTCAAGGTCAATACGTAGTCCTATTTGGAAATGATCCAAACAGGAGTAAAATAGCAGTATTTTACCCATATGTCATGAGATACATAAAAATTCAGAAGCACAGGATAAGAAACTTAAATGAGAGATTTGAAAAGAACACACATCAAAATTAGAGAATAGCAACGACTGGAGCATGAAGAAAGATCACAACTAAATTTTCTGAAGGTTACAAAAAAACTCAAAAATTAATTGGAATTGTACAGGTCGGTGCTTTGAATGACTTCAGCACATCTGTGGCTACAGGACATCACTAGTCTCTCACACAGCTCTGGTGTGATTTTGGTCCACTCTTCTTGCAGTCTCCTCCACAGTTCAG
>JAQLOM010000034.1:13706708-13732969 GCA_030068315.1 Chrysichthys thysi
TTGCCTTTACTTCTTGATTCTCCCTCGTGTGTGTGTGTGTGTGTGTCTCTATTTACATACACATATATTTGGGCTAATGCTTATGTATGTTAATCTGCAGACTCTCTAGTGTGGCAGCAGTCAATACGCTCTACAGCTGATGTATGTGTGAAGATCGAGGATCTGATCCCAGGTGGACATTATCAGTTCAGAGTTAGAGCCAGCAACCACTGGGGCATCAGTCCCCCCAGTGAGCCCTCCAACATGGTCACTCTACCCAGCTGTGGTTAGTATAGCACACCCATCTATCAGACAGACTATAGTCACGATGCAACTTTATCTCCTTTAATTAAAATTCAAACTTGCCAATAATTATATTCATCAAGCTTCAACATATGATGGAACTGGAATCCATTGGAAAGACAACTTTGAATCAGCATTTACAGAAATTGGTGAAATCGGAAGGTAAATATCACTGTTGTTCTTATTTATACGTGCTGGGTAATCCATCTTTTCACGACAAAACCATGCACTTTCACTTATTTGCTCTTTTTCTCTCTCTGGTTTGCAGGGGCCGCTTCTCAGTGGTGAGGAAATGTCTTCACAAGGCCACTAAAAGGGAGGTAGCGGTGAAGTTTGTCAACAAGAAAATGCAAAAGAAAGAGCAGGTGGCTCATGAGGCAGATATCCTGAAACATGTGCAGCATCCCCAGCTAGTGGCTCTGACCGACACTTATGAGTCACCCATAGCCTACATCCTCGTCTTAGAGCTGTAAGTCCGACTTCGGTCCTGGAATCAGTTCTTTAGACAGACCTTGGTCATATATACTGTACTAATATTTGCATTCATCCCCAGGTTAAATATGTTCAACTCTATTAACGCAAGACTAACAAGATTCAGCTTTCATTTCCTGTGAACCTAGAAGTTTTTGTCACACATGGATATTGTTTCATATTATGGGCTTATACACTGATTTACAGAACAAATTGTGATACTGTAGCACATGCTACAAAAGTAATGATGCTAAATCATGCTAAAGTAATGATAGACCCTCGTTTCTCTTTCTTAGGTGAGCGGTTCTTGACATAATATCGATTATTGCTGTTGTCGAATAGTGCTACTTACTGCATTTTTTAAAATATAGTCTTTACTGTTTGATGATCTCAAATGCAATAAGAACACACAATTGTTCTGAGTCAAAAACGTCCACCTATGAACATTTAACAAGTCACACCTATTAACTGAAAAGCATTGCAGGTGACTACCTCATGAAGCTGGTTATGATCACATTACATTACCGTCATTTTGGCAGACGCCCTTACATTTTTTGTTTCATTTATACAATTGAGCATTTGAGCTTAAGGGTCTTGCTCAAGAGACCAGCAGTGGCAGCTTGGCAGCGCTTGGACTTGAACTCCCAACCTTCTGATCAGTAGTCCATCGTCTTAACCCCCTGAGATACCCCCTGCCCCAGTAATGATAAAGATAATGCCAGTAGTGTGCAAAACTGTCATCAAGGTAAACGCTGGCTACTTTGAAGATTTTAAAATATTAAACACATTTTGTTTTTTATGTTTACCAAATAAGTCCATATGTATTCTATGTCATTTCATAGTTTTGACCTCGTCAGTATGTAGAATGTAGAAAGCAGTCAAAATAAAGAAAAACCTTTGAATGAGGAGGGGTATCCAAATTGTTAACTGGTACTGTAAGCATGTATGTAGATGGATGCATAGGTAGGTAGATAGGTAGCAACTTCTTTTTAGTGACTAACGTTTCATGAAATAATTTGTATAAAATAATTAGACCACTGACATGAAACAGTTGGTACTTTTGGGCTGGAATTAGTTTCAAGAGAGGTGGGAGAAAACACCAGAAAATAGAATGAAAGTAGCCAATCCTGATACTGTTACTTTTTAAGTGTTCACATAATGATGGACTTGTCTGGATAATATTGGTTTTAATATATTTAGCTGTGGATTTTAATATATTTAAACTTGTATTATAAAGTTATGTTTCAAGATTGTGAAGTATTCATTTCAGGGTTTATAAATGTGTAGATTTCCTTTATGCATGTATTCTTTTCTGTATGTTAAAAGGTTGTGTGTTGTGTTCTTGTCCAGGCTGGAGGGCGGGCGTCTGCTGGATTATCTGGTGGCTCATGATGAACTGATGGAGGAGAAAGTGGCATTCTTCATTAAGGATACAGTGGAAGCCTTAAAGCACCTGCACACCTGCAAAGTGGCTCATTTGGACCTGAAGGTGAACAAAATAAAACCCAACGTAACATTAAAATGACACCAAGAATCAAGCTGTTTTGAAGGCTATACTACTTATCTATATTTAAGGATGAGTTAGACACGGGGGGATCAGGCACCAGTGCTTCAGCTGCTTCACATGATACAATAATGCTGAATGCAGTCATGTAGTGCTAATAGTGTTCATATGATGCCACTGTTCTCTCAAAGCTGTTTGTGTGTGTGAGCTCACACTTCTGATGATGCTCCCATGCAGGAAGAAAAATCCGCGCAGAAGGGAAGTTTGGGCCCATTTTATTATTTTATCTGACAATAATACATTAAATCTTGTATGCATAGGGGAGCTACTAAGAGTTGTCTTCCCAGGCTACACGTCTAATGCTAACCAGGCAGAGCAGCCACAATCATTACATCTCATTGTGTATTTCTGTATAAAAGGCAGAAAGGTCCGCCCTATAGAAATAGGTTTTGCACATCAAGAAATAAAATTAGAAGGCACATTAATGACGACAGTAGTGCAAAGATCTTGCAAAAATACATCATGCTTTTTGAACATAACACTCATATAACAGCAGGAATACTGATATTAGCAAAATAAAATCATGTTCATTGATTATGCAATAAATGCAATAAATGTTACAGTCTCCTTAAAATCAAAGAATGTACGGCGGAACCTCGGTTTTCATCAGTGAAATCCAAAACCTACGAAAACCGAGGTAGTTATTTCCATATGAATCAATGTAAATCTAATTAATTCGTTCTAGACACTCCAAAATACATACCAAAATAAATGCAAAATTAAACACATTACACCAAATATTTCCTGTATATGCAGTAATCACTTGCATGTAATTGTAGTGTTAGCACTCGCAATCAATAAAAAAATCCACAAAAATACTGGAAAGCAATGGAATTATTTAGCTTGATGCGCGGGTTGATGCTCACACAACGAGAAACAACGCCACACTGAGCAGGAGAATGCATGGGTCGCCATTTATCAGTTGTTTTCGCAAAATCAGCAGTGAAATCCGACGAAAACAGAGACACATTTTTCATGGAAAAAATTCAACGAAAACCGAAGTCAACGAAAACCAAGGTACCACTGTACATTATATGGTACAAGGTTGAATTTTTGTGAGAGATGGACCAACTAGTTTCAGACACAGAAATGATATCTCCCTTGCTTTTTTAAGTATCTTGTTAATCATTTTTGCCTACTTTTTATGAAATTACAACAATGTCAGCTTGCCTTTTTCTGTCATATCCCTAATGCATGAGCACATGTTACTGATAACGTCATAACTCTTCAAAAGTATTTCACAAAATTAACCAATTGTACTTTTTATAAAGGATGCAACACAAAGTGTGATTGTAGTATTATTACTGTCCTATTAAGCTGCACAGGATGCATAATCTGCATAAATAGCTGCATAAAAGCCTATGCGTTCTTTTTATCAAGAATTCTCTTAACTATGTTTGATGATTTACTAACAATCGCTCAAATCTCTCTAATATTCTCTCATCCAGCCTGAAAACCTAATGGTCAACCTCCGCATGCCTGTACCATGTGTGAAACTGATAGACTTTGGTGATGCAGTGCAGATATCAGGGCACCGCTATGTGCACCTCCTGCTAGGAAACCCCGAGTTTGCTGCGCCGGAGCTGATCCAGGGCACGCCGGTGTCTTACTCCACAGATGTGTGGAGTGTTGGTGTGCTGGCCTACGTCATGCTAAGTGGAGTCTCTCCATTTTTGGACGAGAGCCTGGAAGAGACCTGCGTTAACATCTGCAAACTGGACTTCTGCTTCCCTGACGAGTATTTCTGCGGTGTTAGTCAAGCAGCGAGGGATTTCATTATCTCGACTCTGAACCAAGACACCAGGAAAAGACCAAGCTCAACGACATGTTTGCAGCACCCGTGGGTGAGCGCTCACAGCGGAGATTATTCCAAAACTCCACTGGATACGGCCAGGCTGGCGGCTTTTATTGACAGACGCAAACAGCTGCATGATGTCAGACCTGTCACGAATATTAAAGGCTTGGTGACTTCTACTATGGGACACACCATATAAGAGAGTGAGCTTTCTCAGAGAAAAACATACTGGAAGAGAAGGTTAGGTGTTGAAGATTACCATGGCAAGATATCTTTCATGCTAAACAGACCTCTCATGCCTGTATTTAATACAAGGCTTTCACTATTTCGGCCCATCACACATTGCATGGAGCATAATTTTAACACTAGAGTTTTAGAATATGAAACCACTTCCTAGAAAACAACTGTATGCTCTTATTGGCTAAAGGCTGACATCTTGTGGATGAATAAAACTAGAGGCATTCCTGGTGTACCTCTGGACCAGTGCACCAAAGTATTAAGAAACTCGGCTGAGATCACTGTAGGTTTACCTTCTAAGTGCTATCGATTTAAAACAACCCCAGAGCATAAATTTACGGCGATGAAACCTAGCTTAATCTTTGAATGTACAGTAATATAGTAATATAGAATGCAGTTTAACGCTGCTGTAATTGAAGAGGTATTTAGCATTGTTTTCTAGGAAAAAAAAAAGGATTGTATGTAGATATATAGGCAACAGATATTTTTACAAATTCAATATGAGAATAATGGGAGTATATAGGATATTTAAAAGCTAGAATTTTCAGCATGGCACATGATTACAAATACCACCACACAATCAGGTTTCAGATGTGTAGATCAACATGAGGTAATTGTTAAACTTTTCAGCCTTTCTAGTGATAACTAGGGTCAGTTTCTTTGATGCCTTTTATGATGCCTTTGGACGGGAAGTGGTGTGCATCGTAATATTTTAAAAACGATTCCTCCTAAATATTTTGTGATTTATTTGTGATTTGGGCGAATCGATTAAACTCTAAGCCTTAAATATATTTATTCTGTTCTTCCCGTGTCTGTTTAATTTAAATGAATGGGGTTTTTTTTGTTTTGTTTTTAAAAATGGTGTTGTGTCTTGTAGTTCCTTCTACAATTATTTTATTATTTGTAGATATTAACGTCTGATTATCCCGAATCACTGCCCAAAACACACCAGAGAATTTTTTAAACATCTTTACAGCAGCAAATAGAGAAGGAAAAACACTCAACCCTCAGAATATCCTAAAATACCAAGCTATAAATACTAAAAAAAAAAAAAAAAAAAAAAAAAAAAAATAAATAAGTAATCATTGGTCAGTATAAATGTATGCAATTCATTCAAATTGATAAATATGTTTTACACCTGCTGAACATATTCAGGAGGCTCCACCAAAGAAGACACGGGTTAAAGGACATCCTTAACCCTGTTTAATCCTGATGAAAATCTTAAATCTTGAGAGTTGTGTGTTCCACTGCCATTCCTGAATGAGTCAAATGATACTTCGGAAGACTCCAAACATCTAGAAAGATTTACTAAGTAAACAAGCAGATTTATCTTTTTTAAATTACATATCACTTTCAGTTTTCATTGGGAGGAAAAGCACCACAGTTATGGACCACATAAAAAAAAGGAGCAACCCAACAGCATGACCAGTGACTACAGCAGAGGAATGACTCTTCTAAACCATGTAGGCTCAGAGTCGTATTCTCATTAGTATTCGTCTTCTCTTTCATTCACAGTAAACTACATTCTGTGTGGTATGATGCTTCAATGTTTCACCTGCAACAGGCCGTAACACTGGTATATCATAGTGCTTGCGTTGTTGTTTATTAGCCTGTTGGCTCCAAGAATTACTTTGATAGTACAGTGTTCTGAAAACAATGAAAATCTGTTTTTGTTATCTTAGTCATGTTAGCATTGTTGTACAAACCTTGAAGTGTACAATTTACATAGAAAAATAAATCTGTTCTTTAATCAGATGGGCTGTTTGTTACTGGATGTTTAATAAACTGCTTGTTTAATAAATTGCTTCCTGTGTCCTTTTGACTGAAATCACATCACGGGTCAGGGGAGGCTAAAGGCGAACATGCCCCTTCTGAGACATGTGAAGCCAACACTGCTGGCTGCTGCTGCTCATGTTGAATCACAGGGCGTTGTAATGCATACATGAGCTCACAGATACCCACGGATGACTAGACTCACTCTGATTGACATGGGAGGGGGAGTATGCTATCCCCACCCAAAAAACATGGCCAATTTTGTTTTTGATTAGCTTGCGCCTGTGGCATCATCAGGATTCAAAGCCACGACTTCATAAGAGCATGCCTCAAGAGCCTGTATTGGCTATGCTGAATCAGAGTAGGGTATACTCTGAGCTCACCCCCAATGTTTGTAAAACAGGCTCAAGGTACACCTTAAAAGAATCACAGTAAGGGAAATCAATTACTAAATATGAATGAATAATAAATGAATGAATATTTTATTGCCTGCTTTGTATTAGATTAAGACCGAATATTATGATGACAAAAATGACTGTATAAAATGTATATATTCAATCACCATCTCAGTTTCCAGATTGGAGCCCTATTGAGAACATGGAGTGTGAATCTAAAGATCTAAAAGCAGGTCAGGAAGTGTTTCCGATTTAAAAAACAAAATGAAACAGCGTCCGTGCTTTTATTCTCTTGCGACACATTAATTATGGTGGTCCTGCTCATTTTAAAATCAGCATTTTGCAGAAATAAAAACTAACCATTGAATGAATCTATTTACCATAAAAAATTTGCAAATTTAATACTTTGTGATGTAAAAAATGGAACCAGGATAAATCACAACATACCTTTTCCAACTTTAATGATATAGCAACCAACATAATTCAAGTGAACAGCAAAATGTTCACTTACAACAACTTACTTATTCAACTTACAGTAACATTGTTGCATAAATGTGAACACAATTTACTAGTACTTTGTTACCTTTTGCTTGTAAGACAGCACTCTACCTTTTTTTAGTCTTTACCAACTATGCATATCTTGATTTGGCAATTTTATTCCATTCATCCTTGAAAAATGCTTCTGATCTATTCAGTTGTTAGGGGATCTCCTGTGCACAGCCCTTTTCAAGTCATTCAACAGTTTTAATAGGATTTAGATCTGGGCTTTGACTGGGCCATTCTAAAATATTGATCTTCTGAAGCCATTACTTTGCTGAATTGGATTTGTGCTTTGGGTCGTTATTGTGCTGGAAGATGAAATTTTTCTTCATCTTCAGCTGTCTTACAGAGGCCTGCATGCTTTGTGCCAAAACAGATTGGTATTTGGACCTAACTACCCATGAATCCCTTTATCTTGAATAGAGCCCCGGTCCTAGCTGAAGAGATACTGCTCCATAGCACACCATGCTTCATCATATGTATGGTGTTCTTTGGGTGATGAGTCTTGGTTTTGCACCAAACATATCTGTTTGAATTATTCATGAAAAGTCCTACCTTCATCTTATCAGACCATAACACATTTTACCAGTTTAGTCAGGCCTGGATTTTTTTTTAACCTTTGAGCTCTTCCATGTAGCCACCCTACCCATAGCCCAGATATGTGAAAAATACAAAAGATTCTTGTCACACGCAGGACGTGATCAGTATTTCCCAGTTATTCCTGCCACCTCCTTTAATGTCGCTGTAGGTCTCACGGCAGTCTCTGTCTCATGTATTTTCTACTTGTTCTTTTGTCAGTTTTGGAGAAACGTCCAGGTCTTTGCCTCATTTTCTCCACTTCTTAATATTGGCCTTAATTGAGTTATGACAAATTAAATGTTTTAGAAAATATTTTTGTAATTATACCTGATCAAAACCTTTTGACAATGAGTTCCAATGTATGCATTTTAACCTCTTTGTAGACCTTACCTTCAGCAGAGGATGTCCAAAAAACAAATAAAAATCCTACAACAACAGCTGATCCTGAGGATCACTGCATTGATGACAGCTGTGTGATGATATTTTTGAACATGCTCCAACAACAGTCACAAGCTGCTAAGTGGATAGTTTTGTATTTTGTACATGTTGTCCATTGTGTATACAGAGCGAGAAAAAGAAACTGAACCAACAATAACATTTACAATCAACAGATCAATCCTGAGCATGGGTTACTGTATAGACTCAGAAAATGTCCTGGAAGATACTTGAGTGGCTGTCACAGTTGTCTCTTCTTCTTCTTAGCTTTAGTCCCGTGCCATGCAGGGTCCGCATACTGGCAGTGTGGCATCCAACGTGCCCATGGAAACAACCCAACTGACGTGTCGCTCCGTATGATGTTGGCACACTCAAACACATGGGCAGTTTAGGGTAGCCAATCCACCTAATGAGCATGTCTTTGGACTGTGGGAAGAAACCGGAATACCCGGAGGAAACCCACATGAACACGGGGAGAACATGCAAACTCCACACAGAAAGGCACCCATGCTGAACCCAGTACTCGAACCCAGGACCTTCTCGCTGTGAGGGGCCAGTGCTAACCACTTAGCCATCGGCTGTTGCTGTAGGATTTTGTATGGGTTTTTTTTTCGCACATCCTGTTTCATCAAACCCCTGAAGTCAATGTGCCCATGAGGAATGGGCTACGATTCCTTGGGAACGCTGCCGGAACCTGGTGTCTGGCTCTGCGTCACGTTTGCAGCAGATCATAACAGTAAAAGGTTGTTCCACTAAGTACTAACGATGCTTGTCATGAAAGTGTTGAATAATTTTGACACTGCAGTAGTCATTAAAGGTGCTATTTTGTGTTGAATGCGGAGAAATTACTTGTGATATTAAATGTGTCGAGCTATTTAAATTGTTCTTGCTTGATTTGTTTATTGGAAACAGCTGAAACCTTTTTATTTATTTTACCCATAAATGGGGTTTGAGTAATTTTAGGTGCACCTGTAAGTTTCCCATGTTCTTCTCATGTCCATTTGGGTTTCCTTTGATTTCCTCCCAATTTCCACAAACACGCCCATGGTGGACTGGTGGACTGGTGACTCTACTGTACATGTGTTCATGTGTGAGAGCGAGGTGTCTTCAAATGGACATGTGTCCTATCCGGGGTGTATTTCCCCCACACCTACACTGGCTCTGGATCCATCACAACACTCACCAGGATAAAGCGGTTGGTTACTGAAGATAAAACAACAACAACAACAACAACAACAACAACAATCAGAATAATAACCATAATCCAATCAATCATAATCATAATTTATCTGCAGTTACAGCTACTCATATGATCTTTTTTTTAATAAACTTATTTTGTTGCTAAAATTCATTAACCGACTTTCTTCCAAAAATAGTAGGCTGTGTGTTGTCATCTGACCTGCATGGCCATGTCAGATAACAGCATGTGTGGCTTTGCCAGCTGATCGACCCTCTCTTATTTACTACTAGGCTGTGCTGTCAGTTGGGCAACGCGCTTCGTGATATCGCGAGAAAAGCCGTGAACATAGCAACAAGACAACCAAAATAAATTGTGGACAACAGTTCGGAGTGAACGATGGCGGCGTCGCTGCTACGCCGGGATAAGAAAGCTACAGCCGCTCACATAAAGGCAGACCTCAATCGGACTGACAACAGCTCCGGGGTCCGGCAACTTCAGGAACTGCTGGATAATGTTCTCAATCCGGAGAAAGCGGCGGCGGACACCGAGGCCCTGGACTGGTGTAAATCCCTGCTGGCAGGAGGGGACGGTTTCGAGGAGTTCTGTAAGACCGTTCGCTCCTACGATAACGCTACGCTGTGCGGCTTGGTCTGGACTGCTAATTTTGTAGCATATCGCTGTCGGACCTGTGGCATTTCGCCCTGTATGTCACTCTGCGCTGAGTGCTTTAACAACGGCGACCACACGGGCCATGATTTTAACATGTTTAGGAGTCAGGCTGGCGGGGCCTGTGACTGTGGAGACGGTAATGTCATGCGAGAAACCGGGTAAGTTCGTTTGCTTGATGATGGCTACAAGCTAGCCAGCTCTCCGTTTTTACTCATTAGCTAGCTGAGGTAACATGACTAGCTCATATGACATGGCTGTCTTACTTATGTCAGTATAGGTTGGGGTAATTGTCCTCAGCTGAATGCATGTCATGAGCACCGGACTGCGGAATACAAACAATAACAGGCTGCTTAGCAATGCTAAGTACAGTATTAGCGCTGTTTCCAGCTTCCTAGCCTAGCTTAGCTTAGCTTAGCTTAACTTACTTTAGCTTAGCTTAGCTTAGCTGCGCTGCACGCCTTACTGAGTGTCAGTGGTTTATTTTTAACCACAGAGAGCCTCACTGACACCTCTTGCCTTTTTCTTCCTCGCATTCAATTCCATTCATGTTTATTTGAAAAACAAACAAACAGGTCTAATGTGAGCTCGGTGAACGTGTCCTCTGATTTGTGGACTTGAAGCGCACACAAGACAGTGCTTTGCTGTGTGTATGGTTTGGTTTTTATCTTCACATGGATCCTGGAAAACTCCTGTCCTGAAATGTTTCTGTTGAAACTGGGGGAGATTTATGAAGAACTGAATGGTAGGAGGAAAAAAACCAAAAACCTCTGGCACTAATTGCAGTGCTAATATCATCAGTGTAACTTAATACTTCACCCAGATTTCCCTGCACTTTCTGTCGTTACACAGAGCCAATTTCATCCATATACACAAGTAAACAGTAAGGAGAGGGGCTTCTCCAGTTTATTATTTAAAAAAAAAAAAAAAAAAAAAGGAGAGGTGACAATGTTTGGTACCGGATGATCCCTGCACAACACTGGATGTAGTGCAGTGCAAAGTAGGAAAAGTTACAGTGCAAAATAAGCTGCAGTATACAAGTTTTTAAACCATTAAAATCCAACAGTTGTTCCAGTGCATCACAATGCCAGGAAATTCTGTGTGATTGATAAAACCACCACACCTAGCAGTATAAACCTCTCCATGTGTTTCTGTCGTTCTTCATACTATGGCAGTACCACGCAGAAACTCGTTTATAATTAACCACCATGAACGTAATAATCATTCCGTACTTAATTCAGGGGCTCTCTTTAAGAGTAAATGGTTTAAACTTTCAGTATGGCTACGCCAAGAGTGCAGTAGGCTTTGTTATTATTCATCAGTTTAAAATAATGCTCTTTTGTTTTATGTTATGCTTGTGTTGTCATGACGACATGATGACTTAATCCAAATTGCACACCATTATGTCTAGGGTAATTACAGCAGATTAAAAAATCATTAACTACTGTGTGATTTTTAACAGTGTAACCCAGGAGGAATAATGTCTATGCTTCTTCATACACTGAGCATGTGATAAAGGAAGAAATGCGCTCGAATCATTTGACACGTTTTGAAACTGGTGTGTTGGATTTAGTATTATGGTGCTTGTAGTTAATGTTAGGGTCACTTTATTAATTTGTGTTTTTGTTTAGCCTGAAGGCACTGATTTATCTGTTATCAGTTTGGTGATTTAATGCACATTGAAAAGAACAAGTGATGGCGGCACACGGTACCGTGCCCTGCGCACTGTCGTGGCTGTGGTAAACATTATGCTTGTGTGATCTAGGAGTGGGTCAGTCTACTTTGGGATTGATATATGGTAATTTGGGTGACATTGGAAAATAAAATCACTTCATATCGCCATCACAGTAATACTCTCTTTCTGTTACATGTTTCTGGTACATTTCATTAAATATTTAGTGTCTATTTCATACAGTTAAATGTAAAATGTCCATACTGTTTCCTGTGAAGGAGCTGTTGCCATAAAAACGCATGAATATAAAGCTCTCGTTTTTATTATAGGCAGTTGTTGGCTATTATTATAGGCAGTACTATGTTGGGTATAGAACATTAATCAACACCTGTTGAGGATTTCAACAGTGCTGAGGTATAAGTAAAAAAAAAAAGTCCTTAATTTTTCACACCTTAAGGAAAAAAACATTTATGCATGCAAAGTGAAGAGAGCTTTTTAATCGATTCCTTTCTCTTGTACAGAAAAAGGAAGCACAAGTGATTTTGTACTTTGACATTTATAGGAATCTCTTGATGATGCTAATTAAATTTGGCAGGTTTTGCAGAAGGCATCGGTTAAGAACCGGGGAGAATGTTCCCTCAGTACCTAGAGATCTGCTGCTCATGTCTGAGATGGTTCTTCCTCGTTTTATCATCAGTATAATACAATACCTGAGAGATGGCTACACAGAATCAGGTGAGGCACATTAGTCGAATTCTTGCACTTGCAGAACAGGTGTGCACTGGCAACCTGTCAGTTTTAGTATTTTAGTAGTCATATGATCATTTATGATACTTATGTGACTAGATCTTGCTGTTTCTGTGATGATTTTTTTTTTTTTCTTTTTCAGAATCTCCCACAGACAGAGATCTGCAGAAGGTCCTTCAGCAGCTGGAGCCTCAGATCTCATTCCTAGAAGAACTCACTAAAATGGGTGGAGCCATGCGCACAGTCCTCACAAAGATCTTAACCAATCAGCAGACCTTTAAAGAACTGAGCATGGGTAGGCGTGTCCAGTTTATCAAAACATTTTGGTTTGATGGGTGTCCTAAGGTAGGCTTACATTGTACTGTGAGACAGTTATTATTATATTCAATTTTATTTGTATAGTGCTTTTAACGACAGAACATTGTCACAAAGCAGCTTTACAATACATAATGTCAAATTAAAGACTTAATCAATATTCATATTCCTGAGTGCACATATATAAATATACCGCATATACAACTACTGCTCACACCACAGCAGTCTCTTCACACAGTGATAAAAGTCTTCTCATAATGATGCTCATGCTGTGCGGTACAAATGATATGGATGCAAAGGAGGCTGGTGCTACTCACCTGTCTACCTATCTGTCCATCTCCACTGCTCACAGGGCACAAACACAAAACTATAGTTTGTTAAAGTGCTTATATTCCTACTGCAGGCTCTATAATACCAGCACTGCAAAAGCCAATATTGTGATTAGGATTAACTATTGTACTGTGCAGCCAAATTCCAGAGCATTTCATAATGACACATGATGTAATGTACAGGCAGAAAGTATTTGTGGAAAAAACTGCATGTGTAGTGAATAGCTTGCAAAAAAATGTATCAGGAGGAGTTTTTGCTTTACCTTGCCATATGCTTTTTTCAGGCAAAATCAGCAGCTGTCAACAGATGTTCAGAATAGTACACTGTTGTGCAAAGCTCAGCTTTACTGTAGCACATGGCTTGGTAACAATGTACTATTGGTGTCAGGCTGCAGTCGCCCACATCTGAACTCTGGTCTAAGCTGACAATTTTTTTAAATCTGTAATATTAAAGCAAGTTTTTTGTTTTAGGGCACTTTTAAGTTTATTTCTCTTTCTTTTTTTGTTTCTGTTTGCACCCAGGCCAAGAGGAGAATATGTATGCAAAGAAAAACTATGAAAAGTACCTGTTGGCACTTAAGAATTCTGGCCTGGTGTCTGTGGAGGATAAGGGGTTGGCAGGGGCACCAGATTCGTCAGCTGGTGCAGGAACTGGAGCGCTTGGCTTACTGGGTAACTCTTTTCCTTCTTATTGGTTGGCTGTTGCTTTTGCTTACAGATGTCTGATGCTCTTCATATGCTTTTGCGAGTTTTTTTTTTTTGCCCTGTCCTGTACTAATTTTCTTTTGTTATTAGGAGCCACAGCAGCAGCAGTCAGCCCAAATGAGGAAAATAAAGAGGTAAGAAAATTTTCACGAGTGCGCTAGTAGTTGTGAGGAAGAACGGATTTTCTCAGGAGTAATACATGTAATGGGATTTATGAACTGATTACACCATAGCACTATTGAATACTTGAATTCAAGACGCTAGCTGCATCACAGCTCCAAGTCCTTGATTTTCATATAAGAGGATACCCTGTTGTGTTTTAAGAACTGCTATACATGTTATTTGTTTCTCTTAAACAGGAGGATCAGGATGGAGGGCATAGTGTAGGCCAGAGAAAGAGAGTAAAACTGAGTAGCAGTACCAAAGGTGAACAATTTAGTCACACTGTTTGTGCCCTTTTTTATTTATATATTTATTTATTTAAACAGTGGTTTCTGATAACCTATTTCGTTTCTCGTAGATCCATCTATAATGGACATTCTAAAACATAAATGTTTTTTAGAGGAGTTATTGTTTTGGACTATTAAATATGAGTTTCCACAGAAGATGGTTACTTTTTTACTCAACATGTTGCCAGATCAAGACTATAAGGTACGTATTACATACAGAAACATTCTGCGCATGTCGGGATCGCTATTTATTTGTTCATTTTTTTTTTTTTTTTTTTTTTTTTTTTTTTTTTTTTTTTTTTTTTTTTTTTTAAGCTGTTGTAAGCACTTAATGCAAGAGTGTATACTTACTCAGGCAGTGTTAGGTTCTGTAAGGGTTTTTTATTTATTAATGTTCTTGCTCTGCAGGCACACTATAGTTCTTAATTTTTATTCTTATTCTTATTTTTATTATTCCATTAACCCGTTTTTTCCACCCCTACTCCTCCTAGGGCTTTTGAGCTAGAGACACTGTTTCAACTCTGAGACGTCCATGCCGATCCGGGCATGATGGCTTGTTCAAATAGTTACTTTAGCCCCTGTTGTTCGTTAGGTATTCTCGTTTTATAGTGAAATTCCACGAAAAACCGGCACTCTCTATGACCTTGAGTCATTTGTGTGCTTTTCCACCCAATTCTGTGCCAAAACCGTTGCTCTCTAGGACCTTGAGGAGTTATTAGTGTGCTTGCTGCTGGCAACATTTGAGCATGCACACTTTGCAAAACGGAAATGCAGCCTATATTTATTTATTTATTTGATTGATTTTAATACGTTGTGTTCTGTTGCGCTTTGTGTTCTGTTACAATTGATGCAACAGTTTCCTTCTGCACAGAACAATGAGGTTATGTAAGATGAGCCTAAGTGGCTGACAGATTCATAATCCATTTGCCTTTCCCTTTCAGATCACCTTCACTAAAACGTTTGTCCAGCACTATGCCTTTATCATGAAGACTCTGATGAAGAGCCATGAATCAGACACTATGTCCAACCGAATAGTTCATATCAGCGTGCAGCTGTTCAGTAATGAAGAGTTGGCACGTCATGTCACTGAGGAGTGCCAGCTGCTGGACATCATGGTCACTGTACTGCTCTACATGATGGAGAGCTGCCTCATCAAGAGTGAGCTGCAAGGTAAGCATGCATGCTGGTCTTAATTTGTTGGTGTTGAGAATGGGTATTTTATGACTACAAAGTGCAAAAGTATGATGGAGAGTGTATAAACATGCCATAAAAGATGAGGCTTTGACAGGTAATGCTTGACAATAGCTTTGATAAGTGAGTGGCTAATATTTAAGGGGCCGACTCACCCTTCCCAAAATACTCTGCGCTAAGAGCGAGATACCATTTTTGATGTCTTCGATATTCCAAAAACGATCTGCAACCCTATGTTATCAATCTTAAATTGCAACATGGAATAAAGCTAATTTGTCAAAGTATCTGTATTTTAAATTCTTTGGACTGATCCGTTCTGTTTTTGTATAGATATTCTGCATGTAATGGACCCAAACTGGCCTTAGCCACCTAACAAGCAGCTGCGAAGGAAAGAAAAGATGAGGTGTTTTGTCGAAAGGTTCCATATATGGCATGTGAATGAAGAAAAAGCTCATGATTAGTTTTAACGGGAGCAGTAGCCGTGAACTTGCAGGGGTTTTGGTGGCAGGTAGTGGTTATGTGCTTTCAAAGCAAAAACAACAAACTGGATCCTGGGAAGGGTGAACTGGCCCCTTTAGTTGTATTTATCTCATTAAAGAATAGTTAATTGCATGGCATTCTGGGAAAGCACATTGATTATCATTGTGACTAAATTGTAACAAATTGCCAAAAAAGACAAAAAGTTTCAGCAAATGTTTTTGTTCCCCTGCCTATAACATATATTTTGAAAAATTGGCTTCCCAGTATTATGTGGAAAAGTTTTATTTACTTCTTTTTAAACTTTGTCTAAGCAAAGCCCCAAAGATCATGTTGGGTGAGGAGCCAACTTGTCCCATGAGGTGGTATAAACAGTCAGACTTCTACAAGATCCCTAAAACCATGCAAACAAAGTGTGATCTCACAGAGTGAATGTGACACTTTGATCAAGTTTTTGCAAGTCTAATCAATTCACAATTCAGATACTGCTTGTCAAAATGTCAGCTGCCTATCAAAACTTTGTGTGTGGTTGAGGTGCATGCAAAAGCGAATCATACTTCAGTTTAGGTAAACATGTTTTTTGTGTTTTTTTTTGTTTTTTTTAAGAATATAATATGAAATGTAAAATTTCTACTGTCTGATGGGTTCTCCCAGGCCACCACATGTATTTAAAAAAAAAAAAAAAAAAAAAAAATTGTGAAAGTGCAGGACTTGCTAAACCAGAACTTGTGGATGTATTTAATTAAACTTTACATGGTTTTTCTTTTGTTGTAGATGAAGAGAACAATCGTCATGTGGTAGTGAACTGTGGCGAAGCCTTGTTGAAGAACAACACCTACTGGCCTTTAGTTAGCGATTTTATTAATATTCTGTCTCACCAAAGTGTAGCCAAGCGTTTTCTGGAGGATCACTCACTGCTCATGCTCTGGATGAGCTTTGTCTCCTTTTTTCAAGGTCAGTTTCATTGTAGCCTCAGTGGTTTTGTGATCATTGCATTGTGATGCCTTATCGTTCCTTTTTTTTGTGAATCGACTTGAGTGACAAACATTTGAATACATTTTAAGATAAGTGTATGTATTTACAGCTTTATTTATTCATTAACTAGAGTCTTTTGCATCTGTTCTGCATATGTTTTTACTTGTTTCAATTTCAACCCATTCGTATTTGTGGTGTTTCAGAATTGTGAACCATTATCCTACTTTTTCATTTATCTGGTTTCTTGATCTCTTTTCAGGAATGAATCTGAACAAGAGGGAGCTGAACGAGCATGTCGAGTTTGAATCGCAGACGTACTATGCGGCTTTTGCTGCTGAGCTGGAGGCCTGTGCTCAGCCCATGTGGGGGCTGCTGACACACTGCAAAGTCAAAGTAATGTCCTGATTGCATACTGTTGCTCTATTTTAAATGCATGTTAGTGTTTTTGTTTTAGAGGGAGTTCGGCACCCTGACAGAAACATGCCAGATCACTTGTAATAGGCCAGTCCTTACATTATAATTGACTTGGGTGACACGCACTGACAAAATTCAGAAGTGAAATTAAAAGTTATTCAGGAAGTTTGTGATTTGATTTGTTGACAGGAAACACAGGAGTACACCAAAACTGTGACACGCTACTGCCTGGAGACTTTACAGATATGGTTTGATGCCATTGGCTTTGTTGATGAGGTACAGTGTTTTATGTTTATCATTGTGGTGAACATACACCTTCCAGATCTGTGCACAGAGTAACAGCATTTATTCCCCCCCCCCTTTCTCTGACAGCCTGCTCCCAATCAAATAACGTTTCATTTGCCATTGCATCGCTACTATGCCATGTTCCTTAGCAAGGTAATATCTTCATTTTTTGTTATTTGCATACAAATGACACATGGCATGCATTTATTTATTGCATTCATCTCCTAGACTGTAAAATGTTTGCTTTTAAAGCTCAGAACACTAATTCATTTACCTTACTATAGAGGTAAAAATAATTCAGCACTGCTGAATGAATGCTTATAAATAGGCTTTTAGAACGTCTGATCTGATCCGATCCATGTTTCTGATTTTTGGGCCAGGCGGTGAAGTGTCAGGGGCTGGACTTGGACAGTCTCCTCCCTGATCAGGAAATGTTGATGAAGATTATGGTGCATCCTCTTCAGATACAGGTAACTTAACACCTGGGGTCTGAAAAGAGATCTAGCTCTAAAGGATGCTGAGCAGGTAGATCTGCTCTCACTCTATATACCACCAGGTGACAGATTAGAGGAAAACAACAACTTAAAGGTACTGGGACATATACGTAGTGCATCTCACGAGGACTTGTAGTGCATCTCGGCTCAGGAAAAGTTCAAAGCCTTATTGTTCAGTCAATTTAAATGTCATGTAAATGCTGTTAGAATTGTGAGAACGAGGAGGGCCAAGGTATTTTCATCGTAATATTGAATTTTTTTTGTATGGATTGGATTATAAGTAATTGGCTCCGGTCATGACTAATAAATACTGTCACTCAAGAAACAGAGTTGGGTTACTGCTATATTAACAATTTGTAACATACTGGAAAATTTTAAACAAATTCATTTTGCTTTAAGTGTCTGGTGTTTTTCCCTTCAGTCAGACAACTAAGGTGAGTGAGGTAGTGTATGAACTAGGACACACAGTAAATCAGCTTGACCCTGTGTAATGTGTTAAAGTCTGCTGTTTTAAAAGTGTTCATTAATTGGTGTGTGTGTGTGTGTGTGTGTGTGTGTAGGCATGTCTGTCTGAGATTCATAGTAACATGTGGGTGAGGAATGGTTTACAGATTAAAGGGCAAGCTATGACATATGTCCAGTCTCACTTCTGCAACTCTATGATCGACCCAGACATCTACCTGTTACAGGTATGACTTTAGACTCACTGATATTAAAACACTTGTTAGTTACCAGCTCTGTTATTTACACAGTTGTTGCTGAGATCTGTGTTACAACATGGTGTTATTATGGTATCAAGGTGTTATGCCACTAAACACAGTGTAAAATGCCACTGAACACAGCTGCAAAGTGCTCTGAAGGTAGACACTCTATATAAAACACTGCAGATTGCTTTGTGGGTAAAATGCAGCACTTTTAATGCATGATCTCAGCTTGTCATGGAGGTGCCAAGTGGCAGGTGACTATTTAGTTGACCAGTCAAAACAAAAAAAAAAAGCATAATGCTTGGTGAGTATAAAGAGCTGTTGTGTCCTAACTGTGGATAAACACGATGGTTAAAGCTAAGGATTTAGGAGGCATTTTCTGAGTGACGTAGCCTATTTAGAGATGAAATCAAAACCAGTTCATGTTTGTGCTCGAGTCCTGTTTTACAGTCTGTTCACACATAACAAACCTGCAACCATGAGAATGCTTTTTATTTTATTTCTCCAGGTGTGTGCATCACGACTAGATCCAGACTACTTCATTTCTTCAGTGTTTGAGAGGTGTGGCTCAGATGCATCCACTGCTCTTTCTGTTTTACTGCCTATTGTCTTAATGATCTGATTTTTTATTTTATTTTATTATTTCTTTTTTTCCAAACACAAATCATATACTGTGTATCATGTTATTTTGTTAGCATTAAAACCAAATTGTTAGATATGTTTTGTTTTTTCCGGTTAAATGCATTCTGTGATCGAATTCAGATTCAAAGTAGTGGACTTGCTGACGATGGCATCACAACACCAGAATGCAGTGCTGGACGCAGAGCAGGAAAGACCCATGTTAGAGGGAGCACTCACTTTCCTTGTCATATTGTGCAGCCTCCGCATACACCTGGGTTGGTACTAATATATTTCATTCCAATTGAAAGCTTCCATTAACTTTGGCATATCCGTATGAGATGATGCATGCACATTTTAATGTAATATTTGAACAACCTGAATAATGCTTTTGTTTTTTCGGTAAAAGAGAAAAACATACTTGTTTAGCAAATGCTGTAACAGACTTTGAGTAATGTATGTGGGAACCTTGTATTGAAATGTAGTTAATGGGTTTAGTGAATATTTGTATTTGTAAACATGACGTGTGTGTGTGTGTGTGTGGAATTTGTTTAAAAATTTTTATTTATTTATTTTTTTAAATTTGTAGTTCAGACCCACTTGGAGATCACACATTTATGATGCTATTAAATCATTGACAACACTAAAGCGTGACAAATGTAATTCTGTTTTGGTGTTCTGCTTTTCAGGTGTTTTTTTTTTTTTTTTAAATATATTAATTTTTAAGTTGAAAAATGAATAAGGGCTATTTTCTATTATCTCACCCTTTCTTTCTAACCTATTAGGCATGACTGATGATGAGATACTGAGAGCAGAAATGGTGTCACAGTTGTGTATGAATGACCGCACACACAGCTCTCTTCTTGACCTTATATCCTTTACTACCCTCAGTTTTTATTTGTATAGTGATTTTGATGATGGACATGAAACTACTTTACAGAATTTTGAATGTTGATTTCCATGAAAAGGAAGGAAACCTGCTTTCAATAAAGTGCACGGTCATCCAGAAAAAAATGTAAATGGTGCTAAATGTAAAATGAATGTAAAGGATATGGAATGTTTGCCATGATCACCACCATTAGCTTTTACAGTCACCAAACCTAGTGCTTACTTTTTGTTTTAAGCCAAGGTTGTATTTTCATTGTATTGTGTGCATGGTTATGGTTATATGCTGCTCCTTAACGAATATTGCAAATCCCAGAGAACCCAAACCCTAAGAGTGGGATAGTGCCTGGCAGTTGTAGCTTTGAGGAGATGCTGTCTGCTGTGGCCGATTTTAAAGCTCCAGTGTCTGAGCCTGGTGGCTCCATGCAGCAGGGCATGTACACCCCCAAAGGTGAGCGACCACTAACGCTGTCTTCTATGCACGTTCATTGTGCGTCTTTTTTCCATGTTTTGTCATGAACTCTTAGGGAGGCCAAGGAAAACATTTGGAAAGATGCTGGCAAAGGTTTAGGATCTCACTGGTGCCAAAAGCTTTGATATTGAATACAACAAAATGCCCCAGCATGTAGTTTCTTTTTTTCTTTTTTTTCTTTCTCTTTTTTAAAAACTGAGAAATTCCAACAAGAGCATTTAAATTTTTTTAGATAATTGTTCTAGAAATTATAATTTGCTTGTCTAAACAGAAGGTAGGCAAAGTTAACTGTGCATATTCTCACTTGGAAATTTCTTTCGGTACCTAGTCAATGTTAGAAAAGTGTAATGGGGATATAAATGTCATCATGACCTGTAAGGATTTTACAAGCTCCTTTGAGCGTTGAGCTTTGTATTCCTCTAGTCCACCTCATGATGGCACTCCTGTTCCATTGCTGAAACCTCTGTGCTGCCAGTGATACAATAATTCTTGTCATTTAATGTCCAGACATATGTTCAATGTGATTTTTATGGCTTTTGCTGGGTTTGTTTAGCGGAGGTATGGGAGAAGGAGTTTGACCCAATCATGGTGATCCTGAGGACAGTTTACCGGCGTGACGTCCAGTCAGCGATGGACAGATACTCAGCATTGTGAGTGACCTTTTCAACTGTCCGTGAACACTTATTATTATTATTATTATCATCAGAAGACTGTTGTTAGAGCCTCTGCTCCCTGGGTTTATTAGAATTTTGTTCCATAAAGATAAACCATTTGCTCTCTGTGATCGCTGCATCTTCTGTTAAGATGTGAGATGGAGGATATGGCCTCTCCACATATTTGCCCTTGAAAAGATGTGTGTGTGAGGGTCAGTGCCTGATTCAGGTGCCTCCAATTAGAGGCAGGGCAGGAACAATCAATAGATCAAGTCTAAAGTCTAATAGACCAGGGTGAATCCTGCTGTATTGAAGTAAGGGTAAAGCTTCCTGAAGACAAATGTGAAGGTCTAGGTTCAGGAGATAAGGTGAGGTTAATTTCCTACAGATCTCAGCATGATGGGAGCACTCCAAATGCAAAACGACATTCTGCAGCTGGTCATGGTTGTGTGTGGGTTTTTTTTTTTTTTGTTTGTTTTTTTGTTTTTGTTTTTTTTTGTTTTGTTAAGTTTATCTAATGTCCATCAAATCAGCAGAACAGTTATTTAAAAGAACATAAACAGGCTAAACAATACAATTATTTCCTTTACAATTATGACTTGCCTGATTATGAGCATCAGTTATATTGTGATGCCATTTTGGTGAACAGAAAAATCATAACATGACTGAATGAATGAGACGGCACACCATTAACAGTGTGTAGAACAATGTGCCCCCCCTCCCCCTTGGAGACTCGCTCTCTGCTCTGTACAATGATAGATTACCTGTCAAGGGAGCAAAAGTTTCATATCCAATACCTCTCCTTGCTTAAATTGAATCAATGACATTTTTGAAACCATTTGTACCTCTGTTAAGATATTAATTCGTTTGCTAAATTGTTTAGATGTATAGTTGAATTAGTAAATTGTTTTGTGATCAGTTGTTTGAGGCCAAGTTTACATTTAGTGATGTGTCTCTCAAGGGCATAGCTGCTGTTTATATGTAATTTATTCATCACTTTTTCTTTTGGGTTTAGTGATTTTTCTTTACCCTGTGTTGAATGACCTTTCAGTTCTCTTTCAGTAGCCTTTAACTACTGATCCATACTGAGCAGTATGTTGTGTTTTGAATGAAGTTTGAAGCAGTCAGGTATTCACACCGGTAACCCCTGGCCTCCATATAAGGAGAGGACGCCCCTGCACCCATGCTATAGAGGACTAGTACGTCTGTTGCACTGCAAAACGCTGCATATCGTCATCTTTACCCTACTATACAAGGTGCTCATCTTTTTAGCACGTTCATATATTCATTGTCCTTTAACTTTATTTTAATGATTTAATAGTTGTTTAGTGACTTGCTCGTTACTGAGTTCTGTCCCCCTGCTTGTTCAGATCTGGATGGACCATCAGAACATGTCAGAGCATGTGCTGTGTATGGTGCTATATCTGGTTGAGCTCGGTTTGGACAACCACGCACAAGAGGACAAGGAGGATGAAGTGAGTGGCTCTTCTGCTGTAGCCTCAAATTTGCAAAAGCATTGTTCTTGATGACCTTTTCCCAGAGCTCAGGGTGCAGATGTTCTTTACTCAGAGCTGTTGGCACTCTAAAGCCTCCATGTACATTATGTATTACTTAGAGATAAGAAGTACATTTGTATGCAGAATAATTTGGGGGAAATTTCTACTAGGCTTGTACATTTCTTTGGTTCCAGAATAGACTTTGAAATGACCTTTTCACATGCATCACCTTCACCTCCTCAGCATAATTTGTGTTCAAGTAGTTTACCCTCATACTAAAAATACAGTCTTCACTGATGTCTGGACACGGACTAAATGTAGTCCTTGGGCTAACGGTGCTGAGACTTGTTATTCCCAATTGCTGCATGCTTAAGTCTCAGATTAGGTTAAATCTAATTCACATATCCTGACCTAGAAACCTGGAGGATTGTTCATTTATGTATTCCTCTCTTTAGCACTTGGAGAAAGTATATCTACTTTCTTTCTTTCTTTATTTTCTTTCATTTGCTGAAGGAACCATGCATTGAGGAGCACTGCCATGACAGCTGGTTCCCTGGCACCAGCCTGCTGTCCAACCTGCACCACGTCATTAACTTTGTTCGAGTGCGAGTGCCTGAGACTGCCCCGGAGGTGGAGAGAAAAAGGGAACGGGAGAGGGAGAGGGAGAGGGAGAGGCAGAGAGAGCCGCCTCCTAGCACAAGCTCTGACACCTCAACCTTTGGACAGGTCAGCTAGACCAATTTATCTTGGGATGTTGAACAGTACTGCAAAACTAGATTTAACTGAAGGTATTTTTCTTTACCTCGATAGTGACCTAGATTACTATTTATTTAAAACAAACAAACATATCTATCTCTCTCTATCTTGGTGTGTTGTACAGCAGTTAAGCTGTAAAATATATTATGCAAGTCAGTGTTTCTTGATGTGGGGCTCCAAAGCCCCATCAGTGCAGTATAGCCAGGGGCACCATAATATTTTCACTTTGTTATGGTGATGAAAGTCACAACCCACCATTACCAGATTTCACTTTTCTCTTACTTTGCTTAACTTTTATTTAATGTTTAGTTTGCAGGGTTATTATTAGCATATGTAATTAGTGCCTCGAACGAACAGCTCAAAGCAAGTAGCACTATGAATAATGTGAACTTTACATTTTTATTAAGATTGTCAACACAATGAACTGTGAAGGGAAAGTCTGGGATTAAAAAGCTCCATGGTTCCAATAAATAATCAAAATATTATTATGCACATATTTAAATCGATACAAATCAATTGTAAAATAAATTTGTACTAATGGACTATATTTAACAGTGGCTCAAGATGTTTTGTGGAGCTTTAGTTTAAATAATGAAGTAATGAGTCAGGCATGTTTTAAGTGATATTGCTCATTTTCGTTTCACAGAGCTCCAGAAGGCTGACAGGGAATTGGAGAGAGGTAGCCGGCTTTGGAAATGTCTGGCCTGGGATTTGGGAATGATTTGCATTGTTTGGAAGTGTAAACCGAATGATTGGGAGTGAGATGTGTGAGACAAGTGCAGGCTTGATCTCTCTGGATGTAGAGACTGAGCATTCAGTGATGTGATGTGATGTTCTTTTTTTTTTTTTTTTTTTTTTTTTTAAAAGATGTTCCACGTCTCTTTTAAAAAGGAATTAAATGGTGTAATAAACATGCATGTTGTTTATTACATTATATCTAATGATGTAGCTGCAGTTCTTGTCTCGTGATCTGTGCTTCTGCGGTGTCTGTGTTCTGCATTTGTGGAATTGGGAAATGTCTGTGGTTGCCTTCCGGAGTTTCATGACTGATACCTTTGCAGTGTGGCCAACTAATTACGTGTTTAATGTTGAGCAAATAGTTTTTTCGGCATGTGAGATTGATTGATGTGTTTCTGAGGGAGCTGTGACGTGTGTTGCAGCTGTAACTAGCAGTCAGAGGGACTGACCATGTTTCCCTTTTATAACACATTAGCACTGTTACATTTAATAGGTGGATTATTTTGCCAGACTCTGGTATCTGCAAAGAGACCTAGGACATGTGATGGGACTTAACCTTATGTAAATCTCTGAATTAAACTCTGTTTACATCTAACCGAAGCCAGATTGACCATTGGTTCCCTGAGCAAGTATTTGTGTCCATACCCTGTTCGATTGTCTGTGTTACATGTGCATATTACTTGGTAAATCTCGGATAGTTTTTTTGAATGGTGACCTTTCCAGCAGTTTTCAACCACAGTATCAATGATTGAGGAACATTTGAAGGAAAGATTCTGCACAATTATCCATCGACGGCCTGGCCGTATGCCCTCTTTAACAAAAGGGGTAACCATGTTCCAGCCATCCATTATCTATACTGCTTATTTGCTAAGGGTTGAGAGGAATCTGAAGCAAATCCCAGCTGATAAGAGGTAGGGGACGCTCTGTATTAGCCCTGCGATAGATTGGCGACATCCCAGAGACGAACAACCGGTCACACTCCTGTTCAGACACATGGACAATTTGGAGTATTCAGTTGACCCATGTGAACACACCCATGGCTGTGGGAGGGAACCAGAGTACCCGGAGGAAGCCTGCACAGACACGGGGAGAACATGTAGCCTCTACACAGAAATGCCCCAGTGCGGGTAACCATATTCAGCATGGTTAATGTATTTTCAGAGGCTCTTGACACATGACTTTAAAATGTGGGATAATCGATTTGTTACCATGCCACCCAGTCCTGTGGAAAAGCGCTATTAGTGCTCTGACTGCAGTGTTTTCTCTTGATTATTTATAGAAGAATAACATAGTCAATTAATTCAACCGACTCATGATGGAGACTGAAAACTACATCATGTTTGCCATTTTTATCTCTGGTCTGCTCTCATTTAAACATTTAATTTTAATGTGAAGGAATGTGGGGTGTTTTTTTTATATAAATCCTCTGCGTTTACTGTTTGTCTTTCCATCAGAACTTGCGTGAGGCTCAGTTGTTCAGCTTGGTGGCAGAGCGCAGGAGGAAATTCCAAGAGATTATAAACCGCAACAACCACGAGGCGAACCAGGCTGTACGACCAAAGTCCTCTTCGCGCTGGCTTCCCCCAGGCTCTCCCCCTCAGATGGTCACTGAGATTCTAGAGATAAGGGAGAGCATGCTGTCCTTGCTGGTCAAACTGCACCAAAAACTGTCAGCCAAGCAGAACTCGCTGACTCCGAGCTGGCTGGAGGAGGCTGAGCCAGCACACCATATGCATGGAGACGGGATCACTGCCATCGAGAGGATCCTGGTCAAAGCAGCATCGCGAAGCAGACACAGCAAAAGATGCCTGCAAGAGATTTGTGGCAAAGTGTGTCCACCTGTGCCTCCTAAGAAGAACAGCCCAGGAGACAAGAAGAGCATGGATAAAGAGGAGAGGTGTGTGTGTGTGTGTGTGTGTGTGTGTGTGTGTGTGTGTGTGTGTGTGTGTGTGTGTGTGTGTGTGTGTGT
>JAQLOM010000034.1:13733463-13746497 GCA_030068315.1 Chrysichthys thysi
TGTGTGTGTGTGTGTGTGTGTGTGTGTGTGTGTGTGTGTGTGTGTGTGTGTGTGTGTGTGTGTGTGTGTGTACTAAGACTGAAAAGGTGCAAGTGTGCAACTCTATACTATGTTCATTAACATGCCAGGTGTTTTCAAAGTGAACACGGAGCAAGTTTTACATTAATATGGTTAAGGCCATTTTAGCCAGCAATGCATGTGTGCAGCAAGAGAAAATCTATTCTTCTGCCTGAGTAGGTCTGTGGGTGTTTTCTGAAGCTGGGTGCTGAACAGCATTGTTGATTTTGTCTTTAATTTGCATTCTGTTTAAATAGATTTGCTTGTTTCTTTTCCACCCATGGGAGCAAGAAGAGTCGAGAGAGCAAAAAAAAAAAGTTTACCTGAGTGTATCAGAATAATGTGGAAATTCTATATTTTCTACTTTTTAAAATCACTCCTTTTTTATGTTACATCCAGGCATGTGGTTTTATACCAGCACAGATAATGTGATTATGTATATTATTACCATTTCCTCATCTTGGAATATGATCATCTCCGTTTGTACAGATTCTTGGGATGTATGTGTTGGGAGCAATACATGACCGTGGTTAGAAATGTGGTAATAATTGCCCCATTTAGTCTTCCTGATGCTGCTGTTGCCTTAGGTCTATTTTTCCGAGTGTTGTCTTTGACCGATCTGAATCTTGCCTTTACCACGTTTTAGTGGATTGACACTCCGTCTGATTTTCCCTTTCTAAAGGTGATGGAACAGCCTATAAGTTTTCCATTAGCACCTGCTATTATGGGGCAGGTGCCACCTGCAAGTCAAGACAAATCGCACGCCTACACTTTATAGCGGGTGGTTACCATAGCAACAGTGCCTGGGCATAGTGTTGGACTGTGCGTTTTTCAGTGTCGCGTCTTTGTCCCTGACGCTGTCAGTGGCAGGAACTGAAGTGTATCGTTCCTGTCTGCACTGCTTTATATCCTTTTATTAAGCCGCTCTGTTTTGCTGCCCAAGTACACAGACAGTAGAGTGACACAGCCAAATCCTGACATTTAGATATGTCTTACTGAGCATGAGTTAACCTTTTTGTGTAGGAGGAGGGCTAATCATAGGAGGTAAATTCATATCGTGTCCTAGCAAGCATAATTTTCAGACCACCAAGAAAAAAAATTTATATCTACACAATCTGGAGCTGCTGTGCAGTGTTGCATCTAATCTCACCATTGCTGCTTTTAAAATTGGGCACTTTACCTGGTTTTATTGTTTGATGTTTTATTGATTTTTGTTTTATTGACTCTCCTTATGTTTTCTCCTCTTCACTGTCTCAGGCGGCAGAGGGCCAGGGAGAGACAGCAGAAGCTACTGGCTGAATTTGCCTCCAGGCAGAAGAGCTTCATGGAGACGGCCATGGATGTTGGTAAGCATAGTAATTACTCTCTTGGTGCTTTTAAAGTCAGTCAAAGTATTGAGTTCAAATAAAGGCCATTGGAGTAGTTTAACTGTCCTTAAGTTTTATTTGAGTGATGGTTTTATTTCAGTCTGCGTTGACCAAACACCATTCCCATCCCGCTCCACATTCACAGTCATACGTTTACGGACACAGTAAATTTGTTGGAAGTCCTTGAAGGAAAGTGCTCCTGCAAGTAAGCAGGCAAGGTGACACCTACTATAGCTTCCCAGGCCTAGTTAGTGAGTGCGCGTGTACATATTTCTCAAGGGAAACGGCATGCTGATCTGCTGTCCCTTCAACCAGTGAGCTAACGATACTGTAAACACAGAGGGACTGACCCCATGTGGAGTTGTTAAGGGATGAATAATGTTAGTTTTCAGCATTTAGCAGCACTAAATATAACTCCTGTCATTATATAGAGAGCAGCAAGTATACACGGGGGCACCAGACATCACGTGGCCTCGTGCCCCATGGACATGCATGGCTGACTACAACTGATATTAGAATACGTGTTTGTTTTCTGTTTGTGAATATAATGTACCTCCTAATAAACTTTGCATATGGAGAATTTTCATTGATTATAGACCTGTTAAATGGTGCAGGTGGTTGTTCTTTAACTGGGATGATGCTTTACCCAGTTTGTCTCATTTCCAGGCTTATTGACCTCGTGCACTACTATGATCCTGCTCTTGCTGGGTTTGATAGTTATTTGAAGAGTCAAATCACATGTAATAGGTCAAGAAATGCACAAAAGTGAATGTTATAACCCTGGTCTGGTAAATTTAATTCACACACAACTATGCAGGAAAGTTTAGCAAGAGAACATTTGGGTTTTTTTTGTTAGTTTTTCTTCTCTGGTAGGTCTGGGTTTGTTTATTTGAAACAGAATGGCAAAGGTGATTCTGGTTCTTAACCGTTTCGGTGCGGGAGTCGTCTAAAGTCGACATTTAGGGGTCTGGTGCTATGGCCATGCATACACATCGACAAAATTAAATAGTTCAGTTGTACTTGCTAGGCGGCGACACTCGAGGTAATTTTTAGTAATATACTGTGGTGTGTCAGACTACCATCTGGGGCACATTGTTGACAAGCTATATTACGACATGGAGTAAAAATGCCACGGAACGGAAAGTTGAGTAAGGAGGAAGTTCTGAAATTAGTGATGGACGATATGTCTGACCTGTCTGACAATGATTTTGATGATGCGGAGATGGATAGCGAGAGTGAAACCGAAACTGCAAGGGCTTCTAGCTATCTTGAAACTGACACTGCAGGGCCGTCTACAAGAGGAAAAACTCGTCAAGCTTCCACTCGTTCTGCCGCATCATGTAAAGATAACCCCACCTCAACAGTTTCTACTGGTGCAAAGTCAAAGTGACGGCATTTTGTTTAGACAAATTTGCTTGATTTTATTTTCACCAGTTGCAGCAAAAAGCAAATGTTTAGCTGACAATTTGATAAAGATTTGATGTGAAGAATAGCCTTTCGTTTCATCCTTGGTGCCCCATCTGACACTGACCCACTGCTTGTATGTGTTTTCCATCTTATTGGAATGAAAAATTATCACTTCTACTCAAACACCCTTTCTCCACCAGACTGACAGAAAAGGTCAATATTTGAGGTGGAAATTTGCCAAGGTGACTTGACCAAGCATATCTGTGCAAATACCTTTTACACACACTCTGTGCAGCAGTGGTTGAGAAACATGCACTGAATATGAAATTGGGTTCAGACATAGATAATTGACAAGCAGAGTTTCAAACATTTATTTGTTGAGCTTTTTAATCACAACTATGTGTAAGTTTCGCATTTCTGTCTCAAGTTTCAAAAAGTAATCATTAAGTGGATTTCACGGAACACATTTCATGGTTCATGAAAGAATTTTTTTTCCCCCCTCACCTCAATATGCTGTTAAGAGGATTTTTTTCCTCCATGTGATTTGTGTACAGGGTTTTGTCAGTCTTTCTGAATTAGAATGATGTCAAATGTTGTCTGCGTCTGTGCACTTTTGGTCTTTTGATTAGGTGTGCGTGTACACCATCAGAATTGGCTTTGTGTGAGATTGCCCCAGGCCCACACAGTCACATTGACTTCCAAACAAAACATTTTTCCCCAGCTGTCTTGCCCCCTAAAGCAATAAATCAATCCAAACACGCTGGCATTTGTTGCCCTATGTTATAATTGAATTGAACACACTCTAACATTTTGAAAAAGTAATTAATCTTCAGAGATGGAGGTCATTGAAATTGTGGAAAGTACTAGATGTGAAGGATGCATTGGGAACACAAACAGTATTCACAAAAAGGCTATAGTACTGTGTGCTGGATGGGGGGGGAGCACTATATGGCCAAAAGTAAGTGGACACCTGGTCATGAAACCAGCATGTGGTCTTTTCCTCAAACTGTTTGTGCTTCCAAACAAACAGTTTCCATACATAGTTATTTAGGATGTCTCTATGCTGCAGCATTACAGTTTCCCTTCAATGAGACTGAGGCCCAAACCCTGCCCAGCATGACCATGCCCTGTGCACTAAGCGAGCTCCATGAAGACTCCATGGTTGTCCAAGGTTGGAGTGGAAGAACTTGAGTGGCCTGTGCAGAGCCTTGAACTCAACTGCATTGAACCTGTTTGGGATGAACAGAAATACTGATTGCACCACAGGACTCCTTACCTAACATCAGTGTCTGACCTTGCTAATGCTCATATGGCTGAATGGACACTACTTAATGCAGTCCTTCTCAAATAGTGGGGGTGCGGTGCGATGCCGGGGGGTAGGGGCCTATGTGACCCCAGGGAACATGCATGTTTTTGCCGTACTAGAATAGTGTAATTGCACATCCACTACAGTAGGTGGCAGGGTTTTGTGCACTGAGCATGCGTGCACACAGCACAGAACAGGAGATATGAAGTGCAGTAAACAAACCCTCAAGAAAAATGGACAAATATTTAACAGTGGTTCAAGTCGGTCAAAAAATGTTTATAGTTTGAATAAGGATTTTTTTTTTTTTCTTTTTCAATTTCAGGAAACTTGATGCACTTTAAATGTAGTAGTAGTAGTAGTAGTAGTAGTAGTTTAGAGAGTTGCAGTACTACTAGTACATGCACTTTAAATCTTTTCTGTTACAGACTAAAAAACAATGTTAATAGAGTTATTCTTTGTTTTAAGTCGATCTATATTTCTTTCTTTTTTTGTTTTCTTTAACGTTAAGTATACAATGTTATGCAGAGATGTACTTTAAAATAACAATTTTATAAACCAATTGGTATTATTTATAGTCGTGTGGGGGGTCGAAATGTTTTCTTCTTCCTAAGGGGACATAACAGAAAATAATTGAGAAGCACTGACTTAATGCCCCATGTTAATAATTTTCACAAAGCAGTGTAATGTCTATGGACTGAGAGACCTGTGCTAGCTCTGTGGTTTGTGCTTTTTAGCAGATTCTTAACAGTATTTCAAGATTGTTTTTAATAGTCTGCACACTGTTATGCGCTTTACTCTTTAATGAGGAAAGAGGGTATGTGTTAATTATATTTGATGCCCTTACAGTCGACCTTCTCAAACACTAGTCTATTAGGCAGCTTCAAATCTCGTCCAGATAACGGAGCTTTTCCACACTACATTACATCTAATGTTCTTTTGTTTACACATGGTTGGCCAAACCTCCACGATCTGTTAATTTAACCAAGAGAGGGCAGAAAAGCAATGACATCCACATAAATGAGCTAATTAAGTATTACTGTTTTCATGTTCAATTATTCTGTTTTAGTCCCCATCCTCTCTCTCCTACTCTTATTGATGTTTGTTTGCTCATGGCAAATTCACGATTGATTTAAATAAACAGTGGTGTGAATTTCTGATTGCTGGAGTTCTTCCAAATCTGTTCTGGGCACTGGTGGCTGTGCTGTATTTCACACACCATTTGAGCAACGCCACACAGATGCCTGCTCCCATTTGAATCACTATGGGATTTTAGACTCTGAGGCAAAAAAAAGAACTGATGCACCTTTTCATATTATTTCATAGCCTTGGTTTTTATCCTTACTGAAGTTATTTTAGTATCTTCATGTGCCTAAAGCCATGAAGGTCCATTTCGAAACCAGTCATGATTGAGCCAGCATCCCATCCTTGTTTGCTTGTTCATAAATTGTTTTTCCTCCTCATTTCTATGCATTTTACAACCACTTCAATGTTGCTGGATAAAAGTGTGAACCCTGTCTTTGTTTGAGCTTTCTTGTTTACATGCTTGTAGAATGCCCTGAAGTGGAGGCAGTGATGGACGTGAGCGCAGTCGAGCCTCTTGACTCTGAGGTTCTCTACGACTGTGTAATATGCGGCCAGAGCGGACCCTCGACTGAAGACAGACCTACGGGACTGGTGGTGCTACTACAGGCGTCCTCAGGTGAACAGACACACCATATGCTTACTGCTTATTTTTCATCTGTCCTTATATTTCATATTTATTTTTCCATTCTGGCCTCAAATATCATCTGAAATTAATCTGTTGAATTACAGGTTTCCATCAACAGGTGAAGCATTTTATAGCCAGTCTATAATATCATTCTGCTGCACAGCACAGTGCTGTTATAGCACCTATTAATCGGCCCCATTTATTCACAGCACCCAAGCCTGGGTGCATTGCACCCCTTCTTTTAATGACACCACTTAGACGCCACCATTTTAATAGCGTCAATTCATCATAGGTGTTGATCCTCAAACAGACTCTAGCTTCTGTAGAGTCATTTCTGCCATGCTGATGTAGACACATGAATCTCACATTCACTATCATGAAAACAAATAGGTTGTTTTATTAGTAATTACCACACCATGATGATGTATGGTATAGCATGTGTGAAATGCACAGCAGCAAGGTCAAAACGGCATCCTCTGGGATTCGCTTGGAATGACTTGAAGTATCAAAGCAGAAGAACATGCATACAGGTGGATAATGGACATTAAAGGGAATTCATTAGCAATGTTATTTTTATCCCACCTGTTAGATTGCTCAGTCATTTACAGTGTGATGTAAATGAGAAGACCATACGGCTGTGAAATGCTGCTGCCTTTCAAATGGTGTGATGAGTTTCACAGTTTTGACATTGACATGGAAGTTCATTACAGTATGCAAATATATGATGTGTTCCATAAATGGAAACGTCAGTGTTAATTAGCATATTGTTGTTATTCATGCAGTGTGTGTGTGTGTGTGTGTGTGTGTGTGTGTGTGTGTGCGCGCGCGCGCACGCTTTTAGTGTTGGGGCACCGTTGCTGTAGCGATCAGGCAAAGCGGCTCCCTACAACTGATGATGAGCAGATCTTCCCTGAGGACACGTGTGGGGCGACTAACGACGTTAGACTAACGCTTATGCAACGCTACTTTAAAGAGGTATGCATATGATTGATTGGTCTTGATTCTGCCACTGGGCTCACTCACATTCAGTATACACACACTAGGTGTGCATGGGTATTCAAATACTTGAATACTTAACTGTTCCAGTACGTGGATTTCTGAATTGTCTAGGAGTAAAAAAAAAAGTTCTCAAGTGCATTACTTGTCGATGATTGATTGATTGATTGATTGATTGATTGATTGATTTCTGAATTGCTTCGTATTTAAATGCTGTTGTCAGAAATAAACCAGATTAGGCTTCAAATTTAGTTGTTCCATAATTTCCTGCTTATTCTTTATTAATACACATCCTTTGTTAGAATTTATTTGAATTAATCAGAAATTGTGCCATACTCTAAAGCAAAGTACTCATTTGAATTAATAATTCTCCACTACTTTTGAATGTGAAGCGAGATTGTGAGAGATATTGACAACATAAGACTGTTGCACTCATTTAAATATATATTATATATATTTTTAATATGTACTGGGCTGTTCAAGATGGAGACTGAACTACGGCTATTTAGATTAAATTGTGCAAGCTCTTTCTTTAGATGAGCAAAAGTCAACCCTTGAAGAAAAATTTCATTCAAATTAAACATGAATGAAATGAAATGAATACTTGTGAAAGCCTTAATTTTCTGACTGTGTTTTAGTACCCCATTGTCACATTAAACAAAACTATGCATGTCGTACTACATTGTGTGCAAGGAAAAAAGATGGCTTTCAAAAAAAAAACCTTTGGCCTCCCCAGGTCTCTTTGCCATTTGCATTATGATGGGTTTTTTATATGCCCTTTCTGATTTATTTGCCCTTACCAATCTAAACTGGAGCTCAGTCATCTCAAACAAATCAATTTTCCCAAATTAATTAGGTACTTAGAGTTCAAAATTAGCCCACCTAATAAATGTGGCATCACAGATTTATTTATTTATTTATTTATTTATTTTAAAATATTCTCATTATTATTATTATTATTATTATTATTATTATTATTATTATTAAAATTTTAGGTGTGTTATGCAAGAGACAATGAACGGCAAATTGATTGTGAAATAAATGCTGATGGAGTGATGCATGACTTTGAACAGCCCTGAAGGGGATTATTTTGCAGTAATGACTTACTTGCTGTACACTATCCCACTTATTACATGGCTACTTGCTAAAGACATCAATAATTTGACACAAAATATTGATTTCAAAAAATTCATTGTTCCTGCTGTGTTCACTGTTCCTGGAGTAACTTTTTTGCCACAGGGTTTGTGATCTGACACTGTTAATTTAATTATTAAAGCAACAAAATTGATCAGCTTTCTTCCTGCAGATTGATGTGATTGCTCCCAGTCCTTCAGAGTCTATGATCAGAGCTGTGTCCTTAGCAATGGTCTGTTATTGAGAAATGGCAGATTGTAGCATGCTGTACTTGACCCGTCCATATCGAGAATTCAACAAAGCTGTGTAATAAGCGATCGAGAAGAAGGCCCAGGAGTGAGAGTTCTAATCCTGAAATCATCATTTGGTTATGCATTATTTTGCATTGCTGTAAGTCACAGAGAAAACATGACCTTGATGAAGCAGTCAAATCTCACAATATTTTGAGATCATAGTCTGGGTCAACAATTAATCTGAATGTGCATCCTTTAATTTGTGTATTGTTTGCAAGTACTGGTAAGTTTGGTGATATTGTTTTTCCCTCATTTTGTCCTTAGTAATGAAATGTAAAATGAAATGGCTTTTACTGTATCGTAAAGAATTTCAAGGAATGGACTGAATAGATGCGAGTTCTGTTTAGGTGTTTTGACATGAGTCTCTTGCTGCTGTGTATTGCATTGTCCTTACTTACTCGGTAGTAAGAAGTTAATGTTAACTCTTTCTCCAGAGTTCCTGTCTGCAGTCTGTCTCCATAGGCTGGGATGGTGGTGTCTATGTGCAAACTTGTGGTCACACTCTGCATATAGACTGCCACAAGTCCTACATGGAGTCGCTACGGGTAAGAGAAATTAATACAGGATGTCCTCTATTTACGGCGGAGTTACATTCTTACGGGTCGACTTGACACGATTTTCGCTGTTAGTCACGACTCGCACACTGTACAACACTGTATAATGTTAAAACAGCCCAATATAGCACCCAGATCTCCAAGTAGGTAACGAAAAGAAAAACAGTCGTGCTAATTGGCTGACATGGCGAAGGACTCGATTCTGATTGGTCCGTACGTTTGTGCTCAGGGTTTGTATGAACTCGGTCAGGTTTGGTTGAGGGGTCAATCCTGAGTGCCGCATTCATTTAAATCTCAACGGCAAATGTAAACAAAGCCTCTTTTTAAGACTTTTTAATAAATTTATGGGAGATGGCGACCGATGTAACCACGAAATCGCCGGAGGTCGATGACACCGTAAACCGAGGCCTCCCTGTAATCTGCATGACACTGTGCCAAATATCAGCAGCACTCTCATAAGCTGGAATCACTAAGGGGAATTCTAGTATGTTGTGGGTGTGGTGTAATATAGATCCTGTATGGTGAAGTTAACCTGGGAGTGTGGTCTTCCATAGTATTTTTATCAATTTATCTTGGAACACCATCCTCTACATGTAGTTAAATTGATCCACAAAAGAGATTTTCCAGGTTCATATCGTGATCCGAGATCTATCATCAGGAGAGCATGGTTGCCGAGATCAGTATTCGACATCATGAGCTAGCACTGTCACTAACGCTAAAACCTTTTCCAAAACTGAATTTGTGTCATTTCATTGGGCTGTTGCAGTCTTGGGAGCATTAGTGAAATGATAATGTTCAGGAGTATGTTCTCAAAAGTGTATTATGTTGGCCTGGTGCTTGTTTGATTTTACTAATGAATACCATTTATCTTAAAAGAGATCCTTTTGAAAACTGTTCTTTTGTTATTGTTCCATGTTAGAACATGGAAACCTTTTTCCACAATCTGCACAAAAATATGTCCTATACAATGCTGTGTTTAAATAGCGAAACAAAAAGAATAATTGGTGGTTCTCACTCCAGTGCATTGTGTTTGAAATGTAACAATGACTATAAGGTTAAAGTCACCGTCCAATAGTCTGCAACTGTGAGTGTTTATTCCCACCCCCCCTTATCTTATTAGTTTGCTGAGAGGGAGAGCATGAAGATGAGTCCTTCTCACAGATCTGACACATCATTAGTAGGTCATCCATCAAAATGACTTTTCTCAAATTGATATTTCAGAAGTGCTCGCTCCATCACTCACTCTTGTGACGTTTATGATAATGGGCACAATACGACATCACTCTCTGCTTTAATAAGCTCTAATGTGGGAAGACAGGGTGAAGACTGAACCCAGAATAGAGCAAATGATTTATCAACACATGTTATGAGGGGTAGTTGGGCAAATTAATATATTAATCTATTTTCCTTAGAAAAAAAAAAAGATGGAAAAAAAAGAAGCTGGTCAGTTGTATGGACACCAAGTATCCTGAACTGGTTAAATACGGTCGTCATATGTTTCTTTCCGTGCTAAAATGTCTTTGACCTTTGACCCTTAGTCTAACGTGATTCATGTATATGATATTCTCCAGGCTTTCTGTGTTTTTTCATTTGTTCTCCATGTCTGGGTCAGAATGACCAGGTGTTGCAGGGTTTCTCTGTGGATAAGGGAGAGTTCACATGCCCGCTGTGTCGCCAGTTTGCTAACAGCGTCCTGCCCTGCAAGCCGGGGCGTGGTACACAAGCAGGCACCTGGCACACACCAAGCAGCAAGAGCTTAGCCACGCTAGTGAAAGAGGTGGAGGAGCTACAGGACCAGTTGACCATCTTTCCCGTAAGCACCAGTGTAAGGCAGACATTTCTCCCAATAGCACCTGTCTCTACCTTCATGTCTCCTTCGTTGAGTGTGAACACTTCCATCCTCACCACACTTCCAGAATGGATGGAATGACAAATTTGTGTGTGTGTGGAGCCTGGCAGACACGTAACTTTTCAGAGGTGCTCGATTTAACAACTCATCATGTTGAGTTTTGTGCATTTTGGAGGACCGTTCTTGAGTGTCTTTGACCTTTCTTTTAATCTTCCATGCACTACACCCTTTAAAGCCCCCTCGCTCTGGCAACTTTAGCATGTGTGTTCTTTTATGTAAATATTGACTTGAGAATATTTCCCTTTCAGACGGAGTCTAATCTGACTAAAGAGATGGAGTCTGTGATTAAAGACATAAAGAACGCCACGCAGAAGAAGTACATGGACTATGGAAAGAACCCTGGCTCACCTGATAACGACTTCCTCTTCATGTACTCAGTGGCCAGGTGAGCATTACGGGCCATATATGGACATTAAAGATTTACACACGCGTTTATTCAGCTGCAAGGTGCTTTTATCCAATGCAATGAAGAACTGTGTCAGTATTCAGTCCATGTGCAGAGCTCAGCAGTTGAGGATTAAATAAAGGATCCATCTATAGCTCTTTTACTGGTTTTCGAATTTAATCTCAAAATCTTCACCACATTTGTATGCCAGACATACAGGGAAAGCATTTTGACTGAGCCAAACCTGAAGTATTTTTCTGCTTAAGGGAGCAGATCTGGGCACATAATTTGATTTTGGTACATTCTGATATAATTTTAACCTGCCCATAATTTGTGTTAAAATAACATTCAGAAAATGTCCACTCCCTTTGTGTTTTACTTTCTCTGTGAAATTAACTGCAGATGCAGATGCTCCCAGTACCTATTTGTCAACATTTTCATTCAAGAGTCTGACATGCTGTAGGCAGATATTTTTATTTTATTTTATTTTATTTTCTTATTGAAGCCCATTCCTTTTTCTCCCCAGTGATAGCTAGTGTGCTCAGTCCTCCTTCCCCCCCAAACTGCTCTCCTCTATCCTCCCTCCCTCCTTCTGTTCTGGTTCCCAGTTTTGTGTCCTCTTTTTCCCCATTGGCTGAGCAGTGCAGTGGAAAATTCCACCACCTCACGCTCACCTCGTTATCAGTGGAAGCCAGGTTAAGTTGCACGTCTGCATTATCCGTGGGGAAAATTACAACCCCCCCCACCCCCACCCCCCAAAAAAAATTCAGTAAGGATTGAGTATCTTGCTTTGCGATGTTCAGACAGCCAAGCTAATTATTGATAAGTTTGGTGCCTTTTAAGGGTGCATTTACGGAATCTAAAACATACTGTACCAATGTGTGAGTTATGTAATGATGTGTAAATCCATTCATTTATTTATTACATAGAAATCAATATAAACATAAATGTGTCACTTCCAACACTGTTACTATGGGCAGCATTTCCCATAGGTTTTCTTTTTTTTTTTTTTTTTTTTTTTATCTCATCCTTTTTCTTTCTCTCTGACTCTCGCTCATTCACTTTGTCAGGACAAATCTGGAGTTGGAGTTGGTTCATCGTGGTGGGAACCTTTGCAGTGGGGGGGCAAGTGCTGCAGCCAAGCGCTCCTGTCTCAGTAAGTGTTAACCCACGTAAACCCAGACCAAAACCTCCATACACATTTGGCATTACTCCTTGTTTCGGTGCCTACTAATTTTGCTTGTTCAGCAACATAAACCCAAATATTTATGAGGTCTCTACTGTCTTGCCACTGAAATTCTTCTTCACTGTTATCCTCCATTTTTCCTTCCCGTTAGCAAGAAATTGACAAAAGTTGAATCCGACTGATGTGAAAGTCGCAGTTGTTCTGATCTGCTCAAACAAGTTTTATTGCCGTATATCGAGTTCACATCAGAATTGAAAATGTCCAATTAAGTATGTTTTTTGCTGTTCTCACAGTAACAAAAGTGTGTCAGATTTGAAGGAAAAACATGGTTGTAGTTAAGTGCAAATAACAGTAATAAAGATTTAAAACAATTCAATTGTTATTTTAAGTTGTTTAGCTGTTAGAAACCCTCTGGGACAGAGGGTAGCTCAGTGGTTAAGATGCTAGACCAGTGTTTCTCAACCGGGGTGCCGTCTGGCATCCTCAGGGGTGCCGGAGAAACATGGTTGTGTCATGTTAGCGTGGGACTGACTGACGAGACGGGAGTTAAATAATTTAGTTTATTCACGGAGAGGCACGATATTTTAACGCCCCCCCCGTCTCATGATATTTTAATGTGAAAAAGTTCTATTTTTATCAAGAGCAAATCTACGCACTTGAGTAATAGTATGGTACATGTGTTACACATTTGTTTGTCTTCAGAGATGTGTATTCTATTCTAATGATAGTTTA
>JAQLOM010000034.1:13796675-13811572 GCA_030068315.1 Chrysichthys thysi
TCTCACTCACACAGACACTCTCTCTCTCTCTCTCTCTCTCTCTCTCACTCACACAGACTCTCTCTCTCTCTCTCTCTCTCACTCACACACACTCTCTCTCTCTCTCTCTCTCTCTCTCTCTCTCTCTCTCTCTCTCTCTCTCTCTCTCATTGTTCTTAACTAGAAATCCGTCTCTTTCTTTATCTCCTGTGGCGCTGATCACTGGGTGGAGAAACACAGAAGAATGGAAGGATCTTTTCATTTTCATTAAGAAGTCCCCCTTGCTTCCCTGCTGTTTTGCCTCTATCTCTCCTGATTTGGGGTGTTCCAGCATTAAGGTTTTCAAACACCCAGTGGATGAGATGCCACTATTTAGAGCTCTTATAAAGCATGTGCATCTCCTCTTTTCTTTATCATTGTGCTGCCAGAGAGGTGCTTTAAAAAATAATAAAAAACGTCTGCCACTAGGTAGGCTTCCAGGCCTCGGCTATAAGATTTAGTGAGGAAAAAGGAAGCAGAGCGTTTAATTATGTATTTCACTCTCCTCTGTAGATAAGCCATTATTTGCCTCCCATCTCCTTTCAGTATCCTTGAGTGTGTTTTGTCTGAGCAAAATTGAATGCAGTTCATTTTCCTACTCTTGATGGACAGAAAAAATAAAACTTGACTGTGTGTGTGTGTGTGTGTGTGTGTGTGTGCGTGCGCACACGTGTTTGTGACTGCACATGCATGCATTTTATTTGTGAGGCTAGATGGATGGATGAGAATAAAACTCTCTCCTGTTTGTGATTTATACAGTAAAGGCATAAACAAGAGGACGTTAGAACAGTTGTTGGTCCTACACCCTCACTGCCTTGATGTGTATGCAATTGTCCACTCTTATACTTATCCCTGCTCATCATAGCCAGCTGACTTTTCATCCTGATACAAACCAGTAGAAACAGCATCTTCCTTTTATGTCAGAAATATCAGCCAGATTATTATTTTTGATCTTCAGGCCAAAATATGAGGGGAATTTAATTTGCATATATTTATACCCAATTTTGTAGCCTTCTCCTCTTATCTGTGGAATTGCAGCTATCTGCAGCATCTGATAAAAATCTTTTTGTGCCTGGTGGTGTTTGCTTTACTGACAGGCTTCCCTCTGTAGTCTGCTTCCCACCACTAGGGGGCAGTCTGTATGACTGCTTCTCAGCAAGACTGTTTAAAGTGTGTCAGCATTCATTTTCTCTCAAAGCTTCTAATTTTTGGTCAAAACTTATTTTTAAAATTCTATTATTTACAAAAGTTTTTATGTATGTTGTACACATACAGGGATGATATAGATAACTTTAAAACCCGATTCAAAATTAGATTCGGAATTAGGCTGTGCAGGGAAATGAGTAGCGTAACCACACATAGTATTATTCCAGCTAATTTGCTTGCTTTAATAACAGGCTATGAGCAACACATAGACCTGCCCTTAGCTCTGGAGATGCACTAAAGGTCTTTAGCATAGTTTATAAGTTATCTTAGTTAACAGTAAGTTAACAGTAAGAGATGAGACCCTGTGTGCTCAGACCTCTCGATTACTAAATAAACAGAATATTCTCTCCTTAATCAAGCCAATTTATTGTAATTATACTGATATGTTATCTTCCAACTTTAGTTCTTGCTGAGCTCTCCCAACATGGGCAACATTCTTTCCACTATTAAAACACATCCGATTCAGGTCCTTTAGGGCTTGCTAAAGAGTTACCTGATGAATCTATTGGAACAACTGGTTTTTTTTTTTTTTTAATGAAATTAGGAACATACATAACCCTATAACCAGGCCATACACAGCATTATAACCATACGCAAAAACGTATTTAGAAATGAAACAATGCTTTAGTCCATTCTACCCTTCAGAGCTCATCTTTGGGGTTGGGGTCTGTCCATGTGGCATGGCTTGGTCACAGGAAATGGATTATATTTGCATGGACAAATTTCCCTGAAGCCTGAGCACATCCGTGGATCAGGCAGATCGGTGTGTTTGGGTTGGCTCTGGTCTAAGACGCTCTGTGGGATCTGCTGTCCTGGCCTGTGGTCATGCTGTATGTATATATTCCAAAGCAGGGCCTCAGTATTGATTTACATTAGGCAGCTATACATCAGAACAAAAAGGTAAAGGTTATTGTAGGGAATCAAGTCCTGTTTGTATTGTGTGAAGGCTGAAGTCTCACAACAGAAGAAAAAAAAGTTTTATCATTTGGAGTTGGCCAGTACATGACCATACAGGGCAAAAATATATGCGAGAAAATCACATTTCTTAAAAGAACATTTACACCATGCGCCAGTGTCGTAGTCTAGTCATACATGAGCTGAGGTGAATTGAGTCAGCTCATCCCCACATGCAAAGCAATTTGCTACTCAAGTCAAGTTAAAGTCAAGTCCTTAATGGACTTCACTATGGATGTTGTCACCCATGATGATGTATTTGGTCAGAGGAAATCTGGCTGCCTTATTAAACTGAAGTAGTTCACCTACCTATAGTATCCCACTTACACATCAGATAATGAAAAGTTCTAAAAAAAACAACAACAATGCAAGTAAAAGTTTGAGTATCACATGCTGAAATCCAAGTTGAGTCGTTAGTTATGGATAAGACATGAGTTCAGGACTCAATTACTTCACGTGTAATTATAATATATCTTTATGACTAGATTTAACATAGTAACTTGATTCACAGTTTAGCCAATTTTTCCGTTTAAAATAGCTTTTTGCTTCTTGCATGTATACTCTACAGTGGAACCTCTGGTCACGAACGCCTCCAAAGATGAACAAATCGGTTCTGACCACAAAATCCGCCCAAATTTTGCATCTGGTTATGACCACATAATCAGGTAACAAACAAACACAGCCCCGGCCATTTTCTCCTTCCGCTTCGTACACGCCAATGTTTTCCTATTTTCTGTTTGCGTATTGCGCAATTGCACATTGCGCACATAACAAAGACTCAAATGTCCCTTTAATTGGTCAGACATGCGTTCATTCGCTGTACAGTAACCTCCTCTGCGCCCATCTTCCTCCTCACTTCCTTAACGCCAGAAATCAACTCATGAAAGATTAGTTTTCTTGGTTGTTCAGAGTAAGTTTTTGTATAATTAAGGATTGTTCAAACTTTGAATTTTTTTCTGTGCTTAAAAGTCATTAAAAAATGTTCACAGCATTTTTTTTGTCCTGTTTCTATGCATTTTTGCTCTATAAGCCTTCATTATGGGTCCCAAGAAAGTGGAAATGGTAGTGAAAGTAAGAAGCCATATCCCTCCACCACCGCTTCACACACACTCCGCGGCACAAACATTCAGTTCCGTTCAAGCACTCGTGGTGTGAATGTGCTCAGTGCATTTTTTCAGTGTGTTTCTCTGCATTTCTGCACTATAATCCTTCATTATGGGTCCCAAGAAAGTGAAAAGTGGAAATGTTAGTGAGAGTAAGAAGCAGTTGAAATAAAGAAGGAAATAATTGCAAAACATGAGAACCGCCACCATATTCCTCCGCCTTCGTCCACCTACGCCAGCAACTACGTATCCACCGCAAAGGTAACGTTCATTAAAATTATCTGTTTATTTCATTTAGTTTTATTTTTCCATAATTAAAGTTCATTTAAATTTTATTCTATGTTTTACTGCCACGCATAAACCCATAATACATTTTAATTTAGTTTTTGAGGGCTGAAACACATTAATTGTATTTACATTCATTTCAATGGGAAAAAACTGATTCGGGTCACGAACAAATCAGGTCACGAACAGAGTCTCGATACGAATTAATTTTGTGACCAGATGTTCCACTGTATATGTCTCCTTTGGCTTATCTCATACCATATTCGCAAAACATCTAAAATATTAGGTGCTGAGCCTAAATCTGCTCTGTTAGTGACTCCTCAGTGAAATACATTTACCCTGATCCAAATGAACGGCCTCAGCTGCTCACCTGTGCTTCGATCATTCAGGTAAGATAACCGTAGCAAGATGCTACGTAAACATTTAACCCCGCTCTCATGTTCACAGCAGCTGTGCAGAACCGTTTGCTGCTTTTCTGCTGCGATATGGAGAAAGCAGTCACACTTTTGTCAGCTGTCAGAGCATCTCCTGATAAACTGAGGCTGTGTCAAGCATCCAAAGCCCATTAGAGCATGTGCTCGCACCACTGATGGATGCTCTCTGACAGTGAAACATGCTGTTCAAAAAGCCTCTGGCCCCTGAGCACGGGGCACCGACAAGGAGTAGAGGCAGTGGAACAATCTCATTTGCCTGGTTGCTGACTTGATTTTTAAAGAATAGTTCATATTTATTTAAAAACGATGAAGGGGCTTGAGAGCGATCAAGGCCACAAGTCGACGTATGAGAGAAAGCATGCTCGAGCGAGTGAGAAGAGAGTGATATCTAGCAGCTCTCCTCAGCAGAAGTCAGCTTGTAACGGCTGCTGTCTGACAACTTTGATTGTCCCCTGTGTCGACAGCCCGAGTCTGGCCTTCTGAAGTACAAGGCACACACAGCCTCTGATGAAAGCGAGCAGAGAGGTGTCATATTGAACGAGGGATTGCTTTTTAATCCAGGGCACATTGACTATTCTTGTCAATAGAAACTCAATACAAGTGCCAGCTTGAGATTTTTTTTTCTATAGGAATCTTGCTGGGCTTAATTTTCAAAGTGAATGCACAGATGCCAGGGAAGGGCTTTTTTTTTCTTTCTCTCTCCCTCTCTCACTCACTCACTCTCTCACTTTCTTTGTGTTGTCAGCATTTGCCAGAAGCAGCACACATGAAGTAGAGATGATGGGTGTCATCCTCTTTCACAGAATTGTGCCTTAACAGACAGACAGGCAGGCAGACAGACAGACTTACAGACAGATCTAGTGAAAGAAAACAACATGCATGCACACACAGGTCTGGTTTGCTGTTTAACCTTTCTTGCGACATTGGACACAAGACTGTATTAAATTGAGGATACATTCTAGATATTTCGGTAAAATTGAGTAAAATTCAGTCAAACCAAGTAACCAGCAATACATGATCCTAGATCATAAATTTGCTTAAAGTCTTAAGAAGAGATTCCTGTATCTCTTAGATACAGGAATAGGAATAAATGATCATCTATGTAACAATATATACATGACAGTAATTTGAGATAAACACGTAGAGTGCTGTCAGCTTTCCTTTTTGCAGGAATCTATTGGATATGCGTGCGTATGTGGCATGAAAATGCATTGACGTGTCGCATGCTTATCCCAGTGTTGCTAATTCATCATGACAAATATGAGCTGCTGCTTATCTGCAGAAAGAAATACAGAAAGAAGGAGATGGAAAGATGTACTGATACAGATCAAAGGAGACAGAGGGATGTTGTTATACAGTACAGATGGAGACTGAAATGTTCATTTAAATCTATAAGAGAGGGATGTTGATACAGGCAGTGACGCTGCTTATAGATCTCTGCATGTACTCAGTAGGTCAGATAAGTGCAGAAGATCACAGAGCTACTGTATTTAAACTTATTCTTGGCCAGCTTGAGCATGACCTCACGCTGGCTGGAGTGCCTTGGAGTGCATCACATTGTAAACTGATGCTGATTTTAGGTGTTCTTAAGTTATGTTGAAAATTCAGTTGAAGGTAGTTAATTTAGGTTTTGATGTGATTTTATTTATTTATATTGCTTTTTTTTTTTTTTTTAGGTGGTATTGCTAACCATCATTTTCCACGTTAAACTAAAACTCACACGAATCACAAAACAAAAGTAATTAGTGTGCTGTCTATTTCATTTTAACGAAGTTTCTGAGATGACCCCAATTTTTGTTGTATTTCTTAAATTTAATTTTAGTGTTCATTTAATTTCACTTCATTTTATTTTTTATTAACCATAGTAGGAACATCCACCTTACACTTTTCACATTTCTTCCATGCTTTATTTAAAACTATGTGATAATACTTATAAATCACTAAGTGATGCACTTAGTGCACACATAAAGAGGTATTCTCTCAAAGGTTTATATTATTTTTCTATGAAATTAGTTTAGAAAATAATTCCTCTTGTTACTGTAGGTTTTGTTTAATTACATATTTAATTTTAGTCTTCATTTAATTTTAGCATTTATGTTATTTTGCAATTTTAAGATGTCGTTTTAGAGAGTTGAAGCTTGGTGCTCAGTATTTGTTACAGCACTATTCCTGCAGATGCTGTCTTCTTACTTACTGAGTGTTATTTCTTAGCGTACCAGTGCATTATTACAATACACAGGATAATTAGCGCAAAATACTCAACCATGGCCAATATTCTTTATCCAGTCTGTCCCTTCTGTCTGATGGGGATGCGTCACTTGGTATTGTCCTCTAAGCCTGCTGGCCAGCATTGCTGAATTCCTGAGCTCTAATTAGGTCTGATATGCAGTAGCTATATGTAGTTACTGGACAAAGTAGTCTAGTAGTTACTGGACAAATTACGCACACTCTGATTGTGGACAATTTGAAAATATAAAGTCCTTGTTCAGAATGATCAGTAAAGTTATGCATGGCCAACATTATCACAAACACAGAAGTGCCATAATGTTTATGAAAGGGAAGGGACAGCAAGTAGTAATATAAAAGGACAAAGCTGAGAAATCAGGAATATTATGAAAGACTTGTTCAAAAGACATCTGCTGAGTGCAAACTAGAAAACACAGCAGTACAGTAGTTTTATAGTCCCAGATTCCTCTAGACTATGCACACACGCACTCACGCACACACGTTCACTGGGTTAAGGCTGCTTTCCGTTTCTGCGGTGGGTATTTTTCTAAAGGTGTGTGGCACATCTGTGCTGCTATTGTTTATTCATGCAGTCAAGCCTTTGAAATGTGTTAAAATGCTTCCCACTCATTATAAAACTCCTGCCACCCATGGATTAGCACTTTGATGTCACCAATCCTGCTTCAAAGGCTGCTTTCAGTACCATTAATCAGAGTTTAGCCTCTGAAGACTCAGCCAGAGAAAACATTTGGACATCTTGTGCAGAAAGTTTTGAAACGAGCAGACTGCCGTGCATGTGCTACAGTGGGACTGCATATCCTGTAAAAGAGTGTACTGTGTGTGTATGTGTGTGCGCGCATTTGTGTGTGTGTGTGCGTGTGTGTGTGAGTGAGAGAGAAAGAGAATGTTTGTGTGCATGTGCATACAAACGAGTGATGGACGAAGAGAAAAAATGAAGATGCTTTGCTGTGAAGTTTCCTGTACTGCAGTGTTTTGTGTCTAAACCATTTTCTGCCTTACTATTTTAAGAGGATTAAACATCAGCAGTGCAGATCTGTGTGTCTAAATGTTCTTTTAAGTCATACTTATTACTGTGCGACTTTATAATAGAGAAGTAATCGAATACAAATAGAGTATTCAGCTTGAACAAATATGTTCTAACCAAATAAGAATGCTGATATGAACAACAGGTGAAGTTTTTCTGTTTTTTTTTAGGAGGCTTATCAAAAGGTTTTACAATATGTTTGGATCTCAAAAGACAAAAAAAAAAAAAAAAAGAACTCATAACTGCAGGATTTTTTTTTTTACTATAATGTAGCTTCAAAGGATGGCTTTTTTGTGTTCCAGCTTTAGAAGATTTTGATAGTGTGTCCAGTTAATATTTCTGACCATTCTGGAATGCAACAAACCCCCAAACTGAAGTAAATTTTAATAAACTATTATTAGGTGACTATAAGGAGTATGCACATGACATCACTGCATGCAGAAGTCACATTGGTTCACCCACTGAGTGGCAAAATACAACTGTCAATATTATCATTTTTATCAAACCCACAAAAAACATATCTAAAATGGGAAACAGCTTCTGAGCAATTGTACAGATGGATTTAACATGAAATCTGAGATATCATTTTATGGACTGCAGAAAGCTACTAAAAGGAGAATCAAATGGATCACTGTAATTTGGAGAAACAACAGGAATCTAAGCACCAAAATGTGGACTTATGATTACCAGTTTGTGTCAGTATGTTATATTTTTTGTTAAAAAGCTATGGCTGTCCCATGAAATATCAGTGAGTCAAATCATCAAAGTGTGCAGCAGGGGGTAGCTCAGGGGATTAAGATACTGGACTACTGTTCGGAAGGTTGGGAGTTCAAGTCCAAGATCTGTCAAGCTACTGCTATTGGGCCCTTGAGCAAGGCCCTTAACCTCAACTGCTCAGTTGTATAAATGAGATTAAAATATAAGTTGCTTTGGATAAGGGTGTCTGCCAAATGATGGTAATGTAATGTTTGTGTGCTGCAGCTGCTTTCTTCAAATCACACCAGAGATTTTGTATGAGGTTCAAATCAGGTGACTGTGACAGCCACTCAGTAATCTACCAGGAATTTTTCTGAAGCCCAGCCTGAAATATGCTTAGGATCATTGTCCTGTTGCAAGGTCCAGCGATGCCCAAGCTTCAGGTTCCTAACAGACCACATCTTGCCCTTCAAACACTGCAGATTTCCAGAAGATGTAAAGCAGCCCCAGAGTATCGCTGAGCCATGCTTCACTGTAGGCAGGGTGTTCTTTTCAGCAGAACAGAATCCCAAAACACATTGAGCATATCGGAGCTGCCTTTTCTTGTGCTTTTGGGTCAGTAGTAGTGTATGTCTTGTAGTTCAAGCATGTTAAAATTCAGCATTTATGTGACTTACTATGGAAACTGAAATCTCAGTGCCTGCTGTCACCAAGTCATGCTGCAGGTCTTTTGCAGTTACTTGAGGGCTTTTGGCCACCTGCCTCCTCAGAAATCTTGTCCCAGCTGTTGATAGCTTCCTCTTTCTGCCATGTCCAAGTAGTGTAGCTAGTGTTCATTTAACTTTGAACTTGCAAACTTGCACACATTCCTCTTAGTCCACCCACCAAGGTTTGGTTTCAGAAAAAGTCCTGGAAGATTGTAGGGTGGTAAGATTCACAGTCGCCTGACATGAACCCCACAGAAAATCCCTGGTGGGATTTGAAGAAGGCAGCTGTAGCAAGCAAACCCAAAAGTATTAGTGAGCTGGAGGCCATTGCCCATGAGGAATGTGCTAAGATTCCTCAGGAACATTACCAGAAGCTGGTGTCTGAGTATGCATCATGTTTGCAGCAAGTCATAACAGTGAAAGGGTGCTCTATCAAGCAATAAAGATGCTTGCACTGACAAATCTGCAAGTATAATAAAATCTATTTGTTAAAACCTGTCCACATACACCTAGAATATCTTTTGGTGTCCTCATCTCGCTTTCATGTTTGCAGCAAATCCCACCTTGAGGTACAATCAAGTATTGAAGCTTTTGTATGCCTTTAGGTTTTGCTTTGTGTATTTCCAGGCCATCAAATTCAGGTAAATATAAATATCAGGAAACATGATTCTAGGCCACAAGTCAACATCTGTGCACCACTGTGCACCACTTTAGAAGAGTGTAAGGATTGCTGCTGTGTCCAATTGGCTTTCATTTAAACAAATATTTGTCTTTTTTTATTTCTGGTTTTGCTGATTTCCCCCAACTAATGCCAGCCATGCTGCAGTATGTTTTACATTGCATTACATTAGTGTCATTTGGCAGATGCCCTTATCCAGAGGAACGTACAGCTATCTGATTTTATACAACTGAGCAGTTGAGGGTTCCGTAACCCTTGCTCAAGGGCCCAGCAGGGGCTGCTTGGATTTGAACTAACGACCTTCCGATCAGTAGTCCTATGTCTTATCCACTGAGCTACTACTGTTCCTCTTTTACCTGTGTAACTGATGGGGGTGGGGGGTATGGGCATGTTGCTGCAGGAAAGTGACGTCAGTACATATTCTACTTTGTCAACTGTAATTTAAATTGGAAAAGACTATTTTGCTTTTAATCAGCTTGCTTACTCCCATTAGATAAAAAGTTCTACAGGACATCTGATATAGAGGCTGAATCAAGTTATGTTCTGCAAATTATTACTGTAATAATATGTAAATGAAAAATAACTTCTTTTTTTCTAGTATTGTTTTGCAGTGTTTCTAGGGCAAAGTGATAATGTTAAAGAAAAATAAACCTTTAAGGTTACAAACTATGGCCACTTCTGGTTTAAATATGAAAGCTGATATGGGTACAGATACAGACAACAGCATTGTGTTAATTCCTAGTTGTAACAGTTCCCGGTATGCGAAATGGTGACTGAAGAGTTGGACAGGCAGACGTGGGGACAATTATCAACTTTATTGTGCTTTTCAACATACAGACACGTACACAGACACACACAGGTTTCCAGGTGAGTGGCATCTCCCCTGCACCACTCACTGCAGGGAATAACAAGAGACAACATTAATCATCCCCAGGTGTGCTCACTTGCCACTCACTTCCCCCGGGTCCACTCCCCCACCACCCGACTCAGGCTTGGGAGCCATCCGGCCTGTAGCCCACCAAACCCTACAGAGAAAATCTGCCATGACCATCTGTGCCCCAGGCCTGTGGATCACCTAGAACATAAAGGGCTGGAGAGCTGGATACCAACGGGTGATCCGAGCAGGTAGTAGTAGAGAGTGAGAACGGCCCAATTGGTAGATAGACACTCCTTTTCTATGGTGCTGTACTTGCTCTCCTGCACCGAGACCTTGCGGCTGATGTACAGCAGTGGGTGGTCCTCTGCCTCCACCACTTGAGACACAACGGCTCCCAGCCCCCTGTCCAACGCATCCGTCTGCAATACAAAAGGGAGAGAGAAGTCAGGGGAGTATAAAAGCTGCCCTTTACCTGGGTAAAAGCCTGTTGACACTGCATTGTTCATTGGACCAGATCTGCTGCCCCTTTTTTAGTGAAGTCAGTCAGCGGGGTGATGACATCCGAATATTTAGGCACAAACCTACGATAATAGCCAGCCAGCCCCAGGAACTGCAGCACCCCCTTTTAGGTCTTGGGCCTCGGGCAGGCTGCAATCACTGCAGTCTTGTCAATTTGGGGACGCACCTGCCTGTGGCCCAAGTGGAAGCCCAGATACCGTACTTCCATCCACCAAATTGCACACTTCCACAGGTTAGCCTTGAGCCCCGCCCACGTCAGTGACGCAAGGACCATCCTTAGGTGCTCTAGAAGCAGGTAGGCTGTGGCAAAAAGCCCCATGGGGGAGTAGGACCTTGTCCATGAGCCACTGGAACGTCTCAGGGGCCCCAAATAATCCAAAGAGGGTTTGGGAGGGTGATGAATTGGTGTAACCCGAACAGAGTGGAAAAAGTCATTTTTTCACGGGATAAGGGCCTCAAAGGAATCTGCCAATATCCCTTAGTTAAATCCAGTGTTGAATAAAAGCGAGCTGCACCTAACCGATCGAGCAACTCATCAATGCGAGGCATGGGGTATGCATCAAATTTTGACACAGTGTTCACTTTCCTATAGTCCACACAGAACCGGAGCGTCCTGTCGGCCTTGGGAATCAAAACCACCGGGATGCTCCAGTCACTGTCACAATTACCCCCATCTCGAGCATGGCCTTAAACTCTTCCCAAACTACCTTTTTTTGTGCTCGGGCCAATGATAGGGGAGGCTTCGTACTACCACACCCGGGGAAGTTTAGATGCAGTGCTCTACTAGGTGCGTGCAGCTGGAAAGGGGTGAGAACACATCCGAGAATTCTGTCTGCAACCTGGCGACCTCTGTGCACTGTGACAGCAAGAGGTTGTCTCCACAGGTGACCAGGTGGTGATGGGAGGTTGGTTTTAGGCTTACCTCAGTCCAAAGTCTTACCAAAGTTTGCAGAGCGCGCGTGACATGAAGGAGGTGCCTTGATCAGTCAGGATTTCTTTCAGAATCCCGACCTGGGAGATGATTTTGAAGAGCGCCTCAGTGACACTACGTGCGGAAATATTGAGCAGAGGCACTGCTTTGGGGTATCGTGATGCGTAGTCCACTAGAACTAACATAAAGCGCTAGCTGCGTGCAGATCGATCTAATGGCTCGATGAGATCCATACAATTCTTTCGAAGGGGGTTTCTATTAAAGGAAGTGGCTGCAAGGGAGCCTTAGGGGTGGCCAATGGACTTGCCAGCTGGCATTCACGGCACGCCGTGCATCACCTGCGGACATTGCCACGAATGCCTGGCCAATAGAAACGGGCCATGAAACAGGCTAAAGTTTTATTTTGTCCAAGATGACCGGTCAGCAGGTTATAATGAGCTGCCTGGAAGATGAGTTCCCTGCAGCTCTTCAGAACCAATAACTGGGTCATCATAAGGCCGCATCTTGGTCATGGCAGCATGGGGAACACCCGCAGCTTCTGCTGCAGAGGAAGTCGCTGATGCGAGCAGGCTCCGGAATGCCGCCCGATCCTCCTGCTGGCCTTGCAGCAGGAGCTGGAAGCGGTGCTCCTGCTCCTTTCAGAGGGAGAGCAGCTTCTGGTGTTGGGATTGGTGAGAGGCAGCGAGGGCTTGGATGAGCTCTTGGAATGGGGAGGACTCCATGGGTGTGGTTCTCTCCCATCTCCCGGGTTTCGGCACCAATGTAACCCTCCTGGTATTTGAGATGATGACTGAAGAGTCGGACAGGCAGACGTGTGGACAATTAGCAATTGATTGTGCTTTTCAGCATACACACACTCTCAGACACACACACAGCTTTCCAGGTGAGTGGCATCTCCCCTGCACCTCTCATTGCAGGGAATAAAAAGAGACAACATTAATCATCCCCAGGGGTGCTCACTTGCCACTCACTTTCCCCGATTTCACTCCCCCACCAGTAGGCGGCGCTCGACCATGCCCCCGCTGCCACACTAGTCTATAGGGATCTAAATTTAAGTTGTAAATAAGACTTTTATCATGCTGCACACTGTATGTCTGTAAAAAAATCCATTTTATAAGTGTTGCTATAAAAAGCTCATAGTCAAGTTTGTAATGTGGCAGTTATTTTCCAGGTAACCTAGCCACCTCCAGAGCCAGAGTCACCGCAGCGTCCCGATCTCTGCCTCCGCAGCTCCACACAGGACGTAACAAGGTACATACATACACAACACATGCACCTTTCATCAAGTTATATGTAAGGTATAAAAAAGCCCACTGGGACATGGAGTTAAAGGAAAATAATTAATAACAGAAACACATGATATCTCCCTGGAGTTGACTGCACATCCTGAAGTGATTTCTTCCTCTTATACAACAGTTATTTGTCAACATTCTTTATTATTTAGTTAGCTGTTTATTTATTTAGTTAGTTAGTTACTTATTAAATATTTTTTTGTCCATTAGTCCATAAGTTCCCTATAAACAGCCATTCCCTCAGCAGCCTCTCTTTTTCACTCTCTCTTGAAGTTAAGACAAACTGCAACTTGTCAGATAACACTGGTCAAAAAAAAAAAAGTTTATTGTTTGCTACTGAGAACTTAATAACTGTTCCCAGTTCATTTTTTGACGCTGATTTCAGATTTGTAAGTGAAATTCAGCTACCACGTCAGGTTTCTGAGATACACGCTGCTGACTTTTTAGACAAATTGCCATATTGGCACAATATTATGAGTATGAACTATGTTATACTATACTTGTGTTAAGGAGTTACTGTGAAAACAATCATGAACACGCATACAGACCGATGTTACAGCATTCATTTATAGCTCTCTTAACTCACAAAAAGTGATGTCAGCATGTTCAGAAATGTTTGAGCCACTTGCTTGTACTGTACATTAGTCTCTCTTTGCAAGAACCAACAGTAGTCTCCCATCATACTGGGATTGAACTTTCCCTGATATCTGCTTTCCATCATCTTCATATCTTGATGAAATCTTTCCCCATGCTCATCGCTTACATCGCCAAGATTGGATGGAAACATAAACACAAACCGGTGCATAACTGAAAAACGTGACGTGATAGACAAAAACGGTTTTCAGATTTAGAATCAGCAATTTTTGTCAATTTTATAAGGTACGGGTGACAGAATTCCAGTAGCAAAATGACTGTTGACCAGAGTAATTGATAAACTGTAAGTCCTCTGTCCTGAACACTGTCTGTGTAGTGTAAAAAAGGAACAGGTTTACCTCAGAGTGCTGAATTGGACTCTCCTTTCATTCATTAAATAAACCGTACTATATGCAAAAACTATACATGTATACATGCATGTATGTATGTATTTATGTATGTATACACACACACACACACACACATATATATATATAAAATATATACAGTGACTTCGCTTATCGCGGCAGTTAGGTATGATATGTCTTTTAGCAGATATGTCTTTTTTTTAAAATATATTTTATGCCTTTATAAACCCTCCCACACTCTTATAACCATTACCTGCACAGTTATACAGCATAAACCCTTTATATTCTCTTAGATATTGGGTAAGATTCATTGAAATTATGTACTGTATGTACAGTAAACAATTTTATTTACAAAAAAATACGCAAAACAGTTTTAAAAACATTATTTTTTCCTGGGAAAGAACATCATGATAGACAGTTACTGGCGCTGTTTTTTCATTTGAGTTAGCAGGTTTTTATACACTTCCATGGCATCTTCAAGAACATTTCTGAACTGCAAAGAGAGAATCATTTGTGGGTCCCATTCTTCAACCGATGACTGAAGCTCTTTAGCTAACCGTAAAATGGTGGAGAGGCACTTGAGAGTTAGGCCTTGTTGTTGTTGTTCTTCTTCTTCTTCTTCTTCTTCTTCTTTGTGTGCTCGATCCTCCTCTTGTTCTTTCTCTTCCTCGCTCACTGACTTGGTCATTTCAGCCAGATCTTTGTCGGTCAGCAGTTTTGAGTAGACCTCGATCAGCTCAACAACGTTGTCGGAAGTCATGTCTTCAAAGCCTTCTCCTAGCTGTTTTGCCAGCCTAACTGCCTTATCATCCACAGAGTGATGAATTTCTTCGGCAGAAAAGCCCTTGTATCCATGGACCACTTCTGGCCACAATTTCTTCCAGCAGGCATTGACAGTCTCCTTCTTCATGTCCTTCAGTGCTC